>CAXKVW010000104.1:0-600000 GCA_964058825.1 Carex arenaria | reverse complement strand
ATTGGGTTCTGTTATGAAACTGTAATTAGGTCTAATAAGCTTTGTGCTTAGGGTAAAGATCTTGACAGAGCTATTTTAGCTTCACCCAGCGCACCAGTGATATATTTTTCAGTTTTTCTCTCTCTTGGCCGTGCACCGGAAGCCACAAGTAGCTTTGTCAATATCTTTACCCTTGTGTAAAAGCAGTCTTTACTTGGGTCGGATAAAATGAGTAAGAGGCTTGTTTGGATCAAAATTGACCGAAGTGCAAGGTTTCTCTTTAATAAAAGAATGTTCGCTCAAAAATGGAAGCAAGGTTTTTGTGCTAAGGTTACATTTTCACATTTCAATGTCTAAATAGCTGATCTGATCCTTCGTTGTGGTTTCTTCTTCAAATCTTATAGGAAATCAATATTATATTCGGAAACCTTTTACTATATTTATTGAATGAAGAATGAAGGAGAAATGACAGTATTAACAGTCACAAATCGCTTAGAAATACAAAGAATATTTGGATGAACGATATAATTAGCTAATGATTGTTAATGGACCTAAATTACATTGATTCAATTTTGAAATAATTCTCAAACTTATTGGATAGATTTTATACAACTAATCCAAATTGTTTAAACTTATTTACTTTATGAGTGATGTGTTTACATGTAATTTTTTTTTTTGCGAGATATTTTAGCAGTAAAAAATAAATGTATTAAAATTAATTTAAAAACTCTAACATTTGACAGCTTGATTTGATACTAAATAAATTTGAAAAATTATAAATTTTGTATGTAAACACAATTAATGAAGTAGACCAATTTGAACTGTTTGAATTCACCGTTTGAAATCGACTCAATAGACTTTGAAGTTGGTGTTATGTAAACTAAAATGACAAGAATATCATACTTGCCGGGCTATATATTACTTATTTGAAGACTTCATTTTGCTGTCAGTGTTTTAAATAATAACAAAAAGAACTTAGCGAGATGTCTCAAATTAGAGAAGCTGAGTGTGGTCAATATTAAATTATAAATGAAAATCTTTACCACAGTTTTTAAGTGCAGAGTGAAGTCCCCATGGTAATTTCATGGTGGTCCTTAAAAGTTGAATAACTTAATCAAATAATAATTCAGAGCAAAAAATATTAAATAGTTTTGAATAAAACATTGAGAATATTTTATCAAGTAAATCAACAATAATATGTTCTAAATGTTACTGCAATTAGATCATTAAAAAAAACTTCAAGTTGAATAAAAGAATATCTAAAGAAATGAAGTTGGTAAATCTAACCAAATTCAATTATTACATCAGTCAGACTGACATGATGAATGAAAAAATCTAACCAAATAGAAATAGTTGGATTTTTTAGAGATGGAAACCCAAACAAATGAAGTTGGTAAAATTAATTAGGTGTAGATCTTGGGTGCTATCTGTCAAAGAAAGTTGCCATAACTGAAAGATTTGGGAGCTAGTGCTAAGTAATGTGCATAATTGAACCTAAACTAGGCATTAGGGCATTAGGGCATTAGGCATGCATTATCTTACTCTTTATATGTAGATCTTACCGGCGCCGACTGCTCGTTTATTCATGCCAAACATTGCATTCAACCAAAAAAGCAATTAGCATCTCAAGTCTCAACTAACTACTTCTAACTTCTATTTTTTTATTTTTGTTCCTTTTGTTACAAGCCTGCAAGCATTACATTTTTTTTTATTTTTTCACTCTAGTCCAGTCTTTAGTGACATTTACATAAAATATTTTATTGTGAGAAAAAAAACGCCACCACCACCACTACCACCATCATTAGCCCAAGTCCTCAGAGTCAAGGGCGGACTAAAGTAGAAATAATACTGGTCAATTGGCCTCTATTTTTTGTGTGTATGATTTTCTATATAATGTACGATAAAGTGTCATGATATTGTAACATTAACATATTTTATGTAGAAATTTTGTATATAATTGACTCCAAATATGAGTTTGATCCCTGTAGTTTGAAAATCTAGCTCCGCCCTTGCCAAGAGCCCAATAATCTAACTCTATTCATTTAGTTGTATACATTGAAAAAAAGTAGTTATAGAATTTATGCTCAGAAACTAATTTAATAGCCAGTAATTATAAATAAATCATTAAACTTGATGAAGTTTTGATATTTTGGTCCTAGGAATATAATTAGGAAGATGTCAAGGGTTAGGAGAATAATTAATGAAGTCACAGATGGTCCAGGTTGGGAGAATAATTCAGTCAAAATGGCGCATGAGCATGAAGGAATTAAAATTTAAATTATTTCCATTGACATGATTCTTAAATATATGCATTGCATATTTGCATAGTAATAATATAGGTGGAGATTAATTAAGTAGTTCTTAATTGAAAAGAAGTTACACTAACAAAAGATTAACTAGCGGGGCCCTTCGCTAATCATTGGGGATGATTAGTGATACTTATATGTAATTGCATCATCAATCATCATGATAATATGATATATTGACATGATATGATTGCACATGTCAACTTGGGATAAAACTATCGCCGTATTATACCCTTTGCTTTTCTTCGAAGTTGTGGAATCTCAGTACAGTGCTCTCCTTTGCCATTTTTATTCTGTCTTTTGTTTGTTTGCTTTTTTGCGTTGGTTAAATTGTTCTACAAGGCTTCATCTCCTTTTTGCGCTCTTATGTCAAGTTGTCAGAAAGCAAAGGGTATACAAATCTGCTGTGAATCCGAATCTGTCAGAAAGAGCAATATAACAGAGGGTATGCTGAGCTCACTAAAAAGATTCGCAAACTTAATTTGAAATAATCATATATTCTCTCCGGAATACCAAGTTTTTTTATATTCTTAACTTTAAAATTTATCGGATTAATTTCGAATGACGAATTCAAACTATTGAAATCTTTTTACCTTACAAGTGATGCGTCTACAGGTGAAAATTTTAAAGTTTCAAATTAATTTAGTATAAAGTTAAGTGGTTAAAAGTCTTTCAAAAAATGAATGCATTAAAATTAATTTAGAAACCTTCTTATTTTGACCACTTGACTTTATACTAAATTAATTCGAAACTTAAAATTTTTCATATGTAGACGCATCACTCGTAAGGTAGAAGGATTTCAACGGTTTGGATTCGTCGTTCGAAGTTAATCTAATAGATTTTAGAGTTAAGAGTACAAAGAAGCTTGGTACTTCTAAGAACATCCTAGTTCTACTCCAGATATATTTCAACAAATAAAATTGTTGCAAATTATTAAATCTTTTTCAAGTAAATTGCTTAAATTTGTATATATAATTTATTCAATTTTGCTTGGTATAAAATTAAGAGGTCGAAACTTAAAAAAAAATCAGATTAATTATTTTTAGGATTTGTCTATAGTACAGTGTATTGAATTTGGCTATAGTACAGTAATTCATTCAATTCTTTTACAACCGTTTGATCATTTAAGGGTAAAATTGATATAATACATATTCTGTTATCTCTCCGTTAAGCGTCAGCCCTCTCCATTCTCTCTTCTTTCCATTCAGAAACATTTGCTTCGCCTGTATCCTGGCTCTCGCTGTCGCCCCCTCTCCTTCGCGCCTCTACCCTCTTGCGGTTTTCACTCTCCTTCTCTCTTCAAGGCCTTGCTATTCTCCTTCTTCACTAAACCTCTGATTTCACCCATTAATGGCGGTTCTAGATAAGCTAGCGTGATAACCCTATACTTTGTGGAGGAGGCAAATTTCTCAGAGGAAAAGCTTAATCTAATCCAAGATTAAAATATCTAGCCAGTAGGTAGTTGTTTACTGCAAAATAATTAAAAAGCTCGCTTTTGTCTCAATCTATTAATGATTTTATGCGTAATTAAAACTAGGAAGCTCCAGGCTGAGGCTGATGTAATTTACTCTGGCTAGCACGAATGAACTACTCTGGCTAGCATGTGTTTCTCTTACCAACCAATTTGTGCATTAAGGGTTGACAAATGAAAGGTACCGGGCCTCAATTCTGGAATTAGAGCAACACATCAACAGGTATGGCAACTTAGAATCCATAAGTCGAATCAAGTTCAAAGATGGGACAATAATCAATGCACCCGAAAATTCACGGATAGACTATGAAGATGAACCAAAACTGATGCTGCTCCGCGAATGGAGCCTCTATGATTCAATGCTCTATTCCTCTTACATCACAATTAAATTGCGAAAGAGATGGAGGGTAAGAAAAAGAAGAAGAGATGATTGACTATTTTACCCTCCAGAAAACTTCTTCCGTTTAATTTAACGTCAGATATAATTATAAGAGTTAAATAGACTATCTAATCTGTACCGTTCAATAGATAAAATCAATGATTATGATTTATTTTGATTTTACTGTACTATAGCCAAATTCAATACACTGCACTATAGACAAATCCTTATTTTTAATGTTCTTTTTTTTTTTGTTTTGGTTAAAAGCTCGTAGGCATATTTTCATTACTCAGGACAAACTTAATTACACATATCAATTCGTACTATTACAAATACCAGTACAAGAGTACGTATAGCGCTTATACTAGTACATAAAACATTACAACTGAACCTCTTCTATAAAGCTGGACAAGAAAAACAAAAAATCAGAAGTGTGCTATGATTACAAGAGATGAGCCTTCAAGGTTGATGGTAGATAGTGAGGCTACATGATTTCTTGTCGTTAGCATAAATAGTGTTGTTGGAACAAGACGAACCAGAGGTATCTAAGGAAGTCTTCGTGCTTAAATGAGATTTGTGTCTGATTTATTTCGATAAATATATAACAAAGAAGACAGAGAAAGGTTGAACAAGAAGAAGGTGAAGAAGAGAGAGAAAGGGAAGGTAAAAGGAAACAACATCACTACCAACAATATTATGGCATTTAGTAAACCATAAATATATCTTATTTATAAATTAAGATAGAAGAGAGAGGGGATCGATATCTACTGGAAATTTAATCTATGAACGATTTCAATGTGCGTAAAAAAAAATATTGGTCATATGAAATTCTCCTCATATTTTTTTGTCTTGATCTTATGTTGTGAATTTTAAAAATTTAATTTGTCATGTGAATTCCTTCTCATAAATTTTAAAAATTCACAGATTCTTCACAATCTTAGCTTGCATTGTGATCCTCTATTATTATTGTTATTAGTGTTGTTCTTACTGTTGTTCTTACTGTTGCTGTTACTGCTGCTGTTGTTCTTACTGCTGCTATTACTACTACTACTATTATTATCGATTTTCCTATATTGTAGGCATTTATATTTAATTAATAGTAGAACAATTAAAATGGGGGGTAAAAAAAAAAATGCATTATATGGGCTACCTCCGGATTTCATTCCCACAAACGATAAAATTAACTACATTAATTATTATATATCACATGAAATGTTCTTTGATCATTCAAAATTCAAATTATAAAAAGATGAACCCCTTAATTTATTGATGATTTGAGCGAGGGAGAGAGAAGTGAATGACATGGAAAGTCATGTCATGTGTGCTAAATTGTTTCCTTATTCATCATAGTACCTTTTAACCATGTGGCAACCCCACCCACCAACCCACACACACACTAACACACTCAACACACGCAACAGACAACAGTCCCTGATTATCCTCTCCCTCTCTCTTTCTATATATATACATTGACACATGTTCTTCTTGCCCCTTAACCCTTATTCCTTAATTTCTTCATAAAAACAAGCACAACAATTAATTAGATCAATGGCTTTTAGATCAAGCTTGATCAATCACAACCAAACATGCAACTTAAACTATCATAAACTCCACAAAGGAGTAGAAGGAGAGAGGACGAGACGACCATGCTGGCTGAGGCGGCGGCGGCGAGGAAAGGCGGTGATCTTGTACCGACTCGAGCAGTCTAAGAGGAGAAGCCGGCTCAGAATAACGCGATTCATTTTCACGGTACCAAGAAGAGTGATTGCATTTTACACCGAGATTGTGCGAAGGTTAATGAGTTTGGATCCGGCGTGTTATCCGACCATTGCGTTCTCTTCTCAGTGGGGCATGCCGGTGCTGTCGCACCCATCAACCGGCTGCCGAAGGAGAGTTTTGATTAGTAGTTATCTTCATCAAACAGCATTCTAGCATGCATTAATTCCTTCTCTCCTTAATTAATTACTATTTACTAGTACTGCATTCAGGGAATGTAGTTTTGAACTTTTTATGGATTAATTAGCCACAACTTGATTGGAATTAATTCCCTAATTAATTTATGTGGGAGTTGGAGGATGGATGTTTGTATCATTTTGTTGAGTAATTAATTACCAATTAACTAATTCTTATGCATTAATTACTACATTTTTTTTATCTACTTGGAATATTTCTTCTGAAATTTTTCATATCACATGCAGGAATATATTGCATTATTTAGAGAATATAGAATAATATGTGTTGTAGCTTTGGAGAATATAAGAAAAGAGGCTACTAATCATGGCCCATGCAATTTGTCTTGGGGCTCAACCACTATAATCACATCACATCAATCATGTAACTTAGAGAATTTTATACATATAGTTTACATTTAATTCCCTCCTTCATAAAATAAAAGTTAATATGCCGAAATTTTTATAAATATACAAAATTCTTAATTAATTTAACAATCTATACATTTTTTATATTAATTTCCAAATCTATCCAAACCGCTGACGGTGTCAGCGGTTTCAAAAGCCAGAACCGCTGACAGAGTCAGCGGTTTCAGAAAGCTAGAACCGCTGACAGAGTCAGCGGTTTAAGCCAAGCACGATTTTTGATGTTTTCTGCACACTTTTTAAAACAACGAACAACTCAGATTAAAACACTGTTTGTAATCATTACGGAGTTGCGCAGTTTCATCCAAATTGAATTTAATATAATTTTTCATTTAATTATTTTATTTAATTAGAAAATATTATAATTTATTTATTTTTTCCATTAAAATATTAGAAATATTTTTATATATTTTTTTAAATTAGATAGAATACCATACAATTTGATTTATTAGAAAGACATAAACAAATAACCCGGATCAATATTTTTCAGATTGGATTTTTCATGGCTGTAAGAAAAATTAAAATATTTCTTTGTGTGTTATTAGGAAAAAATAAAAATAATTTGAATCTGAATTATTGATCCCGGTTCAAAAGTTATTTCTAGGTAAATACAGAAAATATTATGGTCTTTCTATTTTTGAAAAAATAAAAGTTTTTTGTTTCAACCAAAAGTATCTCGTGCAAAGAAAGAAATCAGACTGACTTTTTGAAAACTTTTGACTTTATTAAATGTTAGATATTTTTGTTAAACTTTTATTTTTTTTTCAAAAATAGAAAGACCATAATATTTTCTGTATTTACCTAGAAGTGATTTTTGAACCGGGATCAATAATTCAGATTCAAATTATTTTTATTTTTTCCTAATAACACACAAAGAAATATTTTAATTTTTCTTACAGCCATGAAAAATCCGATCTGAAAAATATTGATCCGGGTTATTTGTTTTTGTCTTTCTAATAAATCAAATTATATGGTATTCTATCTAATTTAAAAAAAATATAAAAATATTTCTAATATTTTAATAGAAAAAATAAATAAAGTATAATATTTTCTAATTAAATAAAATAATTAAATGAAAAAATATATTTAATTCAATTCGGATGAAACTGCGTAACTCTGTAATGATTACAAACAGTGTTTTAATCTGAGTCGTTCGTTGTTTCAAAAAGTGTGCAGAAAACATCAAAAATCGTCCTTGGCTTAAACCGCTGACTTTGTCAGCGGTTCTAGCTTTCTGAAACCGCTGACAGAGTCAGCGGTTCTGGCATCTGAAACCACTGACAAAGTCAGCGGTTTGGATAGATTTGGAAATTAATATAAAAAATGTATAGATTGTTAAATTAATTTGAGATTTTGTATATTTATAAAAATTTCGGGTTAATATGTGTCACGATAAATTAATGGATGAAAATAGAACAAAATTAGTGCCAATTATGTGCATGATCAATAGCTATTGAAGACTAACAATTATTTTTTAGACATATACGAGTGTGCATTTAAATTTAGGTAAGTACATGTTAACCGTATATTTATTGGAAGAGGTATATATTCTGATCTTAACAATGTGTATTTTTATCTTGAGTGAGATTATGGTAATATGTATAGGGACTTTGAAGCAGTGGCGAGGCTAGGATTTGATCTAAGGGTAGGTAAAAATTGGATTCGGGTTTGAATAAATTAACGGGTACGGATTCGGATTCGGATCCAAGACACAATTCAAAAAAATAGCAAGAAATATATTAAAGGTTTCAACTAAGTCAAAAATTTATAACAAATATTATTTTACATATCAAAATACAAGAAGTATACTAATGCTACAAAATCAAGTTAATGAAGGAAGTATTGTTCTACAGTTCTTCATATTTTAAAATTGTTGCATAATTCGTTCATCATCTATCTCATCAAACAACTCATTCTCAACATAAGTGATCAAACAATCATTCAAAAATTGATCTCCCATTGAATTTCTTACTCGGTTTTTCACATAATTCATAGCCGAAAATACCCTTTCAACACTAATTTACCAAATTATCTTTAGCTTAGTCCCTGTCAATTCAATCAAAGGTCGGTATACACAGAATACAGATGCTGCACACAAAATGAATTAGGGGGAGGTCAACAAGCACACATAACCAAATTAATTAATCAAGCACATCACAAGGGCACATCACACAGAACCAAATCAAACAAGCACGCTGTTAGAGCACAGGTCAGAGCCGGTACAAGCAAGGCACAACCAAATCAATTAATCAAATAATCAAGCACAAGCCAGAGCCGGTACAAGCAATTATTCAATCACAGGTCATAGCCGGTACCAAAGCAATTAATCAAGCACATGTAAGAAGACAACAGGGCAACAAGGTCCAGATTAAAGGCACAAGCCAAGCCAGCAAAGAAGGCCGCCGGTACAAAGTTCGCTAGCGACCTAGCATGGTGGCAACATCTCCTGTCGGCTGTCGCGTTTCCACTCTGGCCTCTGCGTCGCTAGGTCTGTTGGGGTCGCGTCATTTACTTGTTTCCCCTCTGCGTAGTTGGTTTTCCTTCTCTTACATAGTTACACAGGCTCAAAAATAATTTTGTTATGGGTTTCAATTTGGACTATGGGTATGCAAGCTCAAATTTCAGAGGTAGACAAGGTTCAAAAAAGCTCGATTTATTAAAAAAGAAATTTAGGGGTGGGCATATGCCTACCTCTGCCTTCATGTGGCCTCGCCATTGCTTTGAATAAATATCTTTATTTTAAAAGTTCAACAAGTTGATATAAACTGTTCAACTTGATCTTCATATGAAAAAGTAATTACAGAATAAATTTTGCATTGTTTTTTTTACAAATTTTTTTAGATAGGCAGAAAATCACTAGTTTTCAATTATATTTTCATATGAAAATCATGTTTAAAGTTCAGATCAACTTGTTAGACTTATTAAAATGAAGATATTGCCATAACCTCGCTCTTTAATCTTTAAACATATTTATGTATTGCTATCAAAATAAAAAATTTGAAACAAACTCGCAACAACTGAAATTCATAACAACTTGTTAGTTAGAAACTTAGAATCATTTGAAAGAAATAATATTAGACTTTTGCTAAATGTGCAATCTCAATTTCAAGTTAGACATAATTTTGTAACATTATCTTCCTAACAATTTAATATTGGGTGCATTTATATTATTTTTATCTCACTTCATTTCCGTCTCCCAATTCCTCTCTTATACTATTAAAACCAGATAAAGAAAATATTAAGTGGCACCAAGTAACGTAACTATATATAAAAAGTTAATTTTATTATTATTATGTTATTGGTCAGTACTTAGTTTGGCTAATATCCCTTTTAGATTTCATATTGGGTGTGTTTGGGGAAATGTACAATTTGCTTTTCTTTTTCAAACTAACAAACAAAATATCTCTCCTCATAAATTATATATAAAATGCCCCTGTGAACTCTATTTTCCTCTTCCTTTTTCCTTCCTTTCACTTCTCCTTATTTACTCCTACAACTTTTTATTTGAAATGGAGGGTTGATTTTTTTTTATATATATAGAATCATATTTAAATATTTTAACAAAACAGGTACATTAAATTTGGTTTGTATGAAATACAGAACAGGATCGATGAAGCTTTTCATAAAAATCAAATCCAACATGCTTGTTCAGTTGAAATATTTAAACTTGATGCTATTTTTAAAAAAAAATCTGGAGGATTAAAATTTTGTGAACATATTTTATTGTATAATTTTTTTTAATGAATATCTTATAAGCTAAAATTGACAACTAATATACAAAATATTTTTAACAAATATTTTCCATTAACCGTCATTATAGAATATATATATATATATAACTCTAAATATTTGTGTTAGTCAAATATATTTTTTTAGTTAATTTAATTGAAGTCAAATTTCCAAATATGCCCTTCTTTTTCTAGATATTTCTTTTAAAGTGGTTTAACATTTACGCGTTGTGGCTTAAAGTTCATTTTGTATGGTTTGACGTGCGCTACAGAGAGAAAATAGTGTAGCTTACTTGATATCCATTTTACTATATTTTGTAATTAATTTTATGCTATTCAAAGTTCACTTATGTTGTGTGGTCCAAAATTCAACTCTGTCGTCGGAGGTCCCCCAATTTTAATAAAAAAAAAACACACTAAAATTCACCAAGAGTCGCATGAAGGTATAGAAATTGTTCAACAGAATTATCTCAATATGAGGTCAGATTGTGCCAAGTAGCAACAAAAGGCTAGACATGGATTTTGTTCAGTATCTCCTATAAGTCTACAACTGAGCATGTAAGAAAGCTATAATCTGAGGTCATCTGATCTGATCTGATCTGTCAGTGTGCTCATTAAAAAACCAACTTTGTTAGTAACAAAACCAATTCTACATTTATCTGTCCATCCATCACAAAAAGGACGCATCTAGAATGAATCTCTCTCCAATAGAGATTCACAAATATACATCTGTATTGAGCTAAGAGTGTGGTTTTCTACTAGCACATTAACCTGTATACAACCACCTTTTATACATCGATTCTAGATAAAACATTTAACCTAGGTTTATCATGAGGTAGCTTCTCAAGCTGAACAGTACCAGTATCGGAGCCATCTTCATCCATCCGTACATGATTCAAGGCTCTTTTAGCATATATGGTGAAACCTATGGTTAACACCACAGCCACAATGAAGGAGAAAACATTGTATGCAATCTCAACAGGGGTCATCTTGTAGTTATGATACTGCATGTCTGCTATGGTTCTTATCAAGCGCCCACTGCCAAAAAATACAGAGAGATTTTAGTTTGTGTTCAGAATTGAAGAATAAAGTTGCAGAGAAGGAAACCAATAATATAATGATCACAACAGTCGGCATTGTTTCACTCTTTCTGTTCATTAGTTTCCCCCTTTTGTTGGTTATCTTCTAAATTAGGGCTGTGCGGAGCAATATTGGTAGTTCAAAATTCTACCAACATGAGCAACATGACTATATATGATCAAAAATGTAATTCTAAAGAATAACATTACTAAATGATATAAAGGAGTGTTATCCAAGAACTTATTTTTGAGTTAGGTGGATAGACACTAGTTACAAGTCAGAATAATAGATAATTGGAGTTCTTCATTTAAAATACTAGCAATGGAAAAAACCTGCTCATCAGGTCGATGAACCAGTCTGTTCGGTTTCCAACTTTTTTTTTAAGCCATTCTGACCTTCCAAACACTCAGCCAACAGCAATTGATCCCCAAACATATATACACTACCACCGATAACAACTCAAATAATAAGCAACAATTAACAGGTACATATATTATCACTATAACCCAGATGCATGGTGTTTAAGAACCTGCGGGGGAGTGTACATAATACCTATAAATGTAGACAAAAGCTTCTGGTATCATCCCAGCAATAGAACCGGCAAGGTAAGGTCCAAACCGGATGGGTGTAATGGTGACAGCATAGTTAAAGATTGGATATGGAAATGGCGAGATCCTGAAGAGGGCAACCACCCGAAACTGGTCCCACCAGCTACCTTCTCCAGCCTGTCTTATTATCGCTACCTGCTGTGGCCATTTCTTCAACCATTCCTTTTTCATTCATTAAATCAAAGTCAAACATAATATTTTCTCAGTAACTGCTATCACATTTCAGTCAAGATTCTGGCTGGCAATTGTTAACCCTAACTGACACCAGTTAAGACTGACCGGTTAAGCACTTTATTTAATTTTTTTCAACTAAAATAAAAAGGTTAAACTTCCATCTTAAGAAAGCATATACAGTCACTCAACATTCAGCATGCATCCACAACCAACCAAATTCATATTATCTGACAATGTCGACTCATTAATTGAAAGTTGAGATTACCAGGAAGAAGCAGTATGCCTACTGTGGTTAACTAATTGCCCAGAGGGAGGGAGGGAGAAATATCAGTTAGTTTCTTACATTGATACGGTCCCGAAATGAGCACCCAATCATGTAGGGAACAACCATGCCAATGGTGGTGCCAACCATGATAATAACAAAGCCAAGACCATAGCCAAATATCATCCCAGACAACCACATGGAGGGACCTGAGGGAATGAATACAATTGGGAAAATTGCAAGAGAAGCTATGAGCACCACCGCAAGCACTGGCCGACCAAATGCCGTCGACTCCCATTCCATTATTGGCATCAGCACCTACATTATTTTATTTTGCTTTGCAAATAAGACATCAAATTTAATCGTTTCACATATATTTTACTGCTACTTTGCAATTAATGCCCAATTTTTTTGAGACATTTGCAAGTAGCACCTAAACAAAAGGTAAAGGTCATGTAAGACGATACTGACCTCACCTTTTGTTAGTCCAAATCAAACTAAAATAAAGCAAATAGTATTTAATGTCATGTTTCAGCTTCTATTCACACTAAATTGTCATGAATAATTTGTTACAGTTAACAAATGGAAGCCACAGGTTGTTTATTTTAGGTTTCAGTGTTCGCCAAGAATAATGGGTGCTGACACTACATAAAAAAAAAAAAAAAAGCAAACATGGTTAAGAGTCAGTAGGAAATGCAGTGAAATAAGGGGGGCAATTGTGAAGAATTCTTCACTTCCATTTAAGTACTCATTTTCCTATCGTACACTTAATACAAAAAAGAAGGCACAACTTTTACCTTTTCAAAGAGAAAGGGGACACCCCACTTGATAAATGCATAGCCAAGGACTACGGAAAATATACAAGCAACTAGAAATTTGATCCACCAGGCAAAGGGTCTTGACTTGGTGAGCTGTGATTCCACTTTTGCATTACTGGTGTTATCTGGCGGTCCATGCTGAACTGGTATTACCAGCCTTGAATACTCGTCATCCACCTTTATATGACTTTCTTGGTCTAAGTCGTTCATCTTTTGTGTAATTTTAGTTAAATCTGACATCGCATGTATAGAAATATATGAATCCTACAAGTTAAAAAAGTAATGACATGAAGAATTTGCATAATGACAAACACAATCATATAATACATAGGACGAGGACTACCACTTACACCAGTGGTGCAATCGAGCACCATTCTAAGCCAATTAAGATTGAAACTTGCAACTAAATTCACCCAAGTGGTGCAATCAGCTTCAACTGACCCCAATGAAACCTCTACTTAGCTTAAAAGTTGCATCATATTTAGAATTGAACACTACAAATATTGTGCTATCTGAACCATCTTAAAAACCCAAACAAGCATCCAATGGTGAAAATTGAGCTCTTAATTTAACCAGATCTAGCTTAATTTCGTCCAAAGTTGAGCAATAAGTTAAATTGTGCTCAATTGAATCCAACTTGACCTCAATTCGATTAACTTCAACAACCAAACAATACAAAGTCACAGCAAAGCACAAAAAGTAAAATGAGAAAAGAAGAAATTGGCTGAACAGACACAGAAATCAAGTTTTGGTATTCTTGATTGAAATCATGATCCTATTTCTGGTGAAATGAAAATGAAGATGATTAAGGGATAAATCTAACAAGGTGATAAAAAAATGCAACAGAAAGGTCAAATTTGTCTCTCTATTTGTTCTGATTATTTTAGTTTCCTGAGGTATTCACAGAGCTCATTATATATATAACTGACAAGTTATGTATACTTTTCATTTTAAATCATTTTGCTCAGATGAGACTAATTAATGAGTAGATTTACCAAAAGGATACTGTCAACTCCCATTTCAACAAAATATAGTAAATCTTAATTGTTATCCAACTGTACCAATACAGTCCTGATCAAGTAAGCCCTTTAAAATAATATTTAAGCTTGGACCATAAATTAAATTAATATTGAGCCAAAGTGTTTGTTTGAACCCAGATAAAATAAAAAAAGGGCAAACACACACAGGTTCAGTGCCTCAACGCATATGCCAGAAAAGAACACAAAAGTTAGATTTATTTAATTTACCATTGCTCTCTCTGGTAAAATATACAGGTTGCTCAACAGATGAATGGTAGATATGAACAAAAGATAATCCAATCCAAGTACTATAAAAGGAAGCAATTTTTTAAGCACCTGATCTTGATCTTTAAACTTTCTCTCGCTTGTCTATGGCAACTACGAGCAACTCCTCTGATTCACCCTGGATAACATTTAAACAGATGAATAAACATTGGATCAGTCATAATTTTTACCCAATTTTACTAAAAGCAGTACGAAACCACACAAGTATGTCATACAAGGAGAAGCCAGCGCTGGCGGTTGGATCTGGTAAGAAAAAGAAAAAGAGAGGAATCGATCTGATGGAGAAGAAGGTAAAGGAGGTGAGGGTTATTATGAGGTTTTCTTTTCTGTTGATAGTTGGTGCTGTTGTTTGCTTCAGGAGCCTTTTTTTGTTTTGTTTTCAATTTGGTTTTGTTTCTAGAAAGAAGGAAAGAAGGAAAGAAGGAAAGACAAAGAGGGCGCCTCCGACAAGGAATGGAGACTTTGCCACGCGGCAACTTTACTCCGAGAGGAGCTGCCATTTTGTTGTGGTGCACCTGGTCTATTTAAGATACTCCTCAACTGGATAAACTATTTAATTTTTATTCTTCCAAATCCAACCGGGGTTACCGGGAATTCGCTTCCTCTGAGATATCTCAAACTTTGAGTGTTTTTATCGAAAATCTCGACCGTTCAAATACGTAATGCACGAATCTCAAAACATAAATAACACTGGCCCACTGTCCATTCCCCGAATAGTCACCGGACACGTCGGTCACAGAGGATACGCACTCGGTTACCGGGCGACTGTAAAATCTTTGTTAGGATAAATAAATGGATAAATTAACTAATTCTCATCCTCTGAGATATCTCAAACTTTGCATGACTTTTGGGGATATGTTAATCGTTCAAATAAGTTCTGCACAAATCTCAAAGTCAAATAATACTGCCCCCCTACCCTGCCCCGAATAGACACCGGACACGTCGGTCACGCAAAAATTAAGATATCTCAGAGGATACGCACCCTCAATTAACGCGGCCTATGGCTATGGGATTGTATCTTTGTATGTAGTTGAATGGATAATACATCGGTGTCCCCAAAATTTCGCTATTATTATTATGGTAAAATTATTGAATGGGAACAATTAATCTCCTGATCGAATTTATTTTCTTTTCTTTAATTTTTTTTTTAACTATTTGATGAAATAATAATAAATAAATATGATACGTATTAATCCAATTTCTCTCTTTATTATATAAACTGTTGCATTAAAACAAAATAGAGATTGATTTATATAATTTATGGGGGTGTTAACGGTACGATACGGATCGGATGGAGACATTTTCATATCCGTACCCGTAATGATAAAGAAAACAAATCTTTACCTTTATCCGTCTTTTCCAATATCGTACGGGTCTCATAAAAACGGATAATAAAGTGTCATTGACATTTCGATTTGTGCTTTGGAGAAAATATTTTTCAAAACAAAAAAAAAAATAATGAATACAATTAATTTGTATTATGAAAATTTAATAAAATACAAAATTGTATAGTATCATATATCATCTTCATACAAATATATATATACATAATTTTATTTTTAAAAATTATCTTATATGAAAACGGATAAGATAACGGAAAAAAAATTGTTACTCTTATTCGTACCCGATAAGTTAACGAAAAAAATCTCACTCTTACTCATATTTTCGGATACGATACAGATCAGATAAACGGATAAAAGGGTGCACTAGTGGTGGTGTATAAATATAATTAAAGCGATAAGTACATTTATATTAATAAAAAAACCGGTCCATCGCAATCAAAGAGCAACAGAGATGAAAGGGAGTTGACACTTTCAAGAAAACGACAATATATATATGGTTAAGGTGGATAATCAACATATCTTGTTAAACTAATTAATTAATTAATTAAGCATTGAGTCGCTGTTTGATATATCTGAAAAGTCATATCAAACTTTAGAACACGGCATCGGCATCACATTTTTTATTTATTTGAATTTATGGTCCATTGATGTCAGTGGGACATCCTTTTCAAATAAATACAGCTTGAAACTGGGGATGCAGCGTGGAGATTTTAAAATACGCTTTAATTATATATGCTACACGAATATTCGCCCTCCACTGTGCTCTCTCTGGTACCTCACTACTTTTTTTGACGGTTCAGAATTTTTCTCAGACAAATCAAATTTAATCCAGTATCTATTCAATTCAAACTGTAGTGGTCCTTTTCATGATTCTTGCCAAGTTTAAAATGTAGTGATGCGACCAAATTCTTTATGTCATTTAATGTACCTACACTTTTATTCATATTCGACGGACCATTGGAAATGAACATAGACACAGAAATTGAACTAAAAATTACTATTCATGTAGGAAAAAAAATCAGTTAAACAGTAGAGCGGCCGAACACACCCTTATTTATATTTCAAAAAATATATATAACGTCAAATTTAATCTGTTTCGAAAATCAGAAGTCACGAGAGTGAATGAAAATAGTTCACTTTTGGCATATTAATTTTATTTCAATTTTTAGGATTTTAATCTAGTGCATAATGAAATTTTACATAAATGCATCTCATGAACAAAAAACAACTATTTAAATCTGACTTCTGAATTATTATTTTTTATTAAAGAGTTCCGGTATACTTAACATCTAAAAATGTTATTCTTGAAAATTAAATATGCATTTCTTCGTAGAGAAACGAGAGCTCATTGTCACTGCACTAAGTTTACGATTCGGAATTTTAAATATCCGACAAACTCCTAAAGCAGGGGAATTTTAAAATTATGTACTTCTCTCTCTAAAATTCATAATATCATATTTACCTTTCAAAAATTCACCAATTTATCGAATTTATTGATTATTCTAATAAAACTTATTTTAAATTTATAAATGACCTATTTTACCCTTTCTTCTCACAAATTTCTTAAGGACTGTTTTGGACGACGTTAGGTGGATCCGTCTAGCTAACTAAATTTCATGCAACCTAAGTAGTACTGGTACTGGAGCTTGATCCGTTATTAAAAATAAAATCACAAATTTCAATTTTAAATTTATGCAGTTTTCGTTTTTTGCATACACTAATTTTTTTTTTATTCCTGGATCAATTACTGTCAACGCTGTGGATGCACGGATCAGAATCTGCTCCTTTTCTAAAGAAAAGGAGCACCCTCCTATTCTCAAATCCGGATCGTTCAAAATCCATCGTACGGTCTCGATTAAATCTGATTCGTTTTAATAGATTAAATTGATTTGAAAATAAAAAGTAATTGAGACCGTACGATGAATTTTAAACGATCCGGATTTGAGAATAGGAGGGTGCTCCTTTTCTTTAGAAAAGGAGCAGATTCTGATCCGTGGATGCACTACACTGTTCCAATTACATGTCTTCCTTATCCATATTAGAAAAAAAAAAAAAAAATTGTCTGTCCAGAGCTCAATGCATTGGCTATATTATACATGTTTTTGTAATTTCCGAGGAAATATAAAATTATTGAATTGGTCTTCTTATTTCTGCCAAATTACGTGTATATAAATTAATTAGTCTCTTATTAAATTTTGTTAGTAATCAATTGTCGTTTCTACCCTAGAGCAGCAAAAAAAAAAAAAATACTGCAAATTGAATCTATATATCATGTGTTTGTGTGTTTCTATTATGTTTTCCAAGAAATTAATTAATTGAATAAATAACACTGCTCGGTGGAGAGATACAATTCAAGAGACAATTCAGTGGAGACCGCATAATTTGAATGAATAGATATGGGTAGAAATTGAGAGAAGTCGAAGTGCAAGAGTTGGGAAACGAGAAATTGGGAGAGAAAGGTCTGAGAAGTTCTGATATCTGAAAATATAAAATATACGGATACGGATAATTATCCGAATCCGTATCCGTATTTGATTCTAAAACTGAAACCGCATTCGTATCTGAATCTGCATAAATTAATTTCGTATCTGTATCTGTATCTGCAATTATCCATATCTGAATATCTGAATCTACAAAAATTCGAATTCAGAAGGATAATATCCAACCCGTTTGCACATAGAGTGAAAAAAACGTGCCGTGGCGTGTCGTGACGTGACTAACATGCCGTGACTTTGGTCTTGTGCTGTGTCGTGACTAAGTTAATAGTCACACGTGCCGTGCCGTGACTAAAATATTGAGAGGTGGTCACAGCACGCGAACGGTCGCGGCACGCGAGTCACGGCGTGACTGGTCACGTTTCTCACATTTAACTATTTTTTCATAATTTAAGTTAGTTTATTCAAGATTCACACGTGCCGTGCCATGACTAAAATATTGAAAGGTGGTCACAGCACGCGAACGGTCGCGGCACGCGAGTCACGGCGTGACTGGGCACGTTTCTCACATTTAACTATTTTTTCATAATTTAAGTTAGTTTATACAAGATTCACCATTTGATCAAGACTTAACGGTCCTAATTTCACGTGACTAGTGTTACCGCGTGCCGTGCTGTGACCGAATCTTTAGCGTGATGTGCCGTGCCGTGTCAAATTTTTAATAGATGGTCACGGCATGCAAATGGTCACGCCACGCAACACGCGAGTCACGGCATGGAACAGTGATACGTGCTGTGTTGTTTCGTACCATAACTGTACCGTTCCGTAAAAAAACCGATTCTGCTGTGCCATTTTTTCCACTCTATTTGCACCCCTACCTGCGGGTGTCCGCTCTGACTACTGTGATGTGACTTGTATTTTTTTCTAGGGTAAAACAGAAACGATCCAATTTTAAAGTAATGACTTGAGCAAATGCACCAGCGGTAACATAAGCCCATTTGCCCATGTACCAGTACAACCTCCTTTGAGACAAATAAAATATATAGTAAGCAGTGACGCAATCTGCGATTAAATTAAATTGAATTTTCTCCGCACAAACACAAATATGATTCTGATTTGACCGTAGAAAAACTTACAATTGACAAAACAAGTTAAACCTGTCTATCAAACTAGCACATAAATCTATAAATACCATAGTAGACGGGCACCAATAATATATCCAAAGTTTATCTTGGTAGCTACTACAAAGCCTTTAAAAAAAACAAAAAGCATATCCAAAGCTTCATACTTGGGAGCAATAATTGCATAAAATGGAAGCAAACAAGAAGTACGTACACAATTATTATTCATTTTCGACGTACATCTATCTCTCTCTATGAAAAAATATTTGTAAGTAACTGCTTCATCATATATATTATTTTTCGTTTGTTTCAGGATTGCTTTGGTAACTGGAGGGAACAAAGGTATAGGACTGGAAATATGCAAGAAACTGGCTTCTAATGGGGTGGATGTAATTCTTACAGCAAGAGATGAGAAGAGAGGCAAGGAGGCAACAGAGGAGCTTATTAGAGATTACGGTCTCACGAATATAATCTTTCATCAGCTGGATGTCACTGATCGTTCCAGCATTGAATCTTTAGCTAGTTTTGTCAAAAACCAATTTGGAAAATTAGATATTCTGGTAAACATAATAATGTACCCGAAAAGTGTGCACAAATTTAATACTGTTCATTTACTGACAAATTGTGTTCACAGGTGAACAATGCAGCGGCTTCAGGAGCTGATGAGTTCACAAAGCCAATTGATGAAAAGGTAATGAGAATACATTTTTATTTAGGTCAGTTTTACTGGTATATGGATATTAATTAATGATATTTTCACAGCTTCCGCAACAAGAGAGGGCTGCAATTTTCTTAAATAACTTAACGGACACCTACGAGAAAGCTGTTAAAGTGTTTAACACAAACTATTATGGAGTCATGAACATGATGGAAGTATTTTTACCTCTTGTACAATTATCAAACTTTGGAAAAATAGTGAATGTCTCAACCACGGTCGCACAACTACAGGTAAATTTTTCAAATTACTCAAGAGAACTTGTTAACACATGTAAATTTCTAATGCACCTATTTTTTGTACTATATATTTTGGTTATTTTTTTTTTTCATTATCCTGATTATCACCACCACCATCAGGGGCGGACCCAGTGTAGATCGGGGGGGGGGGGGGGGGGGGGGAGCAGCCACTCCTCCTTGGATTTTGAGTTTTAGTGGAGATTTATCTGTTCCGACAGGCTTCCCCCCCTGAAATTTTTTTTGCCCCCTCTAAATGTTTAATCGGTAATTCGGATTAAATTTATAGTTAAAATTAAAATAAATTTTTTGAATTATGATTGATAATTATAATTATAAGCTAGAATATCATAAATTACAAGTTAGAGCATTATAAAGTACAAGTTAAAACATTATTTTTTTTTATCAAATATTCAATTAGTTAATGGATTTAAACCCGATTCAATATTGTTTTAGCCCTCTCTAACAAAAATCCTGGATTTGCCTCTGACCACCATGACAATTACTAAATTAGTTAGTCTATGTGATTTACAGAAAATGGTCAATGACAAAGTCAGGAATGAACTCATGGATATTGATAACCTAACAATGGAGAGGATAGAAGGTCTTGCAAAATCTTTTCTGAAATCTGTTGAAGACAATACAATGGAAGAAAATAGATGGGTACAAGGAGCTCAATTATACCGCGTGTCGAAGATTTTAATGAATGCCTACACAAGAGTTTTTGCAAAGAGTTATCCCAGTACTGTAACCATTAGTTGTGTGAATCCAGGCCATGTCAAGACCGACTTGAATTTGAACACCGGGAGTCTAACTGTGAGCGAAGGTGCTGAAGGTCCAGTGATGGTTGCTTTGGCTGAAAGAGGGCTCACTGGCCAGTTCTATGATCGGACTCAGATCTCCACCTTTTAGCTAATAACATTAATTAATTAGGGTCTTATGTTTAGAGCTTTTGTTTAATATGCATCCAGAATTTCTTGCATATATAAACCGAATCTAGTCCAGATTTTCTGAGTGTAATTGACTTCAATAAGCTCTTTCAATAGTTCATATTTTTTTCCGGCCTCTAACCTACTAACTTAATTACTTATAATTAAAAAAATCTAGTCATTGCAAAATTTGCTAATACAATTATCAAATTATTTTTACTGGTCAGAGGTGGAGCCAGACTTTCAAAGTATGAGAGCTAATTACATAAAATTGCATGCTTAGAATGGAAGTTAATATTACAACAACCATGAACCGTGATCATTATTTCCACCTTTTAGCTAATCACATTAATTAGGGCTCACTGTGATAATGTAACCAAGAAGTAAAACACGTGACATGCTGTGATAATGTGATTAGCTAGTCACATCATGCTTAGTATGAGGGCTCACTGGCCAGACCCAAGCTGTTCCCCTATTTTCCCTAGGTTGAGATTTAATCTCAAACCGTAAAGTGAGGCCCATCCTCTGTTACTATAGAGAGGATATGAATCCGTAAAGTGGAACCTCACTACTTTACGGTAGTGGTGCAAACAGATCGGATACGGATCGGATAGTAGTAAAACTATATCCATATCCGCTTTTATTTTTTCGGATATGAATACAGATTAGATACTAAACGGATATGGATACAGATCAGATATTTAGCAGATACAAAGATGCTGAAAAGATTAATATGACTCCATTTGGAGATCAAAAATCCGTCATTTTTTTTCATAACCAAAAAAATAAATAAAATAATATTAATAACCCAAATTTATTTATTTTTTCACCCATAACCAAACCGCCGGTCCGTGGGGCGGTCTACTCCCAGACCAAACAGCCCCCCCGTGGGGCGGTCTACCCTTGGACCAACCCGCCCCCCCGGGGGGCGGTCTACATATATATATATATATATATATATTTTTATAAAACCGGCTCCCTCTCTCTCTCTCTACCCAACCCGCCCAAACCCTACCCAACCCGCCGCCCCTCTCCTCTGCCGCCGGAAACTCCCATTTCCGGCCATTCCGACCAAGCCGAAACACTCTCGGCCTCTCCCTCTCTCACTCTCGGCCTCCCTCCTCTCTCTCTCGGCCTCCCTCCCTCTCTCTCTCTCTCTCGGCCTCCCTCTCCTCTCTCCACCGGTGCTCCACCCCGCCGCCGCGCCTTCGCTCCGCTTTCGTTTTCGGGTATGAAATTATTTGCTAGTATTTTTATAAATTATTTGGAATTTTTTTAAATTGTTTGGAATTGTTACAAATGGTTAGAAATTATTCGCGGGATTTGTTTGAAATTGTTGTGATTGAATTTGGTAGAAATTGATTGGAATTGTTTGCGGTTGTTAGAAACAGTTATAAATGTTTGAAAATGTTAGAAATTAATCGAATTACGGGATTTGTTAGAAATTGTTAGAAATTGTTAGAAATTGTTTGGAGTTGTTTGGAGTTGTTAGAAATTGTTAGGAATTGTTTGGAGTTGTTAGAAATTTGTTGTTTGAAATTGTTAGAATTGTTTGATTGAAATTATTAGAATTGTTTGATTGGAATTGTTAGAAATTGTTTGATTGGAATTGTTAGAAATTGTTTGATTGAAATTGTTAGAAATTGTTTGATTTGAATTGTTAGAAATTGTTTGAAATTGTTTAATTGGAATTGTTAGAAATTATTTAATTGAACTTGTTAGAAATTGTTTGATTGGAATTATTAGAAATTGATTGAAATTGTTATAATTGTTTGGAGCTGTTAGAAATTAATTGCATGGGGTTAAAATTGCATGAATTGTTAGAAATTACGAGTTTTATTAAAATTAGGTTTGATTGGATTACGAGTTTTATTTTTTTAAACTTGATATTTTGAAACGCAGAATGACTAGACCTCGACGTGGGCGATCACGAGATACGTCGGAGATCGGCGAGAGTTCGCAACCTCACGCCGATACTAGTGGTAGCACAGAGAGCCCCACTGCGGAGGGTGTCGATGCAGGGGATACCGCACCACATCGTGCAGATACGTTCAGTCCTCTCCTGTGGGTCCCTCACAGACGTCACCGTGTCTCACTTGCATCGATGGAGGTACGTTGTGTTATTCAAAGAAAATGCAAAAATTACGTTTCAAACATATAGTTATTCAGTCCCACTGGTCTAAAACATTGAAAAAATGCAGGATGAGACCATGTTGACGGTGCGGCACCGCTCACCGGAGGTACGGTACATCGAAAATCCACTGATGGATCGGTACCTCATGAACCTCGGGTTGTACCAGTTAGGCACGATGAAACAACCACTGCGGATTGACCAGGCACTCATGTGCGGTCTCATGGAGAGATGGCGACCTGAGACTCATTCATTTCATCTTCCTGTGGGGGAGATGACAGTGACCCTACAAGACGTGAGTGTCTTATGGGGTTTGCGGATCGATGGCGATCCGATAGGGGGTGTCTCGGATCATCATGTACTCCAAACGTTGATCCCAGAGCTGTTGGGTGTGCATGTGGAGGGGGTGGCAAAGAAGCTAAAACGGAAGAATGATGACGATGATGAGAAGTTCTCCCAGTACTGCATCAGTCTGAAGGCTCTCCGCCAATATGCCACCGAAATTGCCATTACTCCATGGACGACTGACGTGGAGAAGGTCAAGAGGTAATTTCAAAATCCATTACATTACATTAAAATTAGTTTTATCAAAAAAATAAACAGTTATTTACTTACTCTTCAAACTGTAGGTACGTTAGGATATTCGTGCTTGACTTATGTGGTGCCACGATGTTCGTCGATTCTAGTGGCGACTCGGTTCCGATTGTGTTTCTCCAGCAGCTGGAGCAACTTGATAACCCATCGCGGTGGAACTGGGGTGGAGCCGTGCTTGCATGTTTGTACAGAGGGCTGTGTCACGCTTGTCTGGTAATTCTTAATCAATTAATGTTCTTACGATTGTTTTAAATTTGATAATAACTAATACACATCTCAAATTTCAGAGAGACAGCCAGCAGTTCAATGGGCCACTCCTTCTGCTGCAGCAGTGGTCCTGGTCGCATCTACCAGTATGCCGACCCATCATCCCATCAAATGTGAAGTGGCAAAAGAGCAAAGACATCAACAAAAGCCCCCCATACGGTACCATATGGGGTAGCCGCCACCGCTATGAAAATACGCCGAGGGGAGGGACAGCGGGTATATCCTACGTCCGGAATCAGCTCCAGATGTTGCACCAGGCAAACGTCGACTGGTTCCCGTATCGGTCGTGGTACCGGGCAAGTATTTTCTGTCCATTGACGATGGCACAGAGGGATCTCGGTTTGTACCGCGGTCCAATCGTTTGTTACTAGATGGTTGAGTATCACTATCCTGATCGGGTGCCTCGTCAGTTCGAATTCGATGCCTTCATCCCTAATGACCCGATACTTGGTGAGGATGAGACGGAGAAGTTGCACAAGTAAGTAATACACACTCAAATATTGATATTATTTTATAAATTGTATCTAACTGACTTATAATTGCAGTACCTTCCATAAAAAGCAAGAGGTGGATTGGAGCACCCACTATTTACGCCACTACAGGATTGCCCGCACGCCTGAGAACCATTTGTGGGCTCCGCCTGACCCGACAGACGTCAGTTTGGGGGCGGGACCCTGGGCATTGCGGTATATTGTCTGGTACCAGCGGTGGTGCATGACTTCGGTGTACTTACAGGGCGACTACGGTGATACTCTTCGGCGGAGAATAATGGGTGACGAGAGTAAGACCCATTTGCCGTGGGGCCCGACCAATACTCGAACGGTAAGTAATAAAGATTATTTGTAATATTGTTTTTTTTCCGTATAACTCGTTTTCGAATCGTTATGCACAGGTACTAAGGGGGATCCGAGGAGTTGCACACAGCTTGGTGTGCATGGCGAAAAAAGGTTTTCAGGCGTTCGGGTGTACTATGCTGCATCACACTGCTCCGATCGTCGAGGATTCCCAGTTCGATGGGCGCCTCATTGGCATGCTGCACGACGCTGGTGAGAACATCAACTGGCGTGAGATTAAGAAAGAATCACCAGCTCCGAACGAGTCAAGCCGAGAGCGGGTCCTCGTATACGACGATGACCTACCACCACCACCCGAAGGTATTATAAGTTAAATTATTTTTTCATACACGTCAATTTTGTTTTGAAAGTGTGTTCTTAAGAAGTTCAACTCAAATGTTGCAGAAGACAACCCCAATTGGGCGTTCCATGATTGGGTGCTTGACAACAAGAAATGGCACGCCTACTACAATAAATATAATGTGCCGGTGCAGCTTGGCGAGGTAAGTTGGTTTGTCTCTGTATAAATTAAATTTTAGTTATTTTCATAAATACAAAACTAACATTATAAGTTAACTGCAGGATGGTCACCCTCTATGGTGTGCCGAATCCACTTTCACTCCGGCAGACTTTGGCCTCACCGCCACCGGTGTAGAGGATCTCACCGGAGCCACACCATCGATGCCACCCCCTAGGCAGCACGACCATGAAGCGAGTGGGAGTGGGGCACAGCAGCCCACTGATGCTTGGGAGCCTCATATGTTAGGGACACAGCCCCCGAGCACGTATATTAGGGATTGGGAGACCGATCCATGGGAGACAGGTCCATCGCAAGCTACTCAGTATGATCCATGCCTCGATTCATACCGACGATCCACGGGCACTATGCAGGAGGACATGCATGTAGATCATTCTGATGACGAGAAGGACATGCATGTGGATCATTCTGATGACGAGAAGGACATGCATGTGGATCATTCTGATGACGAGGATCCTCCAGAGCCACAGAGGACGCGTGTGCAGCCACAGAGGACGCGTGTGCAGCCACCGAGGGCGTGCGGGGCGCCTTCCAGACTGTCATTGTCCGGTCGTCATCGCTAGGTTTTTATATTTCATATTGTAGACCTGACAGTACTATTTTTATATTTATGTTTCTATATATTATGTTGATCAGACGTTGTTTGGTGATTTTATTCAGTTTGTTTTCGTTTCTATATTTTATGCTGATCAGACGTTATTTGATTATTTTGTTCACTTATGTTTTCGACTATTCAATTGACATAACAAATCATAAAATCCCTCGTATCCAAATTATAAACAATATAGAATACAATATTACAAAAATATAAATAATAAATAAATAGAAAATAACAACATACAATATACAAATACAATAACAAATAGATTAGAAAAAAATACAATACAAATACAAATACAATACAATTATAATAACAAATACATGGCCGGTTTTATAAAAATATATATATATATATATATATATATATATATATATATATATATATATATATATATATATATATATATATATATATATATATGTAGACCGCCCCCCGGGGGGCGGGTTGGTCCAAGGGTAGACCGCCCCACGGGGGGGCGGTTTGATTAGGGGGTAGACCGCCCCACGGACCGGCGGTTTGGTTATGGATGAAAAAATAAATAAATTTGGGTTATTAATATTATTTTATTTATTTTTTTGGTTATGAAAAAAAATGACGGATCAAAAATCCTACTCAAGATTAAAATCTTTTTATGGTTGTTAAAAAGGAACAAGTTATTAACCAAGGCAGTGCTTAGTAAGAAAGGGTGGTATGGTGATACTAGTGTTTTCTGTGGGGTCCATGAAAGTGCTAATCATTTATTTGTACGGTGTTCTTTTATTAGTCAATTATGGGCTTGGATAGATGCCCATAATAACTTTGAGTTTTGTTGTACTTCTATATCTGATCTATGGTGGATTGATGTTTTAATTCCCTTAAACGATAAATATATGGTTGAATTAGTGAGAGGGGCCATTCTCTAGACTGTATGGTTTGAAAGAAACAAAATTTGCTGTCAAAATAGTTCTATTCCTTCCATACAGTCGGTTGGCACCAAAATCATTTATTTGGCTACTTTTTGGTGTAAGACTTTTGGGGATCAATATTTACTTAAACTATCATTACTAATGCCTTTGGACATTACTGACATTCCTTACCAAGATTTAGTGAATATGGACAGGGAAGAGAATTTGGAAGAGGCAAAAGCCGAGGCAGAATTCAGGCAATGGGAGCAGAGCAAAACCCATTTGTCTGGCACAAATCTAAGCCTTGACTCAATCATGTCTTGAAGTCTCCATTTATTTTGGTTTTTCTCTGTCTTACATGACAGCTTAGTTTGTGATGTTTTAGTTGCTTTGATGGTATTGTATGTTCTCATTATTACTCTCTGTTTTGTAGGTGTTTGTTGTTGCTTTTGGTTCTATCTGTGAATTAGGCTAAGACAGTTCTATGATTATCTATTTCTATGTTTTGTAATCTCTCTGATATGAGTTCTAGCTATTTGGAATTCGTGTCAGTAACACTACTTTGGTTTCTAATGAAATCGGTGAGTTTACCCCACTTTCTTCCAAAAAAAAAAAGTAGATACGAATACAGATCGGATATTAACAGATACGAATACGGATACAGATATAATTCGGATACATAATTCGAATAGGAATGGCATCCTCTGCGGAGTTTTTCCTGCGAAGCTGTGCGGTTCTTTTAATCTGGACCGTTCGTTTGATCGGACGGATCAAATAAGATCATAGCACGAATCTCAAAGCAAAATTAATATTGTCCCCTCCATCAAATCGCGCACTCACCGGCTGGAGATTAAATCTGGACCGTCCGATCAAAACGAACGGTCCAGATTAAAAGAACCGCACAGCTCCGCAGGTAAAAACTCCGCAGAGGATGCGAGTCCAATTCGAATACTGTGTTAGAATTAACTTATTATTCAACAAATTATTCTTTATAGAAATCAGACAGGACTTTCTTCTTTTGCTCGTTCCAAAAAATTATCATGATATTAGTTTTAAAAATTAAAACTGTTGCCTAATAGCAACAAAACTTATGACACCAGAATAAAGTTAGTCTTAGTGACTCTATCAATTGTCGTTTCTACCCTAGAGCAGCAAAAAGAATATTGCAATTTGAATTTATATATCATGTGTTTGTGTGTCTCTATTCTGTTTCCCAAGAAACTAATTAATTGAATAAATAACATTGCTCGGTGGAGAGATTCAATCCAAGAGAGAATTCAGTGGAGACCGCATAATTTGGACGAATAGATATTGAGAGAAATTGAGAGAAGTCGAAGTGCAAGAGTTGGGAAATGAGAAATTGGGAGAGAAAGGTCTGAGAATTCACATTCTTTGGGATCCGAATCTGCTGAAATTCAAGACCCATGAACAGTGTTCCTGAAATTTCTGCAATTCAAATCCAGCCATTGGACTGTTTTGAGATGCGTGCGCAAAAATCAGCTGTTCCGAGATACGTGCAGAGAAAAAGTTGAACGGCTGAGATATTGAATTTCAGGAATTTCAGGATTTCAGCCGATTTAAATTCAATTCTTTGAGATATCTCAAACTTTGCGTGACTTTTTGGAATATCTCAATCGTTCAAATACATTCTGCACGAATCTCAAAGCTCAAATAAAACTGGCTCCCTACGCTGCCCCGAATAGGCACCTGATACGTCGGTCACGCAAAAATTGAGATATATCAGAGGAAACAGACTCAAGGTTTGAGAGGTTCGGATATTTGAAAAAATAAAATATACGAATACCGATAAATATCTGAATCCGTACTTGTATCTGATTCTAAAACCGAAACCGCATCCGTATCCGAATCCGCAAAAATTAACTTCATATCCGTATTTGTATACACAATCATCCGTATCTGAATATCTAAATCTGCAAAAATTCGGATTCAGATCCAGATTCGGACGGATAATATCCGACCCGTTTGCACCCCTACCTGCGGGTGTCCGTTCTGGCTACTGTGATGTGACTTGCTGTATTTATTTTTGTAGGGTAAAACATAAACGATCCAATTTGAAAGTAATGGCTTGACCAAATGCACCCATGGGCCAACTCCACAAATAAAATATAGTAAGCAGTGACGCAATCTGCGATTAAATTAAATTGAATTTTCTCCGCACAAACACAAATATGATTCCGATTTGACCGTAGAAAAACTTACAATTGACAAAACATGGGACAGAGAATATTAAACCTGTCTATCAAACTAGCACATAAATCTATAAATACCATAGTAGACGGGCACCAATAATATATCCAAAGCTTCATACTTGGGAGCAAGAATTGCATAAAATGGAAGCAAACAAGAAGTACGTACACAATTATTATTCATTTTCTACGTACATCTATCTCTCTATGAAAAAATATTTGTAAGTACCTGCTTCATCATATTAATTATTTTTCGTTTGTTTCAGGATTGCTTTGGTAACTGGAGGGAACAAAGGTATAGGACTGGAAATATGCAAGAAACTGGCTTCTAGTGGGGTGGATGTAATTCTTACAGCAAGAGATGAGAAGAGAGGCAAGGAGGCAACAAAGGAGCTTATTAGAGATTACGGTCTCACTAATATAATCTTTCATCAGCTGGATGTTACTGATCGTTCCAGCATTGAATCTTTAGCTAGCTTTGTCAAAAACCAGTTTGGAAAATTAGATATTCTGGTAAACAATGCAGCGGTTTCAGGAACTGATGAGTTCACAAAGCCAATTGATGAAAAGGTACATTTACATTAATAACATATATGGTAATGAGAATTAATACATTTTTATTTAGGTCGGTTTTACTGGTATATGGATATTAATTAATGATATTTAATTTAACAGCTTCCGCAACAAGAGAGGGCTGCCATTTTCCTAAATAACATAACAGACAGCTACGAGAAAGCTGTTAAAATCTTTAACACAAACTATTATGGAGTCAAGAACATGATGGAAGTATTTTTACCTCTTGTACAATTATCCAATTTCGGAAAAATAGTGAATGTCTCAACGAAGGTCGCACAACTACAGGTAATTTTTTTTTTCATTATCCTGATTATCACCACCACCATGACAAATTGACAATTACTAAATTAATTACTCTATGTGATTTACAGGATATGGTGAATGACAAAGTCAGGAATGAACTCATGGATATTGATGACCTAACGATGGAGAGGATCAAAGGTCTTGCAAAATCTTTTCTGAAATCTGTGGAAGACAATAATACATTGGAAGAGAATAGATGGGTACAAGGAGCTCAATTATACCGCGTGTCGAAGATTTTAATGAATGCCTACACAAGAGTTTTTGCAAAGAGTTATCCCAGTGTAACCATTAGTTGTGTGCATCCAGGCCATGTCAAGACGGACTTGAATTTCAATACCGGGAGTCTAACTGTGAGTGAAGGTGCTGAAGGTCCAGTGATGGTTGCTTTGGCTGAAGGAGGGCTCACTGGCCAGTTCTATGATCGGACTCAGATCTCCACCTTTTAGCTAATAACATTAATTAATTAATTAGGGTCTTATATATGTTTGAAGCTTTTGTTTAATATTCATCCAGAATTATTGGAAAGTAGTTTAATTATATTTTCCCCGCTTAAGTTAAGAATTTCTTGCATATATAAACCGAATCTCTTTCAATAGTCTAAATTGTAATTGACTTCACTAAGCTCTTTCAATAGTCTAAATTCTTTATCTTCTGGCATGTACGTAAACATTTTGTATCTGGTTGGTACCAATTTTAGGTACTGGTCATGCTACTTGTGGTTTCAATATGAAATCGGTGGATTATTCCACTATTATTCAAAAAAAATTATTGATCTTTATACCTTTGAATTTACGAATTCTTTTTGCTTTTAAAATAAAATATTTAGGAATTATTTTGAATGAAAATAGATTAAGACATTTCTTAACAAGGGGCTGTTTTGGACGACGTTCGGTGGATCCGTGTAGCTAACTAATCATTGTTGCTTGATATTGTTTTTGTAATGAAAGGGCCAAGATGCTTTCTTTTCATAAATCAAACTGATAGCTTAAATTGTTTTTTATTAAGAATGGCTAAGGCGAATGATTTCTATGTAAGAGGTCATGAGTTCGAAATCTAGATGGAAAAAATCATTTGTTATAATAACAGGAGTATTAGATAGTTGGATGGCTCAACCTGATGATGTACAACCTTTACTAAAAAAATGTTTTTTTTTTTTGTTATGTATTAAATTAACATGAACTGACATAAGAAAATATGTTCTATAATAACAAGGAGTAAGTTAAACTAACAACAATATTTTATCTGACAACGGTAAAAGTTTACATGATGTTTGCTAAAATCAAAACATTAAATTATAAATATGTTCCCAATAATTTAGACAATTTAAATATTAGTTTTCTTAGTTTAAAGACAATTCGTGAGGTTTTGAGATTAAGCTCACCAAGACTCTTCAATGAGCTCTTTTACCGTTGTCAGACAATTCGTGAGGTTTTGAGATTAAGCTCACCAAGTCCCTTCAATGTCTAAATATGAGTAGAACATTATAAATATGTTCTCAATAATTTAGACAATTTAAATATTTTAGATTCGTGAGTTTAAATATTAGTTTAAAGACAATTCGTGAGGTTTTGAGATTAAGCTCACCAAGTCCCTTCAATGAGCTTAAGAACACCCTAGTTCTTCTCATTAAATAATTATTGAAATTACACTAATTTATTTACGTATAATTTGTCAAAATGTCAATGTTAATAAGAAATATATAATTTTCATTTTGCATCGTGACAATATATTAACATTTGTTTGTCACTATCATCATAATTTAGGTTGTTAACATATCTCTTCGCAATAATTGACGATTCATTATTTAGTTGTAACATATCTAAAATGAAAATGATAAAATTCCATATTTTGTTTATAGTGTGATATGGAGGATGGCCCACCTCTCTTTTTCTCGTTGGACATCAGAGGTCGATCATATAGAATTTTTATGCTGAAAATAAAAATTAACTAACAATATTCATAACATTTTATTCTAAATTATATAAATAATCATACATAAATAAAAAAGAAGATCAATTACTCTCATTCATTGAACTTAAAAATTAAAATCTGCTCCTGGTTCAATGTGAGTTTGCATGAAATTTAAAATGAAATCCCTCTATTTATGGATGGAATTCTCTTTTAACTCAATGAGGAGCTATGCTAAAGAAATCATTCTCAAATTTTGGGAGGAAGACTTTTTTTATTTGACGATAATGTGGTGAAATTCTTTCCCCTCTTTTGAGGTTAATGAGCCTCCAAATAGGTGGGACCAATATCCTCCCAGGTACTGTAGAGGATAGGCCTCACTTTACGGTTTGAGATTCGAGAGGAAATAGGATGTGCTTGTGAAAGGCTCTGGTAGCCCAGTAAATAAGATCAAATCTCATCTCTAAAACTAGTCTAACATCACATCTTCCAGACTTTGAGAAAATATCGACATTTGATGGATTCCTCACTAGAGCCTCGAACTCGGCTACCGAGTAAAAAATCTTGTAGATTTTATGACGCTGAAACTCTACATCCTCATTGGCCACTTCCAATTGACCTGTTTCCTCCTTAATTGCAAGATATATTGGGCTTTTAATCCACCAAATGAGGCTCTAGTGAGATTAAAAACCCAATATATCTTGCAATTAAGGAGGAAACAGGTCAATTGGAAGTGGCCAATGAGGATGTAGAGTTTCAGCGTCATAAAATCTACAAGATTTTTTACTCGGTAGCCGAGTAAAAAACTCTAGTGAGGAATCCATCAAATGTCGATATTTTCTCAAAATCTGGAAGATGTGATGTTAGGCTAGTTTTAGAGATGAGATTTGGTCTTATTTACTGGGCTACCAGAGCCTTTCACAAGCACACAGCAGGTACTAATTTAAGACGCTGAATCCATTTGATTGACATTTCCTGCATGGAGCCATAGAGCATCCAAGTAACTTTTCCTGGTTTGGTACATCCTCTCCAATAAACTACCAATCAGGTCCGTGTCAATTGCCTTGTACTCTGATGCACCAAGAAGAATCAGCATCTGTATACAAAATTTAATTCATGTCACTATATGCACGAGTCTTAAGAATTTAAATTATTTTATTCAATGCTAAGCCTTATAATACCTTTCTGACTATTTCTGTGTAGACTAGGAGGGCTTTCCTATCAGCCCGCCCGGTGCCTGGTTTAAGATACGCAGGTAAATTAATCTCTCCGGGGTTGTCAAAAGACCACAAAGAGGGCGTTTCCTCCTCCATATTCTTGAGGCTGAGCTTCATATCTTGCAAATAGATAACCTGCATTACCTTGACTGAGGGAAAAAAAAAAATAGTGTAACTAAAAGAGAAATATTATGTGCTGCTATGCATGTGGAAGATTGGAGTAGAATGGGAGTTAGAATAAATTGCCACACCCAGTTTGCTAGCTGAAAACCTGAAACGTTTGTACCTATCAACCATGCACAGCAATTTTATTCCCCAACTAACCTCCTCAAGAGAACCTGTCTTGAAGGTCCCAGCATGAGCCAAATTACAAATGATACCCTTGTACTAATTAAATTAACATAACAAAAGAAGTATTTGCGTAACACTAGCTAGAACCTCCTAATTTTATCAGAAAAGAAAGGGCTTACATTTCCTAAGAATTCCACATATCAATAATAGCTACCTAACTAACTAACAATCTATCTAATATCAAGCTCGGAGAAAGAAACCCATGAGCAGCAATTTATTCCCCAACTAACATCCTCAAGAGAGCCTTGTCTCAAGGTCCTAGCATGAGCCAAATTCCCAACTTGTACCAATTAAATTAACATAATAAAAGAAGTATTTGCATAACACTAGCTAGAACCTCCTAATTTTATCAGAAAAGAAGGGCTTACATTTCCTAAGAATTCCACATATCAATAATACCTAACTAACTAAATAACTAACAATCTATCTAATATCAAGCTCGGAGAAAGAAACCCATGAGCAGCAATTAATTCCCCAACTAACCTCCTCAAGAGAGCCTGTCTCCAGGTCCTAGCATGAGCCAAATTCCCAATTATACCCTTGTACCAATGCATAATTATATTCTACCTACCATTACATAATGTCCTCAAGAGAGCCATACCTTAGAAAAAAAAATTAATAAAAATAAAGTACTTACTTTTGTCGGGAAATCGGGGTGGCTGTTGCAACGCAGGAGACGTCTTCACATTTTCTGTAATGTACTCCAGTTTTTGATCTACAGATTCTCCAGGTATAGTCCTTTTGAGGTGTTGCTCAAACGCATTGCATAGTAAGCTGTTATTATTTTCATCTATTTCAATAGACGACAGAGATAGCGGGTCTTGGAGCTCCGGCAACGCCTCCTCCGGCTGCGGTGCTGCCACTTGTGAAGAGGCCTCCGCCTCTTGAACACCACCTGTATGGATCCGGCGCCGGCGACTGGGTCGGATGATCTCCGGACTCGGAGATCGATCTCGGTTCATCTGGAGTGACCGAGTGAGAGACTAAGTGTAAGTGTAAGTGTAAGTGTAATAATGAAGAGAAGACGGCTTAAAAACCCTATTTTTCTATTTCTCTCGTTCCATTTTAGGGTTTTGGGGTTTCTGTCCAAAACCGGTCTTGTTCAAACGAATCTATAATCCATCTGATTCACCTCTGAATTTCTTCACACGAATCTTAAGTCATATTGAATGGTTTACGAACACCCTTTGGACAAATTTGATCCAACACCCTTTGGACAAAACCAACCTGAGCGACTCACATATCTTTTTTCGGCAACTCCTGCATTTCCTCTATGGTCCGTTTCGAGATTCGTGCCAGATTAAAACTGGTGGCTCAGATCTCGTTGTATTTTTCTTTATTTTCTTTTATAAAAAGCCCCTTGGCGGATCTCTTCTTCTTGTTGATTTTTTTTTCTTTCACTAAAACAAAATACGAAAAGTGGACCGAACTTTTGTCCATAAAATCATATATCTTTTGTCTTTTGTTATATTTTTTTTGTTAATATAATTACTTCACTTGCATTTTTTTATATATATTTTGTTATTTGCGTGCTTAAAAAAATAAAATAAGAAAAGCCTCCTCCCGATTAAATCGGCATGCAGCAACGAAGCTTTGCCACGTAAAACAATATAAAAAAAATATATTCATAAAAAACTATGAACCTTCTTAAAAAATATATTTAACATAACTTTTTTACATTTTTTTCTAAAATTTATCTATGTATAGTTCTGAAACTTATCACAACTCTAATTGATAAATTTGATCGATATAAAATTGACTCTGACCATTGTAAACCAATCTCCTTAAATATTTACTAATATCGTGCTCGCACGTTGTAACGAGAACATATTACAAGATTGAATAGAATATAAAAAGAAAATCCAACATAAAAACGAATTTGATGCAACTACTATTCTAAAATATACATACAAATAAAAAGTTTGATAAAAAATTGTCTTAAACAGAGATCCAAATAATAAATAACAATAAAACAAACAACAACAAATGAAAAAAGAGATTAAATATAACATGCAAAAAATTCTTAAAGTATCATTACTAGTGTGATCTTCTTCGATGTAGTCCAACATTTTTGAAAATGAACAAACAAAATACAAAAAACAGAATATAATTGCTCAAATTGAAAACATATAATAAAATTAGAAATTGGTTAGAAATCGTTTGTATAAAATAAGATGATCTTGCTTTATAATTGTGTAGGTCATTTAATTCTATAACAAAAAATTCCAGGTAAGGTAATGTTACAAAAAGATCATTTCATAGTAATTTTGTGACTATATATACATTGAATCAAAAGAATATGTAAGAATAATTAGTATGTTAAGACATCCCATGCCCCACAATTTTTTGAAAGTTTATTGTATTGTTTGTATCCTTAACCATGTGACATAGATTAGAAGGATAATGAAATGAAGGAACATAACATGCAACAGTGAGCTATTGAAAATTTGAAATTCATCTTGAAAAAGAATCAACCCCTTCTTTAACTCTAATTATGCCAAGGAAAATAGAACGAGACATGGGATTTATTGAAGAAAATGGTGAATGAGACCTAATGCATGATTCCCCATGATATGTTAGCATAATTATGTCACCCTTATACGATCTATATATGATTATGAAATTGCACCTTTCATGTCAATGATGGTAAATTCAAATCAATAAGGGTTACTTTTTTTTTTAAAATGCAAAATTGCCCTAATAGTGCCATTCTTGTGACCTGTTTTACATAATATGGCTTATGCAAGACACCATCAAACTCAAATTAGAACAAACAGAACTAAAGACAAAAGAAAAAAAAATGCAGTCAATACCGGATAACTGAGGGCCTAATTAGAAAAGATCATAACAATTAAAGTAATAGATCGAAAAAGGTAAGGATGCATACTCTGTAAAGGTGCAAGAACACGATTAATAGCTCGAAGCTCTTAGAATTCAGAGGAAGGAGGAGAGTTGTACCCCATGTGCATTAGCACTAAAAGTAAAAAATAAATAAAAAAAATGAGACCCATTGCATATATATATATATAGAGGGGGATCCAATTACACCCTTTTTTTTGATACATCATGACATTGTTTTTTTTATAGGTTAATTTTGCAATTTCAAAATCCAAATAGTCGATCCAAACCGTTCAACATGATTGATATACTAAAATATGCTTGGAGATCAAATTTTACATTTTTTTGAATTTTTTTACTATTTATTAAGATGGTTACAAAATCGCTGTTTTTCAATGGTCCGAAAATAACGATTTTGTAACCATCTTAATAAATAGTAAAAAAATTCAAAAAAATGTAAAATTTGATCTCCAAGCACATTTTAGCATATCAATCGTGTTGAACGGTTTGGATCAACTATTTGAACTTTGAAAATGGTAGGTGTCAAAATGTGTCAAAAAAAAAGTGTAACTTGATCCCTCCTCATATATATATATATTACAGTTTAACCCAACAAAATATTAAAAATCTTCAAATCATCCACATCTTTCCTTCCTACCATTTGAGGTACAGGCCGTTATTCATCTTTGCTTGTTTCTCTATATTAATCCTCAGATGGAAAGTTGAATAGAGAGAAAAGATTTTCTTTTTATACAATATTATATTTCTTTTGTTTTCATTTTTGGAGAAGTATCAGGTGAAAGTTATCAATTTGCCAATGTACAATGTTATTGCATTGAAGGCAGGGGCGGATCCAGGATTTTCGTCAGAGGGGGGCCAAAAAAATATCGAATCGGGTTTAAATAACTAAATGGGTCCAAATCCATTAACTAATTAAGTATTTAATAAAAATAATGCTTTAATTTATACTTTTTAATGCTCTGACTTATAATTTCTGATATTTCAATATATAATTCTAATTATTAATCAAAATTGAAGAAATTTACTTTCATTTTAACCTTAAATTTAACCCGAACTACAAATTAAACATTCAGCGGGGGGCAAACAAATTTCCAGCGAAGAGCAGAGTCGATCGAAATGTCCCGACTTCCAATAAAACGCAAAATCTAGGGGAGGGGGGGGGGGGGCAGCCCCTAATTGAAGATAGAACACGTAAAATCACACATGCTTAAAAGAAATAAACAATTAAGTGACATACCAGCAAAAATGTCTGAATCATTTGTGTATATGTCAGTTCCCCGCAGCTGAGTTCCCTTAACCTAAAAATAGCACACTTCATGTAAGCCTAGATGCCAACATAACCAAGATTAAAAAAAAAAAAAAAAAGTTGGTCAATTACACGTCCTATCTAGTATTTGACATACTTTTCAATCAGTGCTCAACACATGTACACTACCAGTTAGTTAAAGTTTAATCCCAATTCAGTTTGTTTCCTCTAAAGATGTTTAGGTAAGCCAGGTGGGAAAATGGCTCCACCGGTTCTGTGGACCAGTGGAGTAAGGGTGTTTTGTGCTACACTAGTCCATAGGACTAGTGGAGGATATTTTTATAACTTTCTATCGAGCGGTGCTGCTTTGGTTAATTTTTTTTAAAATGAGTTCTATTTTAAAAAAAAAAATGTGCCATATACACGTGATAAAATAAATTATAATATTTAGTGGCGCTAAAAACTTATGGCATCAATTATTCTTCATTTATTTATTGATCTTTCTACCTTTGAATTTACGAATTATTTTTGCTTTTCAAAAAAAAATTACGAATTATTTTTGAATAAAAAGAGATTAAGACGTTTCTTAACAAGGGGCTGTTTTGGACGACGTTGGAGCTTAATTGTTTTATTTTGTTCTCAGTGATGTATTAAATTAACATGAATTGACATAAGAAATGCTCAAATTACGAAATTCAATGGTGAATTGCTCAAATTAAAGAAATGCAACATTGTTTCAATCGTAAACCATGTCTGAGGAGTAAGTTAAACTAACGACAATATTTTATCTAACAAGGGTAAAAGTTGACATGATGCTTGCTAAAATCAAAACATTAAATTATAATTATGTTCTCAATAATTTAGACAATTTAAATATTAAATTTTAATGTAATTACAAAAATAACTGGTCATTTATTAGACGGTTTGGAAATTTTAGCAATATAGTTTTGTTGACAGTTAATTGATAATTAAATATGAGTAGAACTAAAGTGTTTTCTTAGTGAGCTTAATTAACTCTAAACAACGAATCTAAACTATTAAAATCTATATAATTTTCGAGGGATGCATTGACATGCAAATTTATAAATTTTCAAATTAATTTATTGTAAATTCAAACTGTCAAAAGAAGATTTATAAATTAATATTAATACATTTATTTTTCATAATTTTTTATCACTAGACTTGATAATAAATTAATTTAAAATTTTACTGATTTTAATCGTAAATATATCACTCGTAAAATATACTGGTTTCAACAGTTTAAATTCATCGTTTAAAGACAATTGGTGAGGTTTTGAGATTAAGCTCACCAAGTCCCTTCAATGAGTTTAAGAACACCCTAGTTCTACTCATTAAATAATTATTGAAATTACACTAATTTATTTGGGTCCACCTAGTTGTCCCCCATGAAACGTCCCCTATCTGTCCCCCGGATAAAAAACAGTTAAAACAGCTAAAAACAAACAAAAACGCGCAAAACCGCCCAAAAAACGCGTTAATTCCGCAAAAGACAATCAGACAACACAAAGTATTCAACTATCAATACAAATGTATTCATTCTGCTACCAAGAAGTATTCAACCATGGTCTGCACATAAAGAACGGCAAAAGTCATTCGAACGGCAACCCGGGAGGAACACAAACGTCCACATCAATACCGTACTTAACTGTGGGGACCATTAACGTCCTTTGAAAGCGACAGGAAAGGTAATGCATACTTTTAAGTATTAATATGTGAAGTATTCAACAACAATAGAAATGTATTCATTCTAAAACTACAAAGTATTCAACCATGGTGGGGACAGCAAAACTCATTCCAACGGCAAACTGGGGGGGCCGCAAACGTCCACGTCATTACAGTACTTAACTATGGGGACCATTAATGTCCATTGAAAGTGACAGGGAGGGCAATGAGAAGTATTCATTCTTGCATGCACACTTTTAATACTTGATATGTGAAATAAAGTATTCAACACAATACAATGAAGTATTCAACAACAATGTAAAATATATTCATCATAATAATATACTGATACTAGAACTTGAAGATCAAAAAACATCCTGGAAAATCCAAAAACATAAAACATTCAACCAGCATTAATGTATTCAACCAGAGACACAGCCATGATGAATACTTGCTCCATAATATATGAATACTTGCATGACAAAGATGAATACTTGTGCAACTGATAACTCGAAAGTATGTCATCATGGATCTTATTTGAAAGAGAAAATTATATAAAAGACGTTCGTGGTTTTAGATTTGAAAAATTATTTACAGATCGTTGGAAATTTTGGTTAGATTGAACGGAAAAAAAACAAACCACCTCTAAAAATGTGTAAAAGATGATAAGTGATGTGTCCATTTTTTTTTCTTATCGTAGTTGAATACATTTTTGTCTCGGTTGAATACATATGTTCTTTGGAATGAATACTATTGGACGTTTTTACAGTCCGAATCATTTATCCGCGATTAACGCGTTTTCAAAACCGTTTTACGCGTTTTTTTTTGTCTTTTAGAGTAATTAACGGTTTTTATCCAGGGGATTAGATGGGGGACAGATAGGGGACGATTAGATGGGGGAAATTAGAATTACCCAATTTATTTACGTATAGTTTGTCAAAATGTCAATGTTAATAAGAAATATATAATTTTCATTTTGAATCGTGACAATATATTAACATTTGTTTGTCACTATCATCATAATTTAGGTTGTTAACATATCTCTTCGCAATAATTGACGATTCATTATTTAGTTGTAATATATCTAAAATAAAAATGATAAAATTCCATATTTTGTTTATAGTGTGATCTGGAGGACGGCCCACCTCTCTTTTTCTCGTTGGACATCGGAAGTCGATCATATAGTATTTTTATGCTGAAAATAAAAATTAACTGACAATATTCATAACATTTTATTCTAAATTATATAAATAATCTTACATAAATAAAAAATAAATTAAAAATGAAGATGAATTACTCTCATTCATTGAACTTAAAAATTAAAATCTGCTCCTGATTCAATGTGAGTTTGCGTGAAAATTTAAAATGAAATCCCTCTGTATTTTAAATAGGATGGAATTCTCTTTTAACTCCACTGAACTCATTCTATTCCTGCGAATAAAACTATTTTATTATAAAGTACAAATTAAGAATTAACTTTAATTAAACTACATTATACGATTAATTATAATTTAATTTTGAAAACATATGTGATATATATAATTTTAAAAAAACTCAAATTATATTTTATATAAACTTAGTCTGGCTATGCTATTTGCATAAACATATGATGACATATGCTTACGGGTCAAATTTAAAATTTTCATATTATTCTATATAAACTGAGTCCAGTTATACATTTATTCTGATTTATTCTATAAGTTTCTAAAAATAGTAAGTAGCTCATTAAATTGATTCTATGTTAAACATGTAGAATACCAATTTTTACTATTTTTAGATTTTATTTTTTTACTATTTTTATGATCTTTGGAAGATGGTTCTTTTTGACATGCCAATAATTCATCAATATGTGCACAAAATCTTCATTTTCTAACCGACTGTCATGATACTAAATAAATTCAAAATTTTAAAACTTTTATATGTAAACGAAGCTCTCAAGAAGTATATCGGTTTGGATTTATCGTTTGGACTTTGAAAACGGATATATGACTTACAAGCATTTGTCCAAATAAACTTATATAAGTAGCACAGTCGGACTCAATATAATAATATTAATTACCGAATTTTTAAATTAATTCTGAATTCAAAATCGTAAAAGAAATTAAATACGAACCCAATAATAAAATAAATTCATTTTCAAAATCTATATATAAATCTAGTAAACTATTGAATGTATGAATTTAATAATTTAATAAACTATGTAGATGCATACGCAGATCTATTTATACGGTTCCGGATTGAATTATGGATTCGGTGTTGGCATTCACAGGCCTGCATCGCACAAATCAGGAAATTTCTTTTGAGATAGATTTTGTATAAAAGCCCAGATACGAATTCGAGACAATACCAGTCCAAATTGGCCTGGCCCGGCTTTGAAAGTTGAAACACGTTGCTCTGCATTAACTCAAAAGGGAATCTTTTGAGTTAATGCATCTCGGACGTCGAATTTTAATACAAATCCTTAATATTAGTGCGAATCTATTCTGAACGGACCATAAAGTATATTGGATGGTCTATATGCATTAACCCGAAAAATTCCCATTTGAGTTAATGCAGAGAATACGAATTCGGCTTTGAATCCCTAGCTCCTCCGGAATTAGCATCCTCTGAGATATCTCAATCTTTGCGTGACTTTAGAGAATATCCTAACCGTTTAAATAGTTTTGCACAAATATTAAAGAAAAATAATACTGCCCCCCTGCGCTACCCCGAATAGGCACCGAACACGTCGGTCACGCAAGAATTGAGATATCTCAGAGGATATGCACTCGCAGCTCCGACCGCACTCAAAGAGAGAAACTACCTTCGACAGACAAAGAAAGACGAGAGAGAGGGAGAAGAGAAGAGAGCGAGTGAAAGATGCCGCCCAAGAAGAACTTTCGGAAGAGAACCCACAACGACGACCTGAACAAACCTGGCGACGATTCCGACGATGAAGTGCAGCGAAGGTATTTTTTTTTTCTTTTAATCATTTTTGGAATTGCATCTGATCCATTGGTGGCTGAATTGAACTATTCTAATGTAGAGTTCTGGAGGAGGTGAGATTCCTCCAGAAACAGCGGGCCAGGAAGACCGGAATCCCGGCGCTCCCTACTGTCAGCACTGGTAATGGGGCCCTCCATGCCGGAATGTCTGGTGGGAGAGGAGGGGAAGGTGGAGGTGAGGAGAAAGAGGAGCAGGTTTTGCAGGATACCTTTGCTCAGGAAACAGCTGTCACAATTGAAGACCCCAATATGTATGCATCAATTTTGGATTTATATAGATGGATTTTCTCTTTTTTCAATTAAAATTTTGAGATTTGAACTCCTTTCTAAAGGATGAGGTATGTGGAGCAAGAATTGGCAAAGAGGAGGGGAAAGGAGGTAGATGCAAGTGAAGAGGAGGGGAAAGATCAGATTGATGAACTTTATGTGGTGCCAGATCATCTCAAGGTCTGTATACATTCTTGCCTTGCCTTGATTATATTTCCGTTGTCACTGTTATTAGCCATTGTTTCTGATGTGATGGCTTTGGTATTTGTGCTTCAGGTGAAGAAGAGAAACTCTGAGGAAAGCTCTACGCAATGGACAACTGGTATTGCTGAAGTGCAGCTCCCAATTGAGTAAGTCCTCAATTTAATTCTCCCTTTTTTGTGCTTCTAATCAAGTTTTGAGCTGCCAACCAAGCCTTAATGAGAGCAAAATATGATGTAGTGAAGTATTTTGTGGAGCGCAGGGTGTCTACTATGTGCTAGAGATAGGGAGATTTCATCCCAATTTGGCCGAGCATGGCCCAATCCATTGTCATATTTACTGTAAATTAGGTTAATTTTACCAAAGGTCATGGCGATAGCTCATTTATTTTGGTCTCACATTTAATTTGTCTCAACAAACACTTATTGCTTGTTTTATTGATGCTGATCATTTTTGTTAATTATAAATTCATGTCAACACAGATTATACATAGTAATAAGGTTCAGGGTTAATGCCTGTAATATACCTATATTAATCTTTTCAGCACCTTTGTGCATGAATAAATAAATCAAATGGGTGTTCGCAAATAATTCATCTGATACCCGTATTCTTCACGAATCTTACAAATAATAAGCCAATTATATCCAAATTATTCATGGAATTTATGAACTTCTTTTGTTCCCTTTCTACATGTGTCAGTAATATATATTAATAGAAAACTGAACTATTCCGATTTTATACCTTTATCATGAATTTGGGATCTCACCAAATTTTTACCGAATTCTATAATTTGTTAGTGTGAGATTTTGAATTGTTTTTTCAGGAACTTTGAATCCATTAAACTAAAATGAGTCAAAGAAATTATTTCGCTGTGATGAGAAGTGTGTTTACATCAGCTTTGAATCATTTATATCAATAGCTTCATATATTCTGACTTAATATGTGTTTAAGCAAGTTAGCGTATAATTTCTGACTAATTCGAGGTTGGAATGAATGCAGTGATCCAATTAGACCGATATAAAACCGTAGCGACGAAACTAGCCCTTGAAATTAATTTTGCTTTTACAGAGTATTTTTTCCACAGATCAATCTAGACTGATGAAAATAACTCTTCAATGTTAAAATTTTCTGAAGTAGTTTGCTGAAGTTGCAATGTTCAGAGAGTGATGAATTTGAGGTGATGCAGGTATAAATTGAGGAATATAGAAGAGACTGAGGCAGCAAAAAAGCAATTGCAAGAGAAAAGATTAGCAAGTAAGACAAAATCTGATCTGAGCATCCCTGCCAGTTACAGTGCTGATTACATACATAGAGGTCGTGACTATGCTGAAAAACTTAGGCGAGGTAAAATCCCTTCATCTCAGTTTTACTTTTCTTTTGTGTTTAATAAATGACTTGTAATGGCTGTTAGTATGATATTCAAAGAGTTCTGGAAAGTTTCTGCTTTGATCCCTTTCAAAGGTTGACATACTGGATTCATTGTTAGACAAAATACTGATAAACTAGACAAAATACTGATAAACTAACATATATCTGATCTAAATTTGGTCAACAAAAATTGTAAATAGCATCATTTTGGTTTATTATTTACTTACCAACATCAGGCAATATAACAATCTTTGGCCTTTTTCATACTATGTTGGTTCCACCCAAGTTTTTTTTTTTTTAACTACAACTCTGTAATTTTGATTTTGTGTTTTTACCAACTTTGCCAGAGCATCCTGAATTGAACAAAGAGCATGGCCCGCAATCTAATGAAGCTGCGGGAAAACAAAGAGAAGCTATTAAGAGTAACAACAATAATGATAGTGGTAACGGTAATAACAATAAAGCAGAAGGCGGGAGGAGAGAGGCTGCGACAGATGAGTTCATGCTTGAGAGGTTTCGTAAGAGAGAGAAATATCGTGTCATGCGCAGATAGTAATGTTGCAAAAGCTTTTCTTGTAATACATTTTTTATTAATTGACTAGTAATATTATGAGTATAACTGCAGTTCTTCTTCTTAGGTCCCTTGCTAACTTAAATTGAAATTTTTAAGAAGATGAGTTTAATTTAATGCCCTCTATTTCAAATATTCTTTAAACAACTAGGTACAGCTCTTTAATTTGGAAATGGCTAGGCATAATGTTAATTTACTCACACATGAAATTTTCTTTCAATACATGAACAACCAAGAGAGTAATTGCCTAGTATTGATATATTTTTATACAATAGTGTTCCAAGTGCCAGGTTAGATTGGTATTTCTAAGAGAGCTCGCTACGGTTAGTTAGAGAGATGTAACAGAATAATATGAATCCATATCCTATGTGGTAACATAATATTTCTGTTTAGATCACTACTGTACGATAGGAATCTGGTTTGAGATGGAACGCATATATCTGTTTTATAGTTGCGTAGATTCTGATTGGACGGTCTAGATCTAAACATAAATATTTATTACCTTAGGTGATGTGAATTCTAATAATTTTGAGCATTTCTGGCAAAAGTATGCCAATTGAACCCTGGGGGATTCGTATCATCTCTATTACTGTAGAGGATGGGCCTCACTTTACGGTTTGAGAATAAATCTCAGCCGGTTTGAGATTCGGGAGGAAATAGGAGGCAGTATTATTGGGCTTTGAGATTTGTGCCAAGCTAAAAAGAACATTCCGGATCCACAAATTGTAAAAAGATTCTCTTTTGAGATAATGCACTGGATGTGAATTCAGGAGTGGGGGGCAGTCCAATGACATTGGATCAAGTGAGGTCGATGTCTGTCAGAATCATTTAATCAGCATTAAAATTTGTGTGTACTTAATTTGTGCAAATTTTAAAGTTATTCGTAAAAATTCTAATGTAAGTCACCGAATATAGAATCAACCGCTCCAATTCCCTGAACCCAATACCAGTAGAGTGTGCATCCTCTGAGATATCTCAACTTTTGCGTGACCGACATAGCGCAGGAGCAGTATTATTTGAGATTCGTGCAGAACGTAATTGAGCAGTTGAGATTTTCCATTAATTCTTTTGACATATCTCAGAGGATACGAATTCATACCAGTATGGATAGCACAAACGGCCCAATGAACATTGGATTTTGTTAATATGGGTGTAAACGGATCGGATACAATACAATTTTATCCAGATCTGAATTCGAAAAATCATAAAATTCGGATTTTGGAAAATTTTGTACGGGATCCGAGTGTGGATTTGAATATAGTATCGAATACGGATGTGGATCCGGATAATTATCTGAGTTGAATCCGCAAAATTAAACACACTTCTAGATTCGCATGTAATCTGGGCCTTGGTCCTGCTGAAGTCGTCTTTGCTTAATAATGTATAAATGTTTCGCTATCATCTACGATTCTTTCGTGGGACTAAAAGCTTCCCTGATTCCGGAGATTCTTGTTGATTTTTTCGTCCGAAATTCTGACACTTAAACTACAATATCAATATGACGCTCCAACCTCGGTAATATTTAAGTTCAGACCTGCATTCTGAACGGTATTTTTTTTTTTGACGAACACTATCATACTATCATTTTTTGTCACCATTACAACTCCCAGCTTTTAATCACATTATTGGTCTACACAATCTATCGTTTCAAGTTTCAATAGTTTGACTTTACACCAATGTTAGGATTTTTTTTATTTATAAAATGTAAATAAAAAAATAAAAAAAAAGATTGATTACTCTCCAAATTACAAAAACCATCATAACCGAAAAGAAAATTCAGTTATCTCATTGCCACACCATTATACCTCGACTCACACCATCGATCCCACAAATTAAAAGAAGAAAATCAAATTTTAAGATAACTGGACTAAATTCTCAATTACGCGGAGTAAAAAAATAATAAATAAAGTGTAACTGAAATTACCCATAGTGTAAAAAATAAAATAATAATTTTTTTTGCTTCATGGTATTTTCGGTTACGACCTTTTTTTTTATTTGTGAAATCTGAGAAAAAAAGATCGTGACATAAAAAAAACTTATTACTGAGAAAAAAAGATGCTGTACCTAGGATCCCTCCAGATGCTGTGATAGTGGAAATTTGGGATTACAAGGGTTTAATTAAGAAAGCCAGCTACTGCTACAGAATTACAGGGACGTGGCTGAGATTCTGTAGGCAGAAGAGGTGTATTGTTAAGCCAGTAGAGTAATTACATAGATCTTTGTTGTGAGGTTTAGGATGGTAGCCATTACTGGGCTTTCAAAAAAAGAAAAGAGAGATTCATTAGTGAGCAAGATGTGTTAATACTTCTCTTTCAACACATAAATGATGAATTAAGCTCATTTCAAATTAACTTAAAAAGAGAACTAGCTTTTTGTTTAGTGGCTAAGGCACATGATTTCTATGTAAGATGTCATGGGTTCGAAACTCAAATGGAAGAAATCCTCTAACCTTTACTCAAAAAAAAAAAAAAACTTAAAATAAATATTTTACATGTAATGACATATAATAATTTTTCACACAATATAAAACCAAGAAGACTTTCGTTTTTTTTTTTTGGTTAAAATGGACGAAGCCAACCAAAAAGAACTAATTTAAAAAAATCAGACCTGTGCACTGGCCAACATTAATGCTATCAAATTAATGAACAAGTTTACAGAGGTTGAGAATAAATTAAGCAACTAGCTTGGTTTCACGTAGTCAATGAAGCATTAATTTCAATTTAAATTTTGTGCTCGATCTGGTGGGAACAAAATCTAAATTACATACGGTGTATATATACATTTGCAAAAAAAATACCATAAAAATTTCTTAATATCTTTCAATTTCAGGAAGTGTATCATCAACCAGGTGATCACTGTTTTGTCTCTTGTTATCTTTTTAAAACCTTCCATTAATTATTAAATAGACTCGGTTTTTGAAGAAAATGTGTGAATACTAGACAATTAAATAGCCCTAATTTGTGTTTGGGAAACGGCCGGTTTAAATATTCAATGCAAAAACATGTCATGTTAATATATTTATATGAGTGCACCATTTTACCCCACACTTCTGGCCATGCAAATTTGGTATATTTGCCAAATTGTTAAGTATATATCTCCTCTCTCCATTTACCAAAATTCTGAAATTTTTCTGAACAAATAGAAATAAAAATATCAGAACAAGATTTAACCATTTCCGTCGTCTTTCTTCTTCTCAGGTTAACAGTAATTAAGATAGCGGTTCATTGATTGATACGTACATTTGTATATTTGCCAAATTGGTACATTTGTCTCCTCGCACAGTACACTCTCTCTCTCTCTCTCTCTCTCTTTCCAATTGTTGTTTTTTTAGTTACTCTTTTTTTTTTTTTTTTTTTAAATTGCTGTTTATTCTTGAAAATAGTAGAGACCCTCAAATACACACACCCATATATACGCACACACTAGAAGTTTAGAATAAATGAGTTAATATCATGTTGGAATTAATTTTAATTAATTACAATAATATATGGGCATATATGTGATATAAATATATATTGACTATTAGACTGTCAAATATCTAATTAGACCCGTTATGAAGTGATCGAATTAAGTACTATTTATCGGATTCAATATGTGTCATGAGAAGTGGGGCCTTTAATGTGTAGAATGCGTATTAGTAACTTTATGATTTAGTGATGGTCTAAATTATATAAAGTTTATAAATAATACAATTATGCTATTGGTTCCTGGGAAACACAATTAAATGACAATGTTCGGTAAATAAGAAAATACCCAATAAGACAAGTTCTGAATTCAGACCCGCTAAGGATCCAATAAAAAAATAGAATACAAATCCAATAAGAGAAACAAAATTAATTAATTAATTAACTAATGACAGAGGAGAGATATTGCCTATTCATTTCAATATTGATGACCATAATTTTTGTAATGAATGCAATTGCCATATCTCCTTTATTCTTTTCCTTTCCGGACCTTAACTCTCCTCTGACGTTGGTTTTTCATCTCCATCAAAACAGATTTTTTTATTATTTTTTTTTTTTTATATTAAGAGATAATAAGAAAAGAGGTATTGAGATTAAAGAAAAGGGTTTGTCGGTAAAGAACTTGTGATTCGGATATTTTTCTTGTGAGAACGGATTGTTGCCATTGCTGCCTCTCTCGATCTCTCCATCGGACTTGAGAGGGATTACTTGGAATTCTAAGGGCTTCCGGTGATCAACGGTGATTGTGTCTCTCTGGAAGATCATGACTTTGGATCAAGGTAACTTTAAATTTCATATTAGAGTTCACTAGAAGATCATGGCAAATTTAGAATTTATGAATTGCGGTATAGCTTTGCATGAAATAAATCTATCATATCATACATATTCATCAACTTCAACTTTGAGACTATATACCTCCATATTTTCTCAAATAAAAAAAAAATACATTTAGCCATCAACTCTTAATTTTACGTACCATATATTTTCGTTTACTCTTTCATTCATTTCATACTTGTCTCAGGATTGAAAATGTACAATTTTTCTAATGAACTGATGACAAAATCTTAGTTTATGTACGGTTTAAATAATTATGGACTAAAATGCCCTTGTTTCAATTAGCGGATTTTTTTTCTTTTATGTTAGAATTCATTTTTTAACAAGATAATGCAATCTTGTTGTTTTCTGTTCATAGACACACCCCTTGTCATTTGTAGAGATGGAAAAAGATTGTTTATTTTTTATTTTATAAGTACAATTTACATTATTTATACAAAATGGCTTGAGAGCCTTCCTACACAACTCTCAATAAATCTTCCTAAATATTCTATCAAATATTCTTGATTTCTCACAGTGTTCGGTCTTCCCAAATTCTGAAAAAGATGTCGGCTCCGCTAAAGGCGCAACTCAACTATCTCGTGAACTCCATGTTTGCCATGGTAAATCCAATTATATTATATTGCTCTTTATAATTAGATTTTGTCTCTCCCCCAAATAATTAAGTTTAAAACAGAATTCGAAAGTATACTTTTATTAATATTTTGCTTTTCAACTGAATAGACACTCTCAGTGAGGCGTATGTTAACCAAATATAATTTTTCCAAGACAGAGAAAAGTAAGCAAATTGTGATAAATGTTTTTTTTTCTGGGTTTTTTTTTATATGATTAACATTTAACAGTACTTTCTTAATTGTGATTTGAACTTGGAAAAAAAAAACAAATAGGATATTTTGGATGAGCAATTTACGGTAGTGCAGAGTCTGGAAGAAGACAACCCTGGTTTTCTGGTAGAAATTATGTCTGTATTCTGTGATCAAGCCGAGAAGATTGTCTCTCAGCTGTAAGTGCTGTCATATGTACTCTCACCAAATTACAGGCTCTTGTATTTTCTGATACTCCTCTTAATTTGTTAAATTACAGGCTCTTGTTCAATTATGTATGTATATATATATATAGCAAATATAATACATACGTCTAGTCTAATTATGATTTTTGCGTTTAATTGGTAAAGAAGAGAGTCAGTTGTTGATTTTCAGAAGGTTGCTGAATGTGTGCACATGTTCAAAGGAAGCTGCTCTTAGTTAGTTTCCCATTCTCTAACCTTTCTTTACTTTTTCTCTTTTTGTTAATTAAGATATAATTGTACGAACTGTCGTGCATGTGTGTGTTTGTGTGTGTAACTTCTCTAACCTCTGTTGACATTTGATTTTATGACTGGTCGTATATAAATTTGGGGAAAAATACACTCAAATTAATTAAATAAACTTGTTTAGAACATAACTTAATTAGAGCATCCTGAATTATAAGTAGCCAATAATTAAGACCATTCTTTATAATTAAACAGCTTGTATTGAATATCTTCTGTCACATTAATTGGAAGTCTTGTTATAATTAACACCATCTTCTTTCAACAATAAATTTGAAAAGTGTTCCCAATATAGAATATGTAATTAATACTTGTTAGAAAGAAGTTTTCATTTTTTACTTAATTTATTTTGCAGCGTGGGTGCTAAAAGGGTAGGATTGGGGTGCATCAGGTTTCTCAAGGTTTATAAAGAGAATGACAGAGAAGGGTATGCGCCTTGGAATTAACCTGTTCTTATTCTTTTAAATATAATTAATTTGCCCTTCTTTTTCTAGCTACAAGATTGATGAACCTGTTTTATTTTATATTTATTTTATTTTATTTTATTTTATTTATGTAATAAGTTTGGTTATTACAACCTGCACTTATTCATGGCATAAACACTGAATGGTAGAATTGATGGATAAATTTAATTAAAGCTACTTGATCAAAGAATTGAATTTTGTCTTTTTGCTCTTTCCAAAATATATATAGCCCAAAAGTTGAAAATGTTTGCACATATCTGTACTACATATATATGTCGATTTAGATTTTACAAGGATATACATGAAATCATATATACTTACTCGTATGCATTTTTTTTTTTTTAAAACTTTATCTTTATTAGAGCATCACGCACACACTATATTCCTTATAATGTAGTTTAGTTGTATGAGTTTCTGTGTGGTTATTTTTAACATTAATTATTAAAAAAATTCTGAATATGATTTGTGAATGTCTACTGGAGCAGGTGTACAGCAGCAATGGTTGAGATCAGGCGTGAATTTGATGAGTTGCACATGAGACTTAAGACTATGCTTCAGGTAAAAATATATATATATATAATTAAGTGAATCATTTTCATATATAATAAATGCAGTTAGATTTTACCTTATTCTTTTCTTGAAAAACAAAAATTAGTTTTTTTTTATGCACCTTTAATTAATTAATTAGTACACAAACTTATTACAATAGACATAATATATTTGAGTAATTAGTGATCAAGAATATATATATTTGCCCTTAATTTTTTTTAGTTTCTTGTTATCAATTAACTGTCTTATGATCTAGTTATGATCTAGTTGTGACCATCGATGGAGAAGTTACATACAATTAAGTTAATTAATCCTTTGTGTTAATTGAGTGCAGTTGGAACAGCAAATTCAAGCTCTTGATGCCAAGCAGATAAATTAGCTAGGGTTGGCAATTTTATAGATTTAATTATCTTGATCGATAATGTACTTGTTTTTTTAATCTAATGAATGTATTTGGATAATGTACTAATTGTTTAATCTAATTAATGTATCTTGATCGCTAGCGTACGTCATTCCCTCTATTAGTTCCATGAGAGAATCGCAGATGATAGCGAAACATTTATATATTATTAAGCGAGTGAGCCTATGGTACTATGCATAGCACGGATGGGTCCGTACTACCGTTCAATATCTTCGTTTTCAAAATTATAACGGTCGATCTGAACCGTTCAACATGTTTTTCATATGAATATGTATTTGCTGGCCAAATTTTACGTTTTTTCAAATTTTTTTACTATTTTTTTAGATAGGTAGAAAATCACTTGATCTGAAAATTCTTCACCATCCAAAAACAGTGATTTTCTGTCTATCTTAAAAAAAGTAAAATAATTCGAAAAAATGTAAAATTTGGTCAGTAAGTACATATTTATATGGAAAACATGTTGAACAGTTCGGATCGACTGTTAGAATTTTGAAAACGAAGATATTGAACCGTAGTACGGACCCATCCGTCCTATGCATAGTACCATAGGCTCACTCTTATTAAGCAAAAAAAGTACAAATCAAAAGTCATAAAGCAAAAACGACTTCATCAGGCCCAAGGCCCAGATAACATGCGAATCTAGAAAAAAGTGTTTAATTTTGCGGATTCAACATTGATATCCGATGTAATTGAAATGTATGGATCGGATAATTATCCCAAATTTATGATTTTCCGAATTCAGATCTGGATAAAATCGTATTATATCCGATCCGTTTACACCCCTAATTTTGTATAATTAGATACTGGAGAGTTGATACCTGCACCTGCAGGGTGCAGGCCCATACTAATCGGATCAGGTAATCGGATCCGGTTCGGATTCGGTACACCTCTATCAGACTATGAATCTAGCGTTGTAACCCTCTTCCCCAGCGCGAAGAGAGGAGAGGAGGGGGGCAATGGCAACGGGCACAGCAGCGTCGTACCCACCGCCGCCGCCATACTACCGCTTATACAGCGACTATTTAACCGATCCAGACTCGGCCCCACCGCCTCCTCCGCCAATCGAAGGCGCTTATCCCCTCTACGGCTCCACCTATACCGTTCGTACCTTCTTCTTTTACTCTTCCCCGTCTTGTAATTCCTCTCTTTTTTTTTTTTTTTCTGTTCTTTTAATTTAACTGAAACCTCGCTACTGTCCCACTAATGGGTTCATGAAAAGAAAGGTGTATGTGTGCCTGTGGCCATTTAGGGGTTCTCATGGGTTTTTTTTTATTGATTTCTTACAACAGTTTATAGTTTGTAAATTGTTAGTAGTAATCAATACAATGGGCTGTAGCAGCCTTTTTTCAAAAAAAAGAATAGTAAAAGAAATTACTGATGATTATTAATTCCGGCATTGTTTTGTAAAATATATTAGACTGAGGCTGTGCTTCCGAGTTTGGAGGATCAGGGTGTGCGCCAGCTCTACCCCAAGGGTCCTAACATCGGTATTTTTTTTTTTCTAAATAATTCTCTCGCTAATTCTTATTTTCTCTTTCCTTTTAGGATAGCTCTATAATTGGTGAATTAGTTTAGGATGATCAGTATCTGGGTAGAGTGAAAGAAGATACCTTATTTTGGTACTTCTACAGTTTACCTTTATTTTTCAGTCTGATATATTTTTTCTTGGTATCTTTTTTCGGGTAGAGTGGATAGTTTTCGGGTAGATTGGACTTGTGGGAGTCAATTGAGGCCATTTTGGCTTCGTATTGGACAAAACCGAGTGTTAAATGTTGCAAGATCAGTCACAGTCAGATTGTGTTTGTCTCAATTGCTTATTTGACTAGGACAACTGTTATTATTATGGTTTAACTAAAATCTGTGACACTTGTTGAATCTAGTATGCACTAAAACTAGAGTAAAAACCGGCCAAACTGTTGTTGTTTCAGACTTTAAGAAGGAATTGACGTCACTGAATCGGGATCTACAGTTGCATATACTGGAATTAGCAGATGTATTAGTTGAACGACCATCTCAATATGCACGGAGAGTCGAAGATATCTCTCTCATCTTGCGAAACATGCACCATCTGCTTAATTCCTTGCGACCCCATCAGGTACTCAATTGAACCAATTGTATACATGGACCTTTCTTTATTTTATGCACAGTCGTGTGCCTTGGTTATAGGGACTTTGGCACCCATATTTTTTTTTTCCCAAGGGAAACTTAGTTTTGTTAAGATAAAAGTCGGGTCAAGCAAACCACTAGACTAAATGGTTTCTCATGTTTTTTTCATACAAGTCTGATCATTCTATAATATCCGAGTTCTGATTTATGTGGGCTCGATAAGTTCAATTTGGATTTGACAAAGCTAATATTATCTTGGATTTAATATAAAGCATTTTAAAATATCTTGGATATGCCATTTAATCCGAGTTATGTATTATAAGTATCTCAGAAGATATTGGGTGCTTATTGTAAATACGGTAAAGATAAAATATTTGGTGTGATCTGCTAAAAATTTATAAACTTGGCTTTGGTTAATTTACTTGCACATCTATTTCGTTCAATTCCACCATAAACTTTGCTTTGAGGTTCTTTAATTTCACCGAACAAGTCTATTGAAAACACATCTGTTCAAGAAATGAAAATGTTATGAAGTGCCCTTTCCTTTCCAAGGCGCACTGCATTTAGTATTTACCTTCTCTTATATGCATGTATATAAAGGCAAGAGCAACACTCATTCACATATTGGAAAGTCAAATCAAACAGCGCAAGCAAGCAGTTGAAGATATCAAGAGGTAATTTACAGAATTTGTATCAAGTATATTATCATTCCGCAAATGTGTCAATGCCAGAGTCAATTGTTGCTGTATCAACTGGAAAGATTGTATTGTACTTGATCACTTTGGTGAACGGATATTTTTATTATAATTACAGAATTGACCCTGCTTCCTCGTTAGCTCCCTAACTTCGAAGTTTCTAATTCTAACTTTGAATTTTGTTGTGATATGCTTAGGAGGCGAGATGAGGCACAGAAGTTGCTTAAGGAAGCCGTTCAAATATTAGATGGTCAATAATGTCAGAAAATGTACTCTAATTTTACTTGGACATAGTATTATGATGTTAACAGTGCTACTAGTTTATTAGAAATTTGATCCGTGTCACCTTCTTTTTTCTATCTTTCTGAGGTACTTGCAACTTAGAATAAACATTTGCTAGGAGTAAAGTATAATTGGAATGTTTCTATTGGTCAGTACAAGCATTAAGCTTGTCTATTCAGGACCAAAGGAAAAATGTAATGCTGATCTATCAATTTGATTGGTGCTGCTAGTATTCTTTTTTTTTTTTTTTTTTGAAAAGAAAAAAAAGAAGTCAATTGTTGTATGGCTACTGTGCTGTGTTGCTTTCTGAACTACCAGTACCACCCAAGTTAAAAGTATAGTAGTTGTGAAGGGCCTAAGTGACATGAAGTCTCAACAGTTCTTATTTGCCTTTTAATCATAAGATTATAGGTTCTGTGGCTTTTGAGCTGCATTTTCCTTTTGTTTTAATTATTTGTCCTGTATTTGTGTCATGAAGATACATTTTTTTCTTTTCTGGCAAACATATTTGTCATGTTGTAGTTCTACATCAAACCGTTCATGCACTCTCTCTCTCTCTCTCTAAGTATCTCTCTGTTTGTAAGTGTAGGCTTCATATTATAACACTAGGTTAGCACATGATATGTTGGGTTTATTTTCTTGGAACAGTATGTTCATTATTTTGATTTTAATTTCATTGCTGATACCAACTGTCAAAGAAAAATGCAGCTTATAATCATGGAAAACTCCACACCTTGTCGGAAATGCTAGCACAGCTCTTTCTGAACTAATTTTTTTTATAGAGTTTGATTCCAACTGCTTTCCAAAATCATAAAAACGCATTTACGAACGCTTCAGAGCTTTGAATTACCCTGAATCACCTGCCCGTAATCTCTAACCAATTGCTGAAATGTAGTTTCTAGTTGAGTGTGAGAACTGAGAATCACAACACATGCTCAAACAAAGTGGTCCAGTTGCAAGTTTGTAAATGGGTGACTACCACAGCATGCAAATCAAGACAGCATGTATTGACAATATACTTGTAAGTGGTCTAGTTCTAGTTTTAGTTCTAGTTCATCTCTTTCCCCTGCATGCAAATCAAGACATAGCATATACTGACAATATTCTTGCATGTCTACTACAGGCATGCTCCAACTGGTGCATAACGCATTCACAAGTTTTAGGCTGTGCTTCAGATTAGAGGAGGAAAAGGGAGGAAAGGGGAGAGAGGCAACATAAATAATTTATCTTCTCTAGCTACATTAAAATTTTAACTTTATAGTTACAAAGTTGGAATAATTTGTATAAAGAATTTATCTTCTCTATCTTATCTACATTTAGGTCAGAGTAGGTCCGATGCCCATCGGATTGGCTCGATGGGTGTAATGACCATTCAATCTGCATCAAAATTCGTGCGAAATATATTAAAATTCATACAAGTATGTTTCAATTTCTGTGCGCATAGATTTTAATGCAAATCGTACAATATTAGAGCTAATTGGACCTAAAAGTAGGTCCGACACCCATCGGACCTACTCCTATCTCATCTACATTTTAAGTAATAGAGGTCGGTCAGGTCCGATCACCTCTCTCCTCCCCTCCCCTTATGTACCATCTTTTGGAGTATAGAGTTAGGAAAGATAATTTTTGGGTGAATCCTTTGGATGCTTAAATTGCATCCTTTGATTCCTTTAAGCGTAATATTAAGTCTAGATAAGTTTACTTGTCTGACGGCACGGAAGCTCTATTGGATTAATCTATCTGAAAATAATCAATGGCTGAAATAACACTTCCAATTAACCGTGGAATGGAATTTTTGTTTTTGAATGAGAGGGTTGGGTTCAAACCACCTAAAACTCTTTTCAAACATTTGTTATTACAACAAAAGATTTTCTCCATTCAAATTTTGAATCCATTATTTCTCAATAGAATGAAATTTTTTATCAATCCAATATGTTTTTTTTTTTAAATTGTATGGTTCAACTCTATATAATAGCACACAAGTTATATATCATTACTGCACAAGACTCTCAATTTGTAATGTTTGTTCCACTGTACTTGCTGCACACAAGTATATATATATAGCAACATAGTGGTGATTTGCATGCACCACAGTGAATCCTACTCAAATACTTCTAAAGAAACTATTTTTTTGGAAGGGGATCTGAAACAAGAAGACAGGGTAGTTAGACCAGTAGCTATCAGAATTTTTGTGAAACATTAAATGGTGGATGTGGTCTGTAGTCTGTAGTCTGTACCAGCACAGTTTCTTTTGAAACCTCATTTGTTTTCTTTATGCGCCTGGATAATATGCTACCACCAATTCATGAATTGTAACTTTCGACCTTTTCTCGCACGCAATTTTTGTCTTGTAACTTATTACATGCTTTTATTTGAAATGGATTGTTTCAAGCATGCCTTTTGTTTTCGTCTTTTCATGACTTCTTGACATTATTTAATCGCTTGTTTTGATTTTTAATTATATATTTATTTGACACCAGCAAAGAATTTGGTGCTTATGTTTGTTTGTGTGCAAATATGGAATCTGTAAATATATATACGTGACATGAGGGAGAATGGTAATGATAAAATATACATGGAAGGATTTTATAGATGATAAACTTATTTGACATTTATAATAACCGTTAAATTAAAATGGTGGAAAATAAATAAAATTATAAATATAGTTTTATACTCTATAGAAGAATTGTGAATTAAATTTGATACAAATTTAATTTAATTAGTTATTCAACGAGTGATTTAAAAATTGGTGACCAAGTAATTTTTAAATTATACTAAATTTTATACACAATTAACCAATGACAGGTCTAACAAATTAGTGAGTAATATAAGGCTGTGCTTCAGAATAGAGGAGAAAATCCCTCATTAAAGGGAAGCAAGAGGAAAGATCGGAGGTGAGACTCACATCTGCACAGTGATTTTACACTCCAATTTCGGAGTGACGATTGTCGTCAAAAATTAACAAGGACCGAGCTTTTCTTCCCTCTGAACAGTTCTCGTTTATCTCCGCTCCATCTTCGGTTCTTCTCTTCTAGAGCAGGTGAAACTATCGGTCAGAGATGGTCTAAGATGAAGTTCACTCCCGCACAGTGATTCTTACTTTTCTTTTCTCTGCGTCTAAGTCGCAGTTTAAGAAATGCACCCCCCCCCCCCCCCCCCCCCCCCAAAAAAAAAAAGAAAAAAGAAAAAAAAAACACACTATTATATCCCTTTTTATTCAATCCCTTTAACTAATTCCAATAATCCCTTTAACTAAGTGAGGTAGAACTGAGGGGTATCGGGTAACTGGTTATAGGTATCCTATTAGTTGAATGCCATTCAATTGATGTAAACAGATCTGAATGTAACTGCCTACGGGCGTGAAAAAATAAAAAACAGTTTCAATAATATCTAATCCCTTAAAGGTATTAGATGGTGAATGGTCCATAATTGTTCTATGTTAGTATTCCAAATGTGCAATCCAGCAATAGTACTGTTAGAACTGAATAAAGAAAGATAAAATATCGAATCCACTACTGTGCAAGTTGACATACTTAATTTGGAGATGTGAGATTTATTAACAATTGTTAATTAATACTTCAAAATGAAGTAATGAGCACGGTTTCTCCTTAATTTTGCATTATCTTTAGGCCAAAAAGCTGAAGCGATGTACAACATTACAGTCAGGATACATGTGCTTTTGGTTCTAAGGTCGAACTCTCATAGTTGTCAGACACCATTATTATAAAGTCCTTATTTAGGTCATGAGAGTTAATCACCATTAATTGATTCACCATCGTACAAAGGTACAATATTTGCTAATGGCGAAGACATTTCAACAGTGAAAGCTAAGCAAAAATGAAGAAAGTATACATGCTTTTTTTATGGCTAAAAAGTAAAAAGTGTAACGGTTTTAACTTTTAAGGGATTGCTTAATTTGGTGTCTACAAAGAAAATTGGGGCTAGAAATTATATATACAAAGGACCCACTCTTGCTTGGTCATTAGTACATCATCATTATTTCCTAAACCAGATCGTACGGAAGTATAACCATGTAACTCCTTTAACCGATTTTTTTTTTAAATAATAAAAAAAATATCGTGAAAGGGGATCGTTTTGCTGGAAAATCGAAATATAGGAAAAACGGGATTGATTATCCCCTCCTCCGGACGGTACAGAATTTTTCGTCTAGATTAATGTCCCCTTAATATAGACCCTTAACTCCGCTAAGCAAGAAAAAGAAATTTTGGATGGGATATATTATCCCATCCAATACTATAGCAATATGTTTTTTTTAAGATTGGTTTCATGTAAGAGAATGAAAAAAACTACTACAGTGCTGGATGGGATAAATATATATTCCATTCATGATTTTTTTTTTAGTTAGATCGTTAATTAGGGATAAGATTAACGGGACGGGATGTTTTTTCCCTTCCATCTACAGTGTTGGATGGGATAAACCATCCTGTTTTTCCTATATTTCGATTTTCTAGCAAAACAATCTCCTTTCGCGATATATATATATTTTTTTCTGATTAATAAAAAAATAGGTTCCTCTAACCTGATCGTACGAATTTTTTTTTATAATTATTAAATTTAAATTCTAAATTAAAATTTGAAATATTGATCCATAACAAATTCCAATTAAAAACCACAAAAACGAGGGTTTTGATATGATTTTTGGACCCAAGGTTCTTTTCATTATAAAAAGAAAATTTGAGCTTAACACGAGATAATAATAATCTGGTCATTAGGATCTATCAATCAACCGATAATCTCGTGAAATTAAAACTTTTTCTTGTTCATTTTAGAATAAAATGCTTAATTATAAGGTGGTGGGATTTAATTATTTTTTATATGTTTAAGGTTAAAAAAAAAGTAGAACTAAAGAAGAGACAAAATCAGGTAATTAATTCGGCTTGATTATAAAAAAACATTAATTATTCAACAAAACAATGAGAAATTAATTAATTAAGGCTGTTATTCTTCCTCTACTAAAATCACAAAGATGAAAAAAGAACACCAACATAGGTGCATTATTCATACAGACCCCTATGATATAATAAAATGACAAACATAATGAAATGAGATGAGCATGAATTAAATTAAGTCTTCTTTGGAGCAAGCTTAGACCTGATCTTCTCTACTTCTTTAGTCCCAATTTGGAATGCCTTTGTTAAGACATTGTCTGGCACTGAGGATGTGAAGAGTGTTAGTGCAATAGATTGCGTTCCGGGTAGCTGGCTGTTGAAGCCAACTACGACGGCTGCCGGATACTTTTGGTTGTTGTTTTGGAAATGAACTAAACCTCTTGGAAACACAAACACATCTCCTTTTGTAACTGTTTTCGAAACAAGAACATTTGCTGTCGTGATGAAACCTACGTCAAGTGTACCTGCATGCGTGCAGTTTGTTTTAAACATAATGTTAACAATTATATATAGTCTAATTCTCTTAAATAAACAATTAAGCCACAATCCACAATTTCATTGCAAGATCAGAGCCTTTGATGTCAAATTGGATGGTTCGATCAGATGTGGCCTGGCCCTGGCCTTCTTTAAGCATTAGGAATCAGTCAGAACTCAGAATTAATGCCATCAGATCTGATATGGACTGGACTATCTGTTTTGAAATGAATGCACCTATCAATCTTCTTCTAGGATTCTCTGGAGAGGAGGTGACCCCAGGATATATAGTGATTAAACACTATCTACTTGTAGTTGTATAAAGGTGCATTATTAATTGTGTGTTGAATTTGTATTCTAAGGTCAAACGGTATATATCATCCCCAGTTTGAATTTTGAAAGAGTGAATGAATATGATAGTGGGGCCCACTTAATTTAATTATTATGACTAAGGAGTAAGGATCTCTTTTTTTTTCTATGGGAGAATTTCATATATACCACTCAAAACTGTGAAATTACGTATTGAACACAATTAATTTAAACTATATTTCTGGTAAAACACATGAAAAGCTCAAAAAAATGTTTCTGGTATACTACTGGAAGTTAAGGTAATCATTCACAGAGAAAATGCCAATTAGTAAATTTAGGAAACCTCATGAGAAGAGAAGGTGTTGTACTGTTGGCTCAAGCGAATAAGTATCCGAAACAAATGAGATTGTTCTTTACTTTTGTAAAAAAGAAAAAGAAAAAGAAAAAGAAAAAGAAAAAGAAATGAGAATCAGTAGCTAGTACGTACCTTCAAGAACGAAGATGATCTCGGTGGCACGGGGATGGGTATGGGGCGGGTTGATGCCAAAGGGCGCATAGTCAATCCGGGCCATTGACACACCGAGTGTGTTAAGTCCAGGAACCTTTTCCACATTGGCCGCGGTGACAAGAGAGCCGTATGTGTTGTTGGTGGCGCCCGGTTTTGCCAGACCGCTGAACGAGAAGTCGTCTGCTGTGAAAGTCGACTTGCAAGCAAACCCATTCACCTTCACTGAAATTACAATAATTAAATGTAAAAAAGAAAGGTTTTCAATTTTTAATTCTAGTTAACTTAATTTTTATAGTATAATAGAGTGATGATTAGCATGATAAGGTACTGGTGCAAAATATAACTTGAATTTTGTACAGATTTAATTTTTCTTTCTGTAGCACATCCTAAATTAGTTGCTTAATTTGTATATACATGATGTTAATTAATATTTCATTTTCTAATGAACTTTATAACACCAAACTATATAGCTTCTCTAAATCATCAATCAATAAATATTTCTAAATCTATTGTATATGTAGAAATAATCTAGTACAAATATAATGTGTGATAAATTATAAATCATAGCAGTAAAAAAACCTTTAATTGTATTAATAAGAGAACTTATTTACAAATACCAGAGTACCTGGTTTCACCTCATAAGATATTGATGGGATGAATTGGACTTAAACAGGAAATAAAAAGCAATTGAGTTTACCAGCAGAGGCGGGATCGGCTACGCATACGTCTTGAAGCATGTCGGGATCAGCGGCCAGTGATGAAGAGACAAAGAGGAGGAGGAAGGAGGTGAGTTGAAGGAGCAAACAAGGAGTCTTGGCCATGGCCATGGCTGTGGTTTTGCTACAATTGGAGGATTGAGCTTGGTTAATTTGGGTGCTAAGTTTTTGTACCAAATGGTAGATCTTGACTAATCTCTAAACTTCAGGGAGTGTAGGTGTGTATTTATTTATGATTGGGACTGAGAGAGAAACTGAGAAAGAGAGAGAGAGAGAGAAAGCAATGACTTCAGAGCAGGGATGGAGATGCTTAAATACTTGAATAGAAACAAAACAAAAAGAAAAAAAAGTTGAAAGGTTACTTGCACTTTTGCACACCAAATTTGGTCCCGGGAAAAAAGTTTCGTATATTTAATTAGTAGTAGCTGGAATTTAACACCACCATGTAATCAAGCATTATAATAGTTCAATCAATTACTAGATATTGTCAAATTTTATCGTATAACTAAAATTGTTTAATAATTCGTAAATGTTCATCAATAAGCGTATATAATTAATTATTTTATTGTGTGATCATCTATTAATTAATATGTGTGTGTGTGTTGCATTTGTATAAATTAATTTTTTTAAGAAAACTTTTCTTCTCATAATTTTTTTTAAGAAAGAAACATTATTTTCCAAATCAAACAACCCACCAATAATAATTGTAGGACACATTTTTAAGAAAGGAAACTCTTCTTCTAATAATTTTTTGCTTAACTAACTCTAGATGGTTTGAACCAGTATTGTAAATAACGGTATGCGCTCGTCGGACGGACATGGTACGTACCGCTAAGAGATTAATCGAAAATAATCGGAATAATTGGTCATAATCGAAAATAATCATATGATTATTCGAGAAGATCTGTGATGATTTAATCACCGTCAATGACTAATCGACCGATTAATCGGACTAAACGGCCGTTTTTTACAACACTGGTTTGAACAGCATTTTAATGAAAATGGATTGTTGGTATTATTATGATAGAGACCAATTAATGTACGTTGTTGATATCATATTATCTTCTGTATATATGTGCTGAGCCCAGTGGTTAAATTTATTGAGAATTGCATGCTCTGGAATAGTACATGAACATGGATAGCATCGCTGTCATTGAAACTTCAACTTTGACTTCGTCAAATTGATTCATCCAATCGGAAATCCATCACATGTCTTCATTAACAGCGTTGCTGTTTCCAGAAGCATAATTCCCAAAATGTGGGATATAAATTATATAATGGAGAATAGTTGGGGTGGAAATTTTATATAAAAATCAAGTCTTATGTTGTTACTTGAGAAATAATACTTCTTTACCCAATAAGCAAAGCTTTGTTCTTGCCTGAAATAGAGGGAAGCAAGCTCTTCTTTATTTTTAAAGGAAAGATCGGACATTAAACCATCTAATTATTTAATATTTATAAAAAAATATTTTATTTGAGTTTCAAATTTGCAATTTCTCATACAACGGATCGTATTATTTTTTGCTACTAAATCAAAGACTGGATTATATATATATATATATATAGAAAGAGATTGGCTAAGTTCAAAATGTTTGTTCCTAGTCTTAGGAACAAATGATTTGGTTCTCCGATTTTCAAAGTCTAAATGGTCGATCCAAACCGATAGGTATTTAATCTATATTAAAATGTGCTTGGAGACTAAATTTTATATTTTTTGAAATTTTTTTACTATTTATTAAGATGGTTTGAAAATCGCTGTTTTCAATGGTGCAGAATTTTAATAAAAACAGCGATTTTCAAACCATTTTAATAAATAGTAAAAAAATTCCAAAAAATGTAAAATTTGGTCTCCAAGCACATTTTAATATAGATTAAATATCTGTCGGTTTGGATCGACCGTTTGGACTTTGAAAATTGGAGAACCGAATTGTTTGTTCCTGAGGCTAGGAACAAACGTTTTGAGCTTAGCCAACCCCTCTCTCTCGAGGTTCTCTCTCTCAATATATATGTGTGTGTGTGTGTGAGAGAGAGAGAGAGAGAGAGAGAATTAACATGTCTAAATTTCCATAAAAAACTTTATTATAATTCAGTTCACAGAAATTTTAAAATAAATTGTAGAAATATATTAATTAATAAAATGTGAGACAATTAAGTTCGAATTTTAGTATGTCATGTGATTGAAATGCCAACTGTCTTAAGAAAAAATGCATCCAATTTTGTCTCCAAAGGTCAAACTTAAAGTTGATTTATATTAACCAAACGGTTTAGATTAGTTCTGGAAATTAAAAAAAAAACACTTCATTTATAGAAACAGTTATTTAAAGTTTTAGATTTAATAAATAATTTTAATAAAATAATATAACAGAGCATCAATTAATTAAAGGGAAAATTGGTTATTTGCCACTCCAAAACCTTCAAATCTGAAAAATGCCATCACGAAACTATAAATCTAAAAAATGCCACTCTAAACTTAGTTAATTCTTAAATTTGCCACAAATACACAATTTTTATACTTTTTTTTATTAAAAATTAATTGAAAAATATAGTTTTGAGATACGTATAATGAGGGGTCTGAAGGTATATTGGGAAATACATAAATACGTATCTCAAAACTGTATTTTTTAGTTAATTTTTAATAAAAAAAATATAAAAATTGTGTATTTGTGACAAATTTAAGAATTAACTAAGTTTAGAGTGATATTTTTCATATTTATAATTTTGTGATGGCATTTTTCAGATTTGAAGGTTTTGGAGTGACAAATAACCAATTTTCCATTGATTAAATTAATGGAGATAAAACAAGACAGGTTATTTGTCACAAATCAAATCAAATCAAGCATTTGTTTTTGCATGATAATTAGACAGGATTTGACTGTCGCGTTGGGTCCATCGAAGTCGCTGTGAAAGTATTAATAAATACATAGCTGTAGAAAAATGCTCTATTACATAATGGTTAAAAAATTAAAATGGATAACATGTACTATCAATCGTTAAGCAACTTCAGATCTTACATTAATTAACTGCATGCCCTCTACATGTGTGTATTTTATTGTAAGCTCATCCCTTAATCTTAATTATTTGCGTAAACATTTCACAAACTCTTTTTTTTTTGGCGTCAAACTCGTTAGAAAATTACCCCATATATCAGTACACGAATCATTTTTCTGTGAAACAAATTAAAGAAGACGAGAGTTCAAATGTCTTTATTTTTTGTGTCTCCATCATACTTTTATTTTTAAAAATGTTAATAAATTAAAATTTAAATCATAAACGTTTCTCCTTAATTTGGAGATGGGAGATTTATTAGCAATTGTTAATACTTCAAAATGAACACGGTTTCTCCTTAATTTGCATTATCTTTAGGCCAAAAAGCTGAAGCGATGTACATTACAGTCAGGATACATGTGCTTTGGTTTTAAGGTCGAAATCTCATAGGGTACGTTTGGATGCACTCAAGAATAGCTAGAATAGCTACTGTTTAGAATAGTAAATAAGAATAGCTACTGTTTAAGAACAGTGCTATTCAGAACAGTGAAAAAGTTGTTTGGATTGCATATTTGGAATAGGATTTGGAGGGAATAGCTACTGTTTAATAATTTATGTGTAATATTAAATATAATACAATATAATATTAATTCAAATATTAAATGTAATATAATATTATTTTAAATATTAGATTAGTATTAAATAAAATATTATAATATTAGTTTAAATATTAAATATAATATAATATTAGTTTAAATATTAAATATAATATAATATTATTTTAAATATTAGGATAGTATTAATAAAATATTAGATTAAATATAATATAATTTTAGATTAAATATAATATAATATTAGTTTAAATATTAAATGTAATATAATATTATTTTAAATATTAAATGTAATATAATATTAATTTAAATATTAATGTAATATAATATTAATTTAAAAATTAGATTAGTATTAAATAAAATATTAGATTAAATGTAATATAATATTATTTTAAATATTAAATTGCTATTGAATAAAATATTAGTTTAAATATAATACAATGTAATATTAATTTAATTATTAAATGGAATATAATATTATTTTAAATATTAGATTAGTATTAAATAAAATATTAGATTAATGTAATATAATATTCGTTTAAATATTGAATGTAATATAATATTATTTTAAATATTAGATTAGTATTAATAAAATATTAGATTAAATATAATATAATATTAGCTTAAATATAATATAATATTAGTTTAAATATTAATGTAATATAATATTAATTTAAAAATTAGATTAGTATTAAATAAAATATTAGATTAAATATAATATAATATTAGATTAAATATAATATAATATTAGTTTAAATATTAAATGTAATATAATATTATTTTAAATATTAAATGTAATATAATATTAGTTTAAATATTAATGTAATATAATATTAATTTAAAAATTAGATTAGTATTAAATAAAATATTAGATTAAATGTAATATAATATTATTTTAAATATTAGATTAGTATTGAATAAAATATTAGTTAAAATATAATACAATATAATATTAATTTAATTATTAAATGTAATATAAAATTATTTTAAATATTAGATTAGTATTAAATAAAATATTAGATTAAATATAATATAATATAATATTAATTTAAATATTAAAATGTAACATAATATTATTTTAAATATTATATTAGTATTAAATAAAATATTAGATTAAATATAATACAATATAATATTAATTTAAATATTAAATGTAATATAATATTAGTTTAAATATTAGATTAGTATTAATATTGAAATGAACAAATGCTATTCCATGTTTTTGTAAGAATAGCGAATAGCAACGCTATTCTAAAAACAGTAGCTATTCCGAATAGCTCTAAAGTCGTTTGGATGCATCCTGTTCAGAATAGCAATGCTATTCCGGAAACAGTGGCTATTCTTGTGCATCCAAACATACCCATAGTTGTCAGACACCATTATTGGAAGTCCTCATTTAGGTCATGAGCGTCAATCACAATTAATTGATTCACCATCGTACAACGGTAAAAGTAGGGTTGCAAAGGAATCGAAACAAAATCGAACTTATCTCAGTTTGAGTTTGAGTTTGAATATGATTTGAACCGAACTGGTTTGATTTGTTTCAGAACGAACTAATTTCAAATCGATTTAATTACGAACTTTTTCCGAATCAAATTGAAGTCAATCGAATCACGAACTACGGAATTTTTGATAGCCATCAGTAGTTTATGCATTAGTTTTCTTCACGCGGAACAAAATTCTCGCGGTTTACTTTTATCTTTCACGAATTCACACCGATGGATTATAGGCCAGTCCAAAATTCCCTTACCTTTTACATTGCTGGATTGATTAAAATCATGACATAGACCTAGTCAAATGAAATTTATTCTATTATTAATTTGTTATGCTACTGAAGCATTTTTCTATTATAAGTTACCATTATATTAACAACTTTGAGATCTGATATTATAAGTTCGGTTTCTGCATTATTAAAGATTGATGGTTAAAGCTATTATTTGCATTATTTGAGATTCAAACTTAAATAGTTTGCAAACCTACTTCGAACGAACTATATCCAGTTTGTGTTTGAGTTTGAATAAGATTCGAACCGAACAAGTCTGATTTGTTTCAGAACTAACTACTTTTGAATCGAATTAATTACGAATTTTTTCCAAATCGAACTCAAATCAAATCAAATCAAGAACTACGAACTTTTTGTGCAGCCCTAGCTACAAGAGATACTAATGGCAAAGACATTTCAACAGTGAAAGCTAAGCAAAATTAAATGAAGAGAGTATACATGCTTTTTTATGGCTAAAAAGTAAAAAGTGTAACGGTTTTAACTTTTAAGGGATTGTTTTGGTGCCTACAAAGAAAATTGGGGCTATATATATATATGGCAAAGTCTTCTATGGACATAAGGACCTATTTGTAAAGTGAACATATTTTTATTTTCAAAGTTCAAACAGTCGATCCGAACCGTTCATCTTGTTCTCCATATTAATATGTGCTTGGAAACCAAATTTTACATTTTTATGAATTTTTTTACTATTTATTAAGATGGGTACAAAAAATATCAAATTCAGACCATTGAATTTTGTACCTATCTTAATAAATAGTAAAAAAATTCAGAAAAATGTAAAATTTGGTCTCCAAGCACATATTGATATGGAGAACAAGATGAACGGTTCGGATCGACTGTTTGAACTTTGAAAATAAAAATATGTTCATTTTACAAATAGATCCTTATGTCCATAGAAGACACACTCTATATATATATATATATAGACCCACTCTTTCTTGGTCATCAGTACATAATCATTATTTCCTAAACCAGATAGTACGGAAGTATAACCATGCAACTCCTTTAACCGATTTTTTTATTAATCGAAAATAAGAAAAACAAATACTGCGAAAGAGGATCATTTTGCTGGAAAATCAAAATATAAGAAATACGGAATTGATTATCCCGTCTTACAGACAAGACAAAATTTTCCGTCCAAATTAATGCCCCGCTATTGTAAATTCTTAACTCCGCTAAGCAGGAAAAAGAAATTCTAGACGGGATAGATTATCCCATCCAACACTATAGCAACATATATATTTATTTTTTAAGATTGGTTTCATATAAGAGAATGAAAAAAAAATTGCTACAGTGCTGAATGCACTACTACAGAATGGCGCTTCCTACACTGTGGTTATACACGGATTTTCTCTATTTTATGTAAAACCGTGTACCAAATAGGATTTTTCCAATGATCAATGATATCTCTAAGAATCTCATACGGATATTTCATTGAAAAACAGTGTTTCAAAAAAGCCGTTTGAAGTTTACATTTCCTCCACGGATATTTAGTTAAATATCCGTGTAGGATTGTGAGCGAGCTACACGGATATTTATTTAAATATCCGTGTTAGGAGAGTTATTTGTACACGTATTTTTATTTAAATAGCTGTGTATATATGTCGATAGAGTTACACGGATTAATAGATAAATATCCGTGTAGGAAGGTCATCTAGGGTTTCAGCTGAAATAAAAAGCTTCTCTTCCAGCGCCGTTTTGATCACTCTCTCTACGAGGCACATATGAGTTTAGGAAAGATCACTCTCTCTACACGGATTTGCTGAGTTTAGGAAAGTTTTTCCTCCGTTGATTTTACTCGGAGATGGAGGATTCAAAGTCTTTCCTCCCTATTGGAGGTGGAGGAAATGACACTGAATCCTCCATCTCGGAGTAAAATCACGGAGGAAAAATTCATCTGAAATTCAAAGTTTCTCTTCCAGCGCCGTTTTGATCACTCTCTCTACGAGGCACATATGAGTTGAGGTCCTTCTGTATCAGCGTGCGATTGCATTTGTGGGTACGTAGGAGAAAGATGGTTTATTTCGGAATTTTCCTAAACCCACAGGTGCAACCGCACACTGCTACACGAGGACCTGCAAATCAACCAAATCAACCAAGTGAGAGAGATTTGGGGAAGATGGTTTATTTCGGAATCTTGTAAAGAACAATATGGATTTGTATAAATTAATTAGTGTAATTATCAATTTTAATTGATATATTATGTTTTGGGGAATCTGTTTTTGGGCAAAGAAAAAATTCTGATTTATATATAACTTGATGGAAACTAGCCAAAACCAAAAAAAATTACCAAAAAAAAATTCTTGTGGAGAGCATTAATTTTACATTTTGCATTTTATGTCATATTTTGACAAGTTCTTTTTAGGAATTATAAATATTTTGATAAGTTCTTTTTTTATGGAAAGCATTAAATTATACAAAATATAGATTATTAAAATCTATATTTTATTAAATATGAAGTAATATAAATATTTTATTATATTATTCATCATCCTACACGGATATTAAGTTAAATATCCGTGTAGGATAGCCGACGGATGTGAAATTTTATTAAATATGATATAATATAAATATTTTATTATATTATTCATATTCCTACACGGATATGTAGTTAAATATCCGTGTAGGATTCCCTATTTTTATTTTTTTAAATATAATATACTTTCAATTTCATATTTTGATTATTTAAATATAAAAATGAACTTATGTAGATGTTTTCATTGCTGTGAAACTCTTTAAATATTCATTCTTATAAATTAAGAAATGTATTCATTTAGATATAAACTTTGTAAATATTAATTTCTTTATAATTTAGTAAAAGAGGAGATCAACACGGATATGTACTTAAATATCCGTGTAGGATACCTATTGCACACGAATTTGTAATAAAAATCCGTTTAGGAATCCTTGTAGCAGTTCAAAACCAGATTATGTCTTCCAAAATTTTTTAAGTCCCCAATTCACTTATAGAAAGATAGGTTTAAGAGGAACCAATTCATTCTTGTACACTATTTTACAAATAAAAATATTCATCACTGTGTTAGAAATATTAAATATTAACAAATTTAAAATTGTACAACTAATACAAAAAATAAATACAAAAGAACAAAAATGTAAACAAGTAAACTTTCATATATTACTACTGGTAAATATTACAAAAGTTACCAAAATATTGATATAATAAAACTCAAAAAAAAAGAAACTCCTACAATAATAAAAACAAAGAAACTCTAAACAACCGATTTTTTCTTTGTCCGACGAATGTAGGGCTTCGGTGGCGGATGGCCCCTGGGGCTGCGACGTGGGCGAGTCGGCCATGGTGGCCATGGCCGACTTCTGGGATAACCTGGTGGTGGTCGTTCGTAACCGGGTGGGATCCAAGGCATTGGCATGAAATCCTCTGGAAGTGGTGGTAGTGCCTCAACAGGTGGTGGTGGTGCCTCAATAGGTTGTTCTTCTGTGACACACGACATTTTTTCACTTAGAGAAAGATAGGTTTAAGAGGAACCGATTCCGAGGATATATAGGGTTTAAGGCGACTCTTCGTTTTTCTGTGTTTATTTTATGTATATTCAATTTTAAATTTGTTAATATTTAATATTTCTAATTCACAGTGATGAATACATGAAATAAATAGGGCGGGCGCGCATGCTTTGAAATAAATATCATCTTTTCTACACGGATAGTTACGTAAATATCCGTGTAGGAAAAGACGAGACCTACACGGATATGTACTTAAATATCCGTGTAGGATACCTATTGCACACGAATTTGTAATAAAAATCCGTTTAGGAATCCTTGTAGCAGTTGAAAACCAGATTGTCTTCCAAAATTTTTAAGTCCCCAATTCACTTAGAGAAAGATAGGTTTAAGAGGAACCGATTCCGAGGATATATAGGGTTTAAGGCGACTCTTCGTTTTTCTGTGTTTATTTTATGTATATTCAATTTTAAATTTGTTAATATTTAATATTTCTAATTCACAGTGATGAATACATGAAATAAATAGGGCGGGCGCGCATGCTTTGAAATAAATATCATCTTTTCTACACGGATAGTTACGTAAATATCCGTGTAGGAAAAGTGGAGAGCTACACGGATATGGACTTAAATATCCGTGTAGGATACCTACTGCACACGAATTTGTAATAAAAATCCGTTTAGGAATCCTTGTAGCAGTTGAAAACCAGATTATGTCTTCCAAAATTTTTAAGTCCCCAATTCACTTCTTCCTCCTCTGATTTTGAAATTCTTCCATGTCCGAAAATTTTTGAAGTTTACCTAACTTCTCTGAATATATATGTTGATATTTTATTATATTAAATATGATTTGAAAGTTAATATCTGTGTAGTTAAAAAATTTCAAATTATTTTTTTCAATTTCATATTTTGTTATTATTTTTATATTTAAAGATAACATTAGTTAGATTATTCAAAAATTAATATAAATATAAACAGAAATTTAAATATAAAACCATACATCACAGAAAAAGAAAACATTAAAATAACATTAGTAAGAAACTGGTTCGGTGTTACACCATACATCACAGAAATAAAAAAAATAAACTAGCTCGATATAACTGAAATGAAAACACAAAATATAAAACCAACAAAATACAAATTAAACATAATTCCCACTAATTGCCGCGCATTTTTTTCTTAGGGAAGTAGTTGATTCTCTTGCCTCCATCCTTGTTTACATTGTCCCAAATTCTCTTGCTTCTTCTCAAAGATAACCAAACATCCTCGTCATCCATAGGACCTTCTGGACCGTAAGGCTCATCATCAGAGAACTGGTAGTGATCAGATTCATCGGGGGATGATGTTAATTCAATTACGGGGGGCGGGGCTAAATCACTCCACTCAACTATGTCTGGATGTGGATCAGAGAACTTGAAGGTTTCAGATGGACCAACGAGAGGAGGGTAACCACAGGGAATAGGAAACGGTGGAGGAATTATGGGAGCCCAGTTGGGATCATCTTGGGGGTCTTCGTACGTAGGATTTACCCCGGGGTTTTCAGATGATGGAGGATTTTCAGATGGAGTAGGATTTTCAGATGGAGGATTTTGCACTGTGGGCAAATTCTGGTTAACACTAGGAGGACTCTCCATTTCGTTTTTTTTTTTCTGATTTGTACTGTGTAGTGCGATTTTTCACTAAAATCAGCGGTGATTAAATAGAATTAAGGGAGAAGAGAGCGTTTCAACTCCCGCGCGACGTTTGGACTACCCTAAACCCTAAACCCTTCAGATTCATAACGGATTTTGAGCAGAAATCCGTGACGAAAAGTTAATCCTACACGGATAATAAGTTAAATATCTGTGTAGCTATTTATAATCCTACACGGATATATAATTAAATAACCGTGTATGAATGTTATAGAGCTCACGGATATTTAACTTATTATCCGTGTAGGAAGGGTAATTCTGACACGGTTTTTTATTTAAATAGCCGTGGATATATGTTGGGAGAGCAAAACGGATTTATCGCTAATTATCCGTGTAGAAAAGGTCATCTAGGGTTCACCTGACTTAAAAACTTATCTTCCAGCGCCGTTTTGATCACTCTCTCTCCTCTGGATTGGCTGGAATCTGATTTTTGCGCAGCAGGCATCTGTGATTGCTGATTTTAGTTGTGATTTGCTCCTCTTTTTCTTGTTAAGGTTAGTAATACTTCTCTTTTCTTGCTTTAATTTTCTGTTAATTACTTTTTATTGCTTATTTAGGGTTTAGGGTTTGATTAATGCATGCATGGTTGTAAAATAATTAGTGTATTGTTGTCCAATAACCGACCTATTAACAAGCTTGTAGGTCCATGCCCGTTCAAAATTAATCCAATAGGGATTAATTTTGGATAGTCCCCGGTTTGGGACTGCTCTTTTGAATATTGTGTCTCATTTAGGATGTGAACACATGTTAGCAGGTTTAATTAGTATTTGAGAAAAATTCGACAGTATTTCTCCTTATTGCTCCTACGAGTATGTGGTATGTACACATACTTGGGGAGTTAAGGGGAAATGCTGCCGAATTTTTCTCAAATACTAATTAAATCACGCTAACATGTGTTCACATATGAGGCACAATATTCAAGGAGTGGGTTAGGATTGTAAACCGGCCCTTTGTAAGCCAAGAATTCGGTAGGTTATACATATGTCGACCATCCATCACGCCTGATTAATTGAAATCATTTTTTTTAATTTAATTTACAGATGGATCGAAGTTGGATGTATAAAATGCGGCGTGACAGTGAAGAATATTTGGTCCGAATTGAAGAGTTTCTACAATTTGCTGAGAGTTACAGAGTTTTGCAAAAGGAGGCCGATATTTTGTGTCCTTGTAGGGATTGTAAAAATTGTACAGGATTTGAGGACTTGGACGAAATTAGAACTCATTTAATTTGTCGGGGATTTAAGGAGAGATATACATGTTGGTTCATGCATGGTGAGAAAATTAGAGAAAGTAGTGGTACCGGTAAATTTTGTGATGAAATAAATGAGAATGCACAAATTTATGATAATTTTGAATTTGATTGCAACAATGATTATGCGAATTTCGAAAATTTGAATAATGTTGAAGTCGAATGCTGCGACGATGATGAGATGACAATGAATATTGATGAAAACGTAGAACACGAGTTTACTGAAAACCTAGAGGACATGTTACGTGATGTGGAAGGTGAAATTGGTGGTGAAAATTATGATAAATTTCAGTATTTGTCTGATGAATCCAAAAAGCCGTTGTATCCCGGGTGTACCGCATTTACCAAACTGTCAGCTGTGTTGAAATTATTGAACTTAAAAGCAGACAGTGGTTGGAGCGATAAGAGTTTCACGTCCTTGCTACAACTTTTACGAGAAATGCTCCCGAATAACAACGAGTTACCGTGTACAATATATCAGGCAAAGAAGTTGATCTGTCCAGTGGGATTGAAGATTAAACGAATACATGCATGTCCGAATGACTGTGTATTGTACCGTAAAGAGTACGAGTCCATGCATGTATGTCCTAAATGCGGCGTTTCACGCTATAAGCGTAAGGGCATGGAAACTGACGATTGTAACGATGAAGAAAAAAAGGACCGGCCTCCGGCCAAGGTGCTGTGGTATCTACCGATAATACCGAGGTTTAAACGGTTATTTGCAAATTCCAAAGATGCGAAATTATTGCGCTGGCATGAAGAAGAGCGGAAAAAGGACGGAAAACTAAGACACCCGGCTGATTCTCCTCAATGGAGAAATATTGATAGACAATTCAAAGAATTTGGTTCCGACCCGAGAAACCTTAGGATTGTGGTGAGCACAGATGGAATGAGTCCCTTTGAAAGTATGAGCAGTCAGCACAGTACTTGGCCAGTTCTTTTATCCATCTACAATCTTCCTCCTTGGTTGTGCATGAAACGCAAGTACATTATGATGTCATTACTGATCCAAGGACCGAGACAACCCGGAAATGACATAGATGTATATCTCGCACCATTAATCGAGGACCTCCAAAAATTATGGAGGCCTGGTGTCTGGGCATGGGATGCGTATAGCAAAGAGGTCTTCAAATTGCGGGCCATGGTATTTTGCACAGTGAATGATTTTCCCGCATACGGGAATTTGTCGGGTTACAGTACGAAAGGAGCAAAAGCGTGCCCTATCTGTGAAGATGACACGCAGGTGCTGAGGTTGAAATATTGTAAGAAGAATGTTTTTATGGGGCATCGCAGGTTTCTCCCCGTTAATCATCCATACCGTCGGAGAAAGAAGACATTCAATGGGAAAAATGAGCTCGGAGTGGCACGTCGTCCATTGGATGGGAAGGGTGTCTTCAAGCGGGTTATGAACCTTGATGTTGTTTTCGGAAAATGCGCCAAAGCACCACCCAAAAATATTTGGAAAAAGAAGTCCATATTTTGGGATCTACCGTACTGGGAATATTTAGAGGTGCGACACTGCCTAGATGTCATGCATGTTGAAAAAAATGTATGCGACAGTTTAATCGGCACCTTATTGAACATTCCTCGCCTGACTAAAGACGGTATTAACGCTCGAAAAGACATGGTGGAAATGGGAATACGACAAAATCTTGCACCGCAGGATAAAGGGAAGCGCGCATACCTACCCCCCGCAATGTGCACCATGTCGAAGGAGGAGAAAAAAAGCTTTTGCCAATGCCTCCACAGTATTAAAGTCCCGTCAGGGTATTCTTCGAATATTAAGAAGCTGGTGTCCATGAAGGACATGAAATTGAAAGGTATGAAATCCCACGACTGTCATGTTCTAATGACACAGATGATTCCTGTCGCAATTCGGGGAATTTTACCAAAGGCCGTTCGGCAGACCATTACGAAGCTTTGTTTTTTCTTCAATGCAATTAATTCCAAGGTGATAGACCCGCTCAAATTAGACGCTTTGCAAGCGGAGGTCGTCGTTGCTCTCTGCCATCTTGAGATGTATTTTCCTCCCTCTTTTTTCGATGTTATGGTTCACCTTGTTGTCCACCTCGTGAGGGAAATTAAGATCTGCGGTCCTGTATTCCTGCGGTATATGTATCCATTCGAGAGATACATGGGTATTTTGAAAAAATACGTAAGGAACCGGCATCGGCCCGAAGGTAGCATTGTAGAAGGGTATTCAACAGAAGAGGCGGTTGAGTTCTGCACTAACTACCTGACCGGTGTGTCTCCTATCGGTGTTCCAAAATCCCGGTACGAGGGAAGACTCCAAGGAGTAGGGACAATTGGGTCGAAAGCCGTATTTGCTGACACAGATGAACTACAAAAGGCACATTTTATTGTACTACAGCACATGGCAGACGTTGCTCCCTACGTGGATGAGCACATGACAATCCTTCGACAACTGAACTACACGAGAAGTCAGAAGTGGTTGAATAACGAGCATAATCGTTCTTTTACAGGATGGCTTAAAGAAAGAGTGAAGGAACACCCTGAAAGGTCGCCCGTAGATGAAATTGTTAGGCTACTGGGCGAAGGACCCCAAGTTGTTGTTAGAACACTCCAAGGATATGAGATTAATGGATATACATTTTACACTAAATTACAAAGTGATAAGAGTGCGACGCAAAATAGTGGGGTGATGTTGGTGGCGGCCTCCGAAGAATTCAGTAGATCCGGGGATGCCCGGGCTGTAATAGCATCAAAGTCATATTACGGTGTTATTGAAGAAATTTGGGAGCTCATTTACAGTCCTCGCCTCAACATTCCCTTGTTTCGGTGTCAATGGGTCGAAGACCGGGGTGTCAAGGTTGATAACAACGGGTTCACACTCGTTGATTTCAACAAAGTCGGGTATGTCGATGATCCGTTCATACTAGCCAAGCAAGCCACACAGGTATTTTATGTCACTGACCCGAGTGATGCTAGGTGGAGCATCGTCCTATCGGGAAAAAGAAGGATTCTAGGGGTTGAAAATGTCGTGGACGAAGAAGAGTACGACCAGTTCGACGAGATACCTCCATTATGCACCGACGTGCCAATCGAGGTACCAATAAGTGAAGAAGAAGCGAACTACATAAGATCTGATCACAACGAAGGACTATGGGCCGATGTACAAAAAGTGAAAAAAAAGAGAAAAAGAAAGAAAAAGAGCACTGTGTAATATTTTGTTTATGTAATATTTTTCAATTATGTAACAATGTTATTTTGCATTTTCCATTATGATTTTGTATTTTTAATTATGATTTTTATGTAATATTTTGTAATATTTTTAATTCACAGTGATGAATTTCTTTAGATATTTATTTTGTAATTCACAGAGATGAATTATCTGGCGGGCATCTCCCGCTAAAAATTTGTTCTTCACCGACGGATATTTAAATAAAAAGCCGTGATAAAAGTGTCTAGAGCTATACGGATATATAAAATAATGTCCGTGTGCTAAGGGTATTCTACACGGATATTTAGTTAAAAATCCGTGTTGCTCTTACTATTCCTACACGGATTTTTAATTAAATATCCGTGTAGAATACCCTTTGCACACGGACATTTAATTAGATATCCGTGTGGAAAGTTCCCCACTTGCTATACTATACTTTTTTGTAAATATTTCTAAGTACCCGACTCTAGCTTCCCTCAAGTTGTCTGATTTTGAAAAACCTGGACTGATCCGCCGCTTCTCCTCCCTCTGCACCGCCTCTCCCTCTACGCCGCCTCTCTCGTCGGCCTCTCTTGGTAATAAAAACAATCTCTATTCTCTCTCTATTTCCTCCTTATTTGGGCATTTCGGGAATCATGTCACATTCGGGTGAGCATTTCGGGAACCCCGAAGTCGAAGAAGGGCAAGGTGTAGCCCAGTCGGGATCACAAAGAAGGACGAGAGGTCCGACGACGTGCAAAACCATGTCAGAAAAAAGGATATTTCAAATCTCCTTCAAGAAGAACGGGTGTCCGACGGGGCCAAACAAGGGGACTTACTCAAATTGGTGCAGCCATTTCGCGAAGAGGAAGGCCGATATCCGTGCAAAATCTTGGAAGGCCTTCAGCAAGGAGACAAAACAAGAATGGTGGGAGATGGTGAAGGTAATGTCACCATTTCAATATTTCTTTTGATTGCTGTACTGAAAAATTTAGGCTCGTCAAACTGAAATATGTTAATTAATTTTCAGTTGCTGTACTGAAAAAATTTAGGGTTGCTGTACTGAAATATGTTAATTAATTTTCAGTTGCTGTACTGAAGGTAATGTCACCCTTTCACTTGCTGTACTGAAATATTTCTTACTGAAAAATGACATTTGCTTTGTGTCAATCAGGCTCAATGGAACATCACAGATGATGTCGATAAAAAAAAAACTCTAAATATAATGAACGATGGGTGGAAGCAATACAAGAGCACACTCGTGACCGAATGGATGAACAAAGGGAAGAATCCGGTCGGACACTTTGACGGGTTGACCCAGGAGATCTGGGATGGCTTCGTAGCGATTAAGCAAACGCCCGAGTTCCAGGTAACTAAATTTATAAAATTGTAACTCTGTTTTTTGTCGATTGATCCTTTTTCTGCCTTACACTAATTGATTGGCTTTGATTAATGAAGGCTGCAAGTGAAAGGGGCAGGAGCACTGTTGCCAAGAACTTGTACCCGCACCATTTAGGGTCAGGCGGGTACGAGGGTAAGTCGGCCGAATTTCAGAAGATACTGGAGTTAAACAAAGATTCCGACTCACCGGTTGTAAAGATCACCAACCCTAGGGGGGCGGGTTGGTTCATGGCAAGATCTGAGATAACAGCCGACGGGAGGATTCAACTGCCTGAACAATTGCGGCCCTTGGCTCAGAAAATGGTACTTAATTCTTGTTATAACTTGCGTCATTCAAACAAAATTATAACTGCCTCCATTTAATTAGTCTTCTATTTTATTCAATTTTTTTAACAGTTGGAGGTGGAGGAGGAGGTCAATTCGGGTGCCCGTACAGTCTCCAGGCAGCATGACACATTGTCTCAAACGCTGGAGAATCCGGAGCACCCGGGTCGGGTTAGGGGTATGGGGGTCCGCGTGGGCTTCAAGGATGCCTTCGGTGGATCAAAATCTCGAGGAAAGCGTGAAAAGCAGGATGTCAAGATGGAGCGGCTCCGCCAGCAAATGCAACAGGAGCATGACAAACAGATGGCGGAGATGGAATCAAGAATCTACGAACGCTTATCCTCTCAGTTTAGGCAGCAATACGAGCACCCACCTCCTATTTCGCCGGGATTTCGGCGCAGCAGTCAAGCTTCCGGGACCTGGGGAGACGCGTTAGATAGTATAAAGGTAATACTAGTTCATAATCACAATTAATTAATTGCTACTTTTTTATTTGTTGTTAGGTAACATTTCCTCTTAAAATGACTACATGATAATTGCAGAGCGCTACCAAATGCAAGCTGGTTATTTGGGTCGGTGCTGTGCCCATTACTATTGCTAAGGGCCTAGTACGTCCAACACCGACAGATGTGGACCATGATCGGCTCAGTCCCGATAATGCTTTCGTGGAGGTCGACTTAGTCATGAAGGAATGGTCGCACACACCTCTTCCTGTCCCGAACGATGCCATGCTCACTATTGATGATGCCCGGATGTCCACTATCCCATGGCCCAAGAATCAGATCATTTTTGATGAGGTAATATCTAAACAATCAATATCTTTTGTTACATTCAAATCCGCTCTTTTGAAATGCTGAAATTGATCCAAAATTTGATACAGGCTGATCAGGAGAGCCATTTGTCACCGGTACACACGGAGAGAGTGCTGGACGTCGCGTCTGATGCGATCGTCGCGACTGATGCGATCGTGTCGACTGTAGCGCCAGGATCATCACACCACTCTCTGGTCACCGCAAAAGAATACAGCCTTTTGCCCCGTGATTGTCGTCTTCTCCATGACAAATTGATCACGGCACCCGACCCAAAAATGGAAATAGAGATCCAGATCCCTCAGGAGACGTTTCTGCACGAAGCATCTTCTGTGATGATATCTTCCAAGGACTTCATGGATATTTTTCATGCCTCGGGTAGTGATAAATGGCTCGATGTGTCTCACATCACCATTTTCGCCATGTAAGTACCCAAATCTATTTATATCAGATGTGCAGCACTGAAATATATGTTCTAATTTAATATGATGATTTTTCAGGTATCTGATCCGATCCATGGAATCTTGGCCGATTGAAAAAAAAAAGAACTTCTCTTTTTTTCTGGATCCCGGCAAAATCAATGCCACGATGGTGGAATTATTTCCCAAGGAGACTGTCGAGTACCTGTGCAAAGCAATGTTCCATTGCGCCGCGAATGACAAGAAATTCATTCTCGTGCCATACCACCAGAGGTTAATTAATTCTAACCTTCAATTTTTAAATTATGTATTACTCATATTTTAATTTAAATAATTACAAAAATGAATTAAATGTGATTATAATTGTGTTTATATTTCTCATGCCACAGCAAACACTGGTGTTTGCTCATCATCATCCCGACTGCAAATCGGTGCTATGGCATGGATTCTTCAAAGCCCACAGATATCACACTAACAACGGCCAAAAACCTCGTCAAACTTATTAAACGGTAAGGAATAATTTTCCACTTGGTTGATTTTTTTTCAATTCTAATTAAATTGTGTATCAAAATTGCTAATTACAATCACTTAATTTTGTAAGGGCTTTTAACAAATATGTTAAAGGCGGAGGACAACAAACCGAGGCAAAAGATGTGAAGAATAAGTTGATTTGTGGGTGGTTAGATGTGAGCCCTCTGTAATTATTTTAATTTCATGTCATGTCCAAACAATTATTGTCATTCTAACGTATATAGGCCGATCAATGTAAATTTTCAGTGCCCGCGACAGAACGAGGGTTGGGAGTGCGGTTATTACACGATGTCTTACATGCTTCAATGGATCAAAACAATACAATTCAATTTTCCAAAAGAGGTATGTAATTCATATTAATTTTTCGTTTTATAATATCAATAATAAATCTTGCATCTGCATTTTCTCGTTACTAATCACCTATTTGTAATTGTAGTATTCATCGACAGAGGACGCTTACTCCCCCGAGGAAATCGATGATATTAGAGCTATGTGGGCAAGGTTTTTTTATAAAGAATTTTGTAATGAACAATATGGATTTGTATAAATTCATTGATTAGTGTATATATAGTTTAATTAATTAGTGCAATTAAGAAATTACATTCTGGTAATCTGGTTTTTAGAAAAAAAAGCTGCATATTTTAATGGCTAGCAAAAGTGGAGGCTAGCCAAAAACAAAAAAAATTAAAAAATAAAAAAAATAAAATCCTACACGGATTTTTAATTCGAAATCCGTGTATATCTCTTCAAGAAATTTTTAAATAAATGAACCTACATTCCTACACGGTTTTCTAATTAATAAACCGTGTATGAAAGTTTCCTACACGGTTTTCTAATTACAAAATCCGTGTACAAATCCAACTAGAGATACACGGTTTTTTAATAAAATATCAACATTCCTACACAGATTTCTAATTGAAAAACCGTGTAGAAATGTTGATATTCCTACACGGTTTTTTAATAAAAACCGTGTAGCTCTAGTTGGATTTGTACACGGCTTTTAATAAATAATCCGTGTAGGTTGTTGATAATTTGTTTATTTTATCATCATTTTCTTGACGAGAGTTACACGGATTTTTAATTAGAAATCCGTGTAGGAATGTTGATATTCCTACACGGATATGTTATTAAAAAACCGTGTAGCTCTAGTTGGATTTGTACACGGCTTTTAATTAATAATCCGTTTAGGTTGTTGATAATTTGTTTATTTTATCATCATTTTCTTGACGAGAGTTACACGGATTTTTAATTAGAAATCCGTGTAGGTATGTTGATATTCCTACACGGATATGTTATTAAAAAACCGTGTAGCTCGAGTTGGATTTGTACACGGCTTTTAATTAATAATCCGTTTAGGTTGTTGGTAATTGCACACGGATAAATATCCGTTTGCAAAAGATGGGACATTCCTACACCCTAATATCCTACACTGCAGGAAATCCGTGTAGCTCTTTGTGATTATCCGTGTACAATCACCATATTCTGTAGTATATGGGATATATCTATCCCATTCAGGAATTTTTTTTAATTAGATCGCTAATTAGAGTTAAGATTAACGGGACGGATGGTTTATCCCTTCCATCTACAGCGTCTAGACGGGATAAACCATCATGTTTTTTTGTATATTTCGATTTTCTATCAAAACAATCTTCTTTCGCGATATTTTTTATTTTTATTTCCGATTAATAAAAAAATCGGCTCCTCTAACCTGATCGTACGGAATTTTTAATAATTATTAAATTTAAAATTGTAAATTAAAATTTTAGGAAATATTAAATGGAATTTGAATTCGATCGAGTAACGCCATAATTTGAAAACTTGATCCTTACAAATTCCAATTAAAAAAAAAAAAAAAAACGAGGGTTGTGATTTGATTTCTGGGCCCAAGGTTCTTTTCATTATAAAAATAAAATTTGAGCTCAACACGAGATATAATAATCTGGTCATTAGAATAAAATGCTTAATTAATTATAAGGTGGTTGAATTTTAATTTTTTTTATATGTTTAAGGTTTAAAAAAAAAAAAGTAGAACTAAAGAGGAGACAAAATTAAATCAGGTAATTAATTAATTCGGCTTGATTACAAAAAATCATTATTGAACGAAACAAGATGAAAATTAAAGAACACCAACATAGGTACATTATTCATACAATACGTACAGACCCCTATGATATATATGATATAATAAAACCATAAAAAAAGATAATTAAATAAAATGAGCATGCATGGATGGATGGATGAGTTAAGTCTTCTTTGGAGCAAGTCTAGACCTGATCTTCTCTACTTCTTTAGTCCCAATTTGGAATGCCTTTGTTAAGACATTGTCTGGCACTGAGGATGTGAAGAGTGTTAGTGCAATAGATTGCGTTCCGGGTAGCTGGCTGTTGAAGCCAACTACGACGGCTGCCGGATACTTTTGGTTGTTGTTTTGGAAATGAACTAAACCTCTTGGAAACACAAACACATCTCCTTTTGTAACTGTTTTCGAAACAAGAACATTTGCTGTCGTGATGAAACCTACGTCAAGTGTACCTGCGCGCAGTTTGTTTTAAAAATAATGTTAACAATTATATATAGTCTTCTCTTAAATAAACAACCCACAATCCACAATTTCATTGCAAGATCAGAGCCTTTGATGTGAAATTGGATGGTCCAGATCTGGCCTGGACTGGACTATATATCTCTTTTGAAATGAATATATGCACCCAAACCCATCAATCTTCTTCTAGGATTCTCTGGAGAAGAGGTGTAGTGATCAAACACTATCTACTTGTAGTTGTACAAACAAAGCTGCATTAATTATTGTGCGCTGAATCTGTATTCTAGATAAGGTCAAACGCTAGCTATATATCATTCCTAGTTTGAAAGATTGAATGAATATGATAGTGGGGCCCACTAATTTAATTATTATGGCTAAAAGGAGTAAGGAATAACGATCTCTTTTTTCCTATTTAGAATATTATTAAGAGATTTTGAAGTCTAAATTAATTTAGTGAACTAAACTCAGATAATTAAGCATTTTTTCTCATATATTTCTGGTAAAACACATGAAAAGCTGAAAAAATTGTTTCCGGTATACGTACTACTGGCATGCATGAAGTTAAGGTAATCATTCACAGAGAAAATGCCATTTAGGAAACCTCATGAGAAGAGAAGGATTTTGTAAAAAATAATGAGATTGCTCTTTATTTTTGTAAAAAAGAAAAAGAAAAAGAAAAAGAAATGAGAATCAGTAGCTAGTAGCTAGTACCTTCAAGAAGGAAGATGATCTCAGTGGCACGGGGATGGGTATGGGGCGGGTTGATGCCACCGGGTGCATAGTCAATCCGGGCCATTGACACACCGAGTGTGTTAAGTCCGGGAACCTTTTCCACATTGGCCGCGGTGACAAGAGAGCCGTATGTATTGTTGGTGGCGCCCGGTTTTGCCAGACCACTGAACGAGAAGTCATCTGCTGTGAAAGTCGACTTGCACGCGAACCCATTCACCTTCACTGAAATTACAATAATTAAATGTAAAAAAACCTTTAATTGTATTAATAAATAAGAGAAGTTATTTAGAAATACCAGGAGTACCAGCTGGTTTTACCTCATAAGATATTGATGGGATGAATGAATTGGACTTAAACCATAAATAAAAGCAATTGATTGAGTTTACCAGCAGAGGCGGGATCGGCTACGCATATATCTTGAAGCATGTCGGGATCAGCGGCCAGTGATGAAGAGACAAAGAGGAGGAGGAAGGAGGTGAGTTGAAGGAGCAAACAAGGAGTCTTGGCCATGGCCATGGCTAGCTGTGGTTTTGCTACAATTGGAGGATTGAGCTTGGTTAATTTGTGTGTTAAGTTTATGTACCAGATGGTAGATCTTGACTTGTCTCTGAACTTCAGGGAGTGTAGGTGTGTATTTATTTATGATTAACTATTTTGATTGGGACAGAGAGAGAAACTGAGAGAGCATTAGCAATGACTTCAGAGCAGGGATGGAGATGCTTAAATACTTGAATAGAAAAAAAAAAAAAAAATTAAAAGGTCACTTGCACTTTTGAACACCAAATTTGGTCCCGGGAAAAAAGTTTGGTATATTTAATTAGTAGTAGCTGGAATTTAACGCCAGTATGTAATCAAGCATTATAATACTTCAATCAACTACTAGTACTAGTACTAGAATGTTTATGTTATACATTTTACCCAAGTTAAAAATATTTTTGCTTAATATTGTAAAAGTTATTGTAATTAACTGTTACATATTTGTATGGTTAACATATATATTTAGATAACAAAACAAAACGTTGTTAGAGATGTTTGAATTATTAGTATATATATACACACCTGAGATAAGCATTAAAACATACCAAATTATTTTCAAATCAAACAACACCACCAATAATAATTGTAGTTGTAGGCCACATTTCTAAGAAAGGAAACTTTTCTTCTCATAGTTTTTGCTAAATTAACGCAAGGTGGTTTGAACAACATTTTAATGAAATGGATTGTTAATATTATTATGATAGAGACCAATTAATTTTATAATTTACGTTGTTAATATTATATTATCTTCTGTATGTATTGAGCCCAGTGGTTAAATTTATTGAGAATTGCATGCTCTGGAATGGTGCATGAACATGGATAGCCGTGTTTTTTTTTTTTTTTTTTTATTAATAACCATAAAAAAATTTAATAAAAATAACCATATTATCAATTTAATTTTCTAAATAACCAAACCCCCTTACTGAGAGGCAGTCCTCCTTGAACACCAAACCGCCTCACAGTGGAGCGGTCTTCTCTTGAAGAAATCGCCTCAGAATTGCCTAAAAAATCGGCTCGGAGCACTGTTTAAGAGCTAAGTTCGGTTTGAGAGAAGAAGAAGTGAATTGTGATTGGGCAGGAGAGAAAAACTCCATTTATAGAGCAAATAGTGAACAGTCCCACTGGAGGCAGTTTTGTGTCAAGGGAAGACCGCCCCACTGTGGGGCGGTTTGGTGTTCAGGAAGGACCGTTTCTCAATGATGCCGTTTGATTATTTGTAAAATTAAATTGGTAATCTGATTATTTTTATTAATTTTTTTTATTTATGGTTATTAATAAAAATGTCGGCATGGATAGCATTGCTGTCATTGAAAGTTCAACTTTGACTCTGTCAAATTGATTCATCCAATCGGATATATATCACATGTATTTATTAATAGCGTTGCTGTTTCCAAGGATTGAGAAGCATAATTTTGGTCCCAAAACTATACTATGGCCAAAATGTGGGATATAAATAAATTATATAATGGAGAATAGAATAGTTGGGGTGGAAAATTGATGTAAAAATCAAGTCTTATGTCGTTACTTGAGCAATACTTCTTTACCGAATAAACAAAGCTTTGTTCTTGGCTGAAAGAGAGGGAAGCAAGCCTTTTTTTTTTTTTTTTTTTTTTAATAGGAAAGATTTGAAGTTAAACCATCTAATTATTTAATATTTATAAAAAAAATATTTGAGTTTCGAATTTGTGATTTCTCATACGACGGATTGTATTACTTTTGCTACTAGATCAAAGACTGGTTTCAAAAAAAAAATATATGTGAGACAATTAACCTGTCTTAATTCTCATAAAAAGACTTTATTAATTGTAATTCAGTTCACAGAAATTTTAAAATAAATTGTATAAATATTTTAATTAATAAAATGTGAGACAATTAAGTTGGAATTTTACTATGTCATGTGATTGAAATTAATGCCAACTGTCTTTAATTAGTAAAAATGCATCCAGTTTTGTCTCCAAATTAGATCAAACTTAAAGTTGATTTATATTAACCAAACGGTTTAGATTAGATCTTTAAATAAAAAAAAAAGACACTTCATTTATAGAAACAGTTATTTAAAGTTTTTAGATTTATAAATTATTTTAATAAAATAATATAATAGATCAATAATTGATTAAATTAATGGAGATAAAACAAGACAGGTTATTTGTCACAAATCAAATCAAATCAAGCGTTTGTTTTGCATGATAATTAAACAGGATTTGAAATGGATAACATGTACTAACAATCGTTAAGCAACCTCAGATCTTACATTAATTAACTGCATGCCTTCTACATGTGTGTATTTTATTGAAGGCTCATCCCTTAATCTAAATTACAAAATTTGACAAAATTACCCCATATTATATATCATCATCACATGATATATTGATAAAAAAAAGTTAATTACAACGTTTTTACGTACAAAAATTTTCACTACATTATTCTATACATGTGGCCGCGGATTACAATCGGTCTTCACTAAAACTAAGTCGCTTCGACTGCTAAACAAACCATACCCATTTCTCAATTTCTAATGTCGTATCCCTAATGAGGCGGGAGACCTCTTTACAGTGGTCCGAAAAGAGTCTCCTATTCCGTTCTCTCCATATGGCCCAAGCTCCCGCTGCCCAAACCACGTCCCACAATGTCATACGAAGTCGCAAAAGGCCTTGTCTCACCAACAGCCATATCCTTTGAATATCACTTCCTCCACCAATAGCAAAACCATATTGTGCCATCAGTGCTAAAAATTGCTTCGTGAAGATACAGTCCCACAACAAGTGGTTCCTAGTTTCCAGGGTACGTTTGGATGAACTCTAAAATAGCTAGAATAGCTATTGTTTACTTTTACCTTTCACGATCGAAATTAAATCATCTAATTATTTAATATTTATATAAAATTCTTTTATTTGAGTTTTGAATATACAATTTCTCATACGACAGATTGTATTGTATTTGCTACTAGATCAAAGACGGGTTTAAAAAAAATTTGTGACAATTAACCTGTCTTAATTTCCATAAAAAGACTTTATTATAATTCAGTTCACAGAAAATTTAAAATAAATTGTAGAAATATATTAATTAATAAAATGTGAGACAATTAAGTTCGAATTTTAGTATGTCATGTGATTGAAATGCCAACTGTCTTAAGAAAAAAATGCATCCAGTTTTGTCTCCAAAGATCAAACTTAAAGTTGATTTATATTGACCAAACGGTTTAGATTATATCTGGAAAGAAAATACACTTCAATAATAACAAATACAGTTGTTTAAAAGTTTCTAGATTTAATAAATTATTTTAATAAAATAATATAACAGAGCATCAATTGATTAAATTAATGGAGATAAAACAAGACAGGTTAGTCGCAAATCAAATCAAGCATTTGTTTTTTTGCATGATAAACAGCATTTGACTGTCGCGTTGGGTCCATCCAAGTCGCCGTGAAAGTATTAATAAATACATAGCTGTAGAAAAATGCTCTATTAAATAATGATTAAAAAATTAAAATGGATAACATATACTAGCAATCGTTAAGCAACCTCAGATCTTACATTAATTAATTAACTGCGTGCCTTCTACATCTACATGTGTGCATTTTATTGTAGGGAGAATTTCATATATACCATTCAAAAATTGTGAAATTACATATTTACTATCTAAAATTTAATAACTCATATATTTATAGGGGTGTCAATGGCATCATTTTATCCGTTTACCCGATCCGTATTGTATCCGATAAGACGGATATGAGTAAGATTTTTATTTCGTAAACTTATCGGGTATGGATAAAGATTTTTTTTCGTTATATAAACGAATAAGGGTACGGGTAAAAACCTATTTCGTACCCATTACTCGATCGGGTAATTATAAAAGAAAAAAATTATTTTTATTATATATATTAATAGGCATTGAAAAAAATATTTTAATTGGTGTACTTGCACTTAGCATGATTAGAATTTTTTTTTTCAATAAAGTACTATACATGTGTGAAATGAATGTATATGTTTCAATGTTTTATTTAATAAATAATAAAAATAATTATTATTAGTATTACATGTTATTTCTCCGCTACCGTTTCGTTATCTGACAACCATATCGGGTGAGGGTAGGGTATGTATAAGATAATTTGTAGCGGGTGAGGGTAGAGTACGGATAAGGGCAATTTGTAACGGGTACATATATGAAAATACTTCCACCCGGTAAGGTTATCATACCCGTTGACACTCCTACATATTTACTCAATTAATCAAAAATTAAAATTAATTAAGTTTAATATTACATAAAATATAATTAACAAGTAATTTTAGTCTCTTCTCCTTCTTCGCCTCTTCCTTTTCTGCACACATATTTTCCTCCCACTTTTTTTGGGCGTAACTTTCTTCTAGTCTTCTTTCTCCCGCTAAAATTCAGAGAGAAGGGGTAGCAGACTCAGAAATTAGAATTCCAGCTCTAGCTTGAACGTCTAAATAAGATAATCACTCCAATTTTTCAAACAAAATAACTCGTAACGAATTCGACACTGATATGCAACTCGTTATCGAAGTAAGGAGTTTGAGAATCTGTCTTTTGTTACTGGCTCACTTTAAAATATCTGTTTTTAATCTTTTATATTAGATATAAAGAAAAACAGTTCTAAGAAAAGAAAGAGAGGGTGCTAAGTTAATCCTTGATTAATTATAGTTTTAAGAAAATTAAATATATTAATCTATGTTTTGAGTATATTTGATATATAATAAAGTTATATTGAGTAAATATCTGAGTTATTATATTTTTAGAGGATAAATATGTAATTACAAAAAAAAAATTGAATAGTAAATATGTAATTTCACAGTTTTTGAGCGGTATATATGAATTTCTTCCTTTATTGTAAGATCATCCCTTAATCTAAATTGTTTGCGTAAACATTTGACAAACTATTTTTATTTTTTGGGTCAAACTCGTTAAAAAATTACCCCATATATCAGCACATGAATCCTTTTTCTGTGAAACAAATTAAAGAAAGCGTCATGATGATTATGCATGTATAAACACATTTTTTAGGTAACCACATGGATCTTGTTTGTCATTTGCAAAACATTAAAACCCTTACCAGATTGATGTAAAGTCTAATCAGACACACACATGAAAAGTAAGTTCACTGATATATGTATCTGTCCCTTTGAATTGAATCCAAATTTGACAAAATTTGGAAGCGTAGTTGGCGTAAATAGACTGCAAAGGGACTTTCTTAGTCTTCTCTACTTGTCAAAGTATAGCGAGCAAGGTTATCAATGTGAAGTGTGAACTAAAAGATTTAAAAAACAAATCCCAATCTCCTCACCAATTTATTGTCATTGTCATATTAGTTCATACTTCCACATATTATTAGTTAAGATACCACAGGATAAATCTGACTACCGAATAAGACTTTTATTGTTTTCTTTTCTCATGTTTTCTATTTTATTTGCTTTATTTTCTTTTACTTTAGCTCAAACTAGTTTGAGTGATAGTGTTTATTTTCATTTTGCAACTACAAGTTTTTTGTAACCGCAATTTATCAATCAAATATGTGCGAGACTCTTATTTATTTATTTTTTTCAAAAAAAGCCATATTATTAGTTAAGTGAAGAGGTGAAAAAACAGTGGATAATATCTGATCCGTATTCGAAGAAAATATATATGGATATCTAATATCCGAATATCCGTGTAGATATAAATAAAGGTATGGTTTTACGTTTCAATTATCTGTATCCGAATAGTAGATATATACCATATAATTTAATATTTATTATGAAAAAAAATGTTATACATTATTATAATTAAATAAATATTATGAAGTTTAATATTTTTAATAAATATCTAATTTGATCTTATCCGAAAATATAAAAACCGATAATGATATGGTGGCTTCTAGAAAAAATAAATGAATTATTCTTCTCTTTTTTCTCTGACAATTAAAAAAGTGAATGAATTCTGGGATATCTGGTAGGCAATCAAGGATGTGGGGTAAACACTATACAGTGACGAGCAAATACATGAAGGTGATATCAAGGAGAATAGAGTGGGTCCGATGTTCATCGGATTTATTTTTAGATTCAATAAACTTTATGATTGTTTGATTTATTTTAAGATCTGTGCACACAAAATCAAAACAGGTGCACACGAAACATAAAGCATTGTGCACGAATTTTAAAGCATATTAAACGGTAATTGAAACTGCTGAATCAAAGTAGATCCGATACCCATCAGACCTGATCACTTGACAGTGTATTAATAAAAAATGCTATCCAGGACAAATGAATTGTCAGTCAAATTGGTCCCTTATTTAACGTAAACAACAGTAATAAGTTTGGATTGTAAAAGATATAATTTTTAATACAGGAAATGCTTCAGCCCCTCCTTTTTACCCCCCACCAACCACCATGTCTGCCTTATTAGAAGTTGTATTTTCTTTTTCGGCTTCAAGTTGAATTTTAAATATGATACATGAGAGAGTTAATTAGTTATATCTCAAGTGTGAGAGTTCGCAAGTTCAAAATTCGGATGGAGAATTCTTTGTAAATATTAAATAATTGTCCTCTAACTTGGGCTGTACAAAAAATTCGTAGTTCGTGATTCGATTCGAGTTTGATTCGAAAAAGCTCGTAAAAAAGTTTGATTCAAAATTGAGTTTGTTGAAAATTAATTCAAACCAAACTTAGTTCGAAATTAATTCAAACCAAACTCAAACTGAACTTGGTTCGTTCGACATAGGTTCGCGAACTAATCTAGTTTGAATCTCAAAGTAACGTAAACTGTTGATTTCCGCTGATGACTTGTGTTTGCTAATGACTTAAAAAGTTAAAACATAAGGCCGTCCAGCCATAAGTCATAACTCGTAAGTCGTAACCATCGCTCTCAGTTCTGAAACCCTAGCCGACTTTCACCTCTCGCTCTCGGCGACTACAATCACTCTTCCTTGTCGTAAAAAAATCATATAAAATTCGATTCGAAATTGAGTTCGTTCGAAATTAATTCAAACCAAATTTAGTTCGAAATTAATTCAAACCAAACTCAAAATGGGGGTAAGTTTGATTTGGTTTGGTTCGTTTGCAAACCTACCTCCAACCTTTAATAAAAAAAATGGTACAAGTAATTAATTTAATATTAAAAATAAACAGTCATCCGAATCCTTGTTTATTATTATATATGGAAAAGAAGTGATTTGTTGTTAAAGATAACTAATTAAGTATTTACATGTACATTAAGAGAAACTAATTAACACAAAAAATAGACAGTGAAGAAATAAACTGAACATGGATGCATAATATATGTAAGAGTAAGAGGCATGCTGTGGTAGGTTACTAGGTAGGTATAGATCTCCAGCTGTCTTCATTTAATTTTTGGTTGTTATTCTCAATTTCAACTAAGGTTGCAGTAAAAACCAGATATAACGTCCAATCTAACAAATTAGATACTATATAATCAAGTCATTAAAAACCCGTGCTAAATGATATCAATAGATGCACTTATCCTTTTTAAAAAAATTTTACACGTTGAGAACTGTACATTTGGTCATTCTAAATCATACCGGGATTTTTTGAGTTGATAGAAGAAGAAGAAGAGGTGTGATAAAAATGGGCCGGGTAAGAGAAGAAATTCATGATAGAACCAATATATTATATAGGAGTAGCACAAGCACTAGGGTGTTCTTAAGTTCACCAAGTCTCTTAGTGAACTCAACTTTAAAATCTATCGAAATATCTTTAAACGACAAATTCAAACCGTTGAAATTCTTTTATCTTACGAGTGATGTGTCTATATGTAAAATTTAAAAGTTTCGAATTAATTTAGTATAAAATCAAATAGTCAAAATTATAAGCTTTATAAATTAATTTGAATGCATTCATTTTTTGGACGCCTTTTAACCACTGGACTCTATACAAAATTAATATTAAATTTTAAATTTTTTGCACGTAAATGCATTACTCGTAAGATAGAAGGATTTCAACGGTTTGGATTCATCATTTAAAGCCTATCTAATAGGTTTTAAAGTTAAGTTCACAAAAAGACTTGGTGAACTTAGAAACGCCCTAGTTCTATTTATATATAGATCCTAATTTGGAAGTTGGAATGTAAATTCTGAAAAAATTTATGAATTGTTCGTTTGAAAAATGATTATTTCTTCTTTTCTTGTGGGATTTTTCCATGAAGACCAACGATTGGATTTTAGTAGCCTGGGATCCTATTTGAACCTTTTAGTAAAGATATTTGTGAATCACTAATTTCCGTCCATATTTAATTATTTATCTCACGATTATTACTTTGGGTTTAAATTGTGATTAGTCTACCTGGTTGTAAGCTCGGTTGCTGCATTTTGATTCGACAGAGATTCTTTTCCTTGCTACTAGTCAAAAAGTTTGGTAGTATTCTCTTTACCTTTATACCTGAAGATGATAACAAAATTCGCCGTTCCAATTATTTTCCATAAGCACCAAATTAGTCGGCTGACTTGATTTGATTGGATCTAAGTTCAAACCTACCTCGGAAAGATATATAACACTTGCCACGATAAGGATAAGGTATTATGTACTAGTTAACATAATTTCCAATAATCCACTTGTTGCAATTACAGCTTTACTGATAAGCTAAACTATTGTATTAGGTAATTTACGAATAATTTTATTTAGAACCCAAGTATTAGGTAATTAACTGATAAGCTAAACTATAGTGTCACCAACTACCTTTTAAGTAAAAGTATAGCCCAGCCCAGCCCAGCCCAGCCTGTTTATTATCTGTCATACTTTTAATAACATATTTTCAGGCAGCTTTACCCCATAGGCAAACAATAACAATTAACTTGATACATTAAGCTGCAAATAAATGATATGGTTATTCATGATCACATGTGATTCTAACCATTTCTTTTTTTAAAAGAGCAAATGCACAAATCAAAATATACAAGGATATTGTTGTTCAACTATGTAACGATATGTATGCCAAAGGTTCAAGAAATAATATTACTGTTTGATTACATTTACTGCCAACAAATCCACTTAAACTACAGGAATAGAAACATCAGGTTGAGAGTAGCTTAAATTATGAAAATGAACTTAGAAAAATCAACCAGTAAAGGATTGAGAGTTACTGTTATACATTAACATTGACAACAAATATTATACTTGGTTGAGTTCAGATAATTTGATTATTGGTCATGTTCAGTCAGGCGGGATATTTGGTGCCACTATAAAGATCACAATCGGACAGGTCAAGTCAAGTTTCAAGTCGTCCAGTTTTGAATACGCTCATAATTTGGGTCGAATCATGCTCGAGAATAAGGTTGGATTGAATTTGGTTCTGGATTCAGTTTTTCAGATCAAACATGTTTTGCCACCCCCTATTGATCTAAATCTGATAAATAATTCATCAAAATCTCATTAAAAGCACAAAAATTGCTAACTACAACATTTCTTGAGACACAGTACCTTACATTACACACTATAAGAAACCCCCAAGAACATTGAAAACTCTTGGCATGTGTAGAACTTGAAGTACAACAAGAGCCTAGATACAAATGGCAACATCACAGTTTATACTTCAAGAAACAACTACACTAGTATCACCTGTGATGGAAAATTATAAATAAACATTAGAGTATAAAAAATCAGCTGTATTTCCAAAGCCAAATTATTCCAGCTTTCATAATCCTGGCCATTTCAAATTGAACCTTTTTTCTAGCAAGGACAGAAATTGTGTATCCTGGTTCTGAATATCTTGTACCAAGCAATATAGTTCTCATGCAGGTGTTAATACTGCATCCTGATACCAACATTGCTGCTAGACCAGAAGCACTGGTATAAACTATTGATGCAAACAGGTATTGGGATCATATGCCTGGTATAAACTATGCAATTTTTGCATGCAATACTAATATCTTCTCTAACTTCACTAAAAAAAAATGATCATTAAAAAGTAATGATACAAAATAGCCAGAAATGAAACATACAGTAGTATTACATAAGGTGTACTGAAGAAGGGCCAGTGACAGCAACCGCTTTGTGAGCTCTCTGGGTTTCACTCTTGTACAAGCCTTTCAGCTCTTTCTTCGATTTTCTTGCTTCTCTCCTTTCAGTTTTCAGTGCCGCCTTATTTTAACAAGAAAAGGACATAATCATCAATTCGTGCACAAAAGAACCAATAAGAGCTACACAGTTCTTGATATTGGGAAAAGAGTGTGTCGTCAGACTCAAATTTGAGTTCTATGGGCTCTGCTTCCATCCAATCCACTTGAAGATGTGCATGCGCTTGATCCGCATGTATATTGAAGCAGGTGCACAAAGATCTTGAAATGGATCAGATGGAAGCAGAACCCATCGAACTCAAATTTGAGTCCGATGGGCATCGGACGCACTCTTTCTCCTTAATATGATACCTTTCCATGTTGTTCACTAGCCTCAGAATCTAATGAAATTTTGAAATAATAATCTTCAAAGCAAGCCAAGTAAATTGATGTTTTTAAACTTTAAGGGCTTGTTATGAGTGGAATAGTGGAATAATAGAAAAGAGAATCAAGGTCCCATTCTACACTATTTCAATCATGTTCGGCAAGTATGAAATGGTAGAAGAGTCTGATTTGGATCTATTCTAACTCATGGAAAAGACAAGGTTATGCTATTCCACCTCCCCATGGTAAGGACGGACTAAAGTGCAAAATGCACTATTTCATCCTGGTGGGATAAGGATGGACTCAAGTGCAAAATGCACGGTTTGGCTGCAAATTTTCATTCCAATTCCGCTTTTCCAAAACTCCTTTCAATTCCAACTCCATTCCGCAACTATTCCATCACAAGTCCTCACTCTTTCTCTATTCTATGTGCCAAACTGGCCCACTTTTAGGGGTCAGGAGTTGTAAGATAAACATCAGTGATATGTAAAAGGAAATGCCTATAGGCATAGTGCTATATCAGTATGCAAGGTGTGCGTAACACTAAGATGAGAAAATTTTGAAATGAGAAAGAAATTGAGGGTATGTAACAAAGAAAAAGTATGTTACCTTGCGCTCTTTCTTTTCCTCCTTGGACTCCTCACCAACAACCTTCTTTGGTTTTTCCACCGAGCCAAGCTTCTCTCTAACTAAACCCTCCATTATTTTCTTCCTCTGGGGGAGGTAATTCACGGGGAGCATCCCCTTACCCCCAAGGGTAATCACGTCATTTCCCACTCCCACAGCACCTGGAAAGGGAATTGATTTTGGCGGCAAACGACTTTTGGGTTTTCCTGGTGCCCCGATCTTTGCAGGGTGGTTTTCGAGGTTGGAATAAGTGGAGACGATGGTTTCACAATCCCACGCCTCAGATTCATCACTGCTTTCTGAGACTAGTAGCACCTCTTTTTCATCTTCGCTTTCATTCAAGTACCTGTCAACAGGTTCAAATTTATCAGATTTCACTTTTCTTCATAAACCAAAAGCTTGCATATTTTATGAGACAGAGAGATTTATTGTTATTGTATTATGTGAGTGTTCAATTCAAGATATCTGAGAAGAAAAAAATGAATTTCACACGGAAAATATTGTTCAGAAATTGGGAATTCAGATTCAGGAAATGTAAGATTTAACAAAATTGAAATCCGGTGTTTGTTTATATTTTGCATATTTCACATTGTCATCATATCGACTTCCAAAATTCTTACTTTTAATATCTTATTTTGCAATGCAATTTTGAAATTTGAAGCTAAATTTTTTTGAACTCCTCAAATAGTAAAAAATATGTATATATCCCAAGTTCCTAAGTATGACTGGCTTTATTTGACTATAGCTAGAGACAGACTAACTGCACTTGCAAATGACTTTAAAACTTGTGCCAAAAGAAATTACTTTTGAGCATATTCAGTGCACTTGCGAATGATTTGAGCAGATTCCTGATCTTCTGTTACAGAATCAGCAGGGACTTTGTACTTTTCCTCTTGTACACCGTCCTCTATATGAAATTCTTTAAGTGCATCTTTCAGCTTCTCTGCCAGCTCTTCCTGATTGTCATCACCCAACATAGGCCCCTCGTCCTCTTCACTGGATATATACTCTTTAAATGCCTGTGCCATGAAAATGGAATAGTAGGGTGGAGGCGAGTTAGAAGGAATTATCTTTTCATTTTTTGGGTAAGTGAACCTTGATCAAACAGTTTAATTCCAATCTATACGCAGCCAGCAAGCTTTTAAAATGAGAAATTAGATATAGTTGTAACAAAATCAGACAAAAACAATACCAAAACCAAGTGCTAAATGAGTAACCAGTCAACTTACTTCATCAAACTCTTCATCAAGTGGCCTTCTGATCCTTTGTTGGGCACTGTCGTCCGGCCCATCATCCACTTCATCATCACTTGCGCTCTCATATCGAACTTCTACATGAGCACTAACCTTTTTCACATGAACATCCTCATGTTCTTCCTCATCTCCTTCAGGTTGGTTAGCCACTAGAACAAAATCCTCCTCAAGATCCTCAACATCAGAACCGAACCGTGACAGATCACTGTCATCCAACAGCCGGGTCACATCAGGATCAACAGCCTTCTGGACCCTTACTGGTGCAGATTTCGAGGCAACATTGTAGATTGATTCAACTCCTGGTTCTTCTTCCTGTACAGCATCAGAGGTTACTCTAACCCTGGAAGCATCATATGCCTACATGGAACAAATTAATAAAAACAAGCCCGTAAGAAGCAGCAATATCTAAACTAAACTAAACAAGCTCATTATCCCTTAACAAAATGTAAACACCACAACCCAAGAATAAGATTAGAAAACAAAAATTGTACATACCTTAACATCAAGTGGCACGAGATCAAAGCGAGCCCGAGGGTTATCATAGTAAGCAGACCCAGCTCCTTCATTTCTTATCTCTCTCAAATGGGTTAAATAATTGTATCCATCATCCGGTAACCCTAACTCCAGAATCTCCTTCCTCACGTCCTCAGACAAACCCGAACCACTGCCTCTCTCTGCAAAACGGGGCCCAACGTCAGCATCCTCAACCGCGTCAGCGAAGATGGAGGATTCGTCATCCCGATTGTACTGTTCTTCGTCTGAGTCGAGGAAGCCGGGGACGGAGTAATCGTGGTGGTTGTCTGTGCGAATGAAGACCCGGTCAGTGGAGAGAGGATTTGAGGAAGAGGAGGCGGAGTCGCGAGCGACGAGTGTGTAAGTAGCGGAGCGCTTCTTGTCGATGAATGCTTTCTTCCTGCCACCCATGGTTGCGTGCGTGGTCTAGGGTTTTGGAGCCGACGGAGGTGGGTCTGGTTCAGTTTAGGGGTTTTGCGGCGCGCCAGATTATCGACTAGCGACAGAAACGGGGAGGGTGTATCCTCTGAATTCGCATCCTCTGAGATATCTCAAACTTTGCGTGACTTTTCGGAATATGTCAATCGTTCAAATACGTTCTACACGAATCTCAAAGTACAAATAATACTGCCCCCTCCGTCCCCCGAATAGGCACCGCCGCACCGGACACGTCGGTCAAGCAAAAATTGAGATATCTCAGAGGATACGCACCCCTATCCTCTGCCGAAATTTTTATTAATAAGAATATAAATAAAAAAATATCGGTTTTGGAGAACGTTTTGGGTAAAATTTGAAAACTCAAAAAACCGTGATTTTTGACAATGTCCTTTGGATGTGATATTTGACAACGGCAAGCTACAGTTTTTTTTTTGTTAAACGCATTACTTAGCACTAATTATGTTTCGCTAATCTGGTTGTTGTCAAGAATCATATCCAGAGGACGTTGTCAAAAATCACAGTTTTTCCAGTTTTCAAATTCTATCCAAAACATTCCCCAAAACCGATTTTTTTTTATTTATATTCTTATTAATAAAAAATTCGGTATCCTCTGAGATATGAGAGCAGTTTGGGTCCAATGCCCATTGGACTCAAATTAGCGTCCAATGAATTTCTGAACCGGTCGATTTACTTTGAGATCCGTGCACATAGATATTAAAGCACACGCACGGTTATTAAAACTTGGCTCACTTATCTTATAGCATATTGGACGGTAGTTCAACCTAACAAACTCAGTTTGAGTCCGTCGGGCATCGGACCCAATCTGCTCTGCTGAAGATATCAACTTTTGCATGACCGACGTGTCCGGTGCCTATTCGAATTCACATCCTCTCAGATATCTCAAACTTTGCGTGACTTTTTGGAATATCTCAATCGTTCAAATACATTCTGCACGAATCTCAAAGCTCAAATAAAACTGGCCCCCTACGCTTCCCCGAATATGCACCGAACACGTCGGTCACGCAAAAATTGAGATATCTCAGAGGATACGGACTCTGCCTATTCGGGGAAAGCGCAGGGGCAGTATTATTTGTGCCTCGAGATTCGTGCAGAACGTATTTGAACGGTTGAGATTTTCCAAAAAGTCACGCAAAGTTTGAGATGTCTCAGAGGAGAGGGTTGAGATTAAACAATAGAGGCTGCATTTGATTTAGTTAAAAGGCCTAGGTCCAGTAATCTTCTCATATTTAATGGGCCAGGCCCGCTGGCGAGATGCTGGTTTAATTTTAATTTTAATAAAAAGATCTAAACATTTATTAATACATCTTGGATTAATGTGACTTTTTTTTTAATTAAAATTGATTATGAATAGCTGCTGACCACCCGAATTATTATGAATGAATGAATCATACTGTGTATTAAATTTAAAATATACATGCGGAAGAGGTTTATACAAAGGTATATTTTGAATGCTTAAAAATCAGTTCCTTGTTTCCTATGAAAAACACATGGTGGTTGAATTAATTATAATGTAAAGGATTTCAGAATTGTAAAATGCTGGATGGAATCTTATCAAATTATTGCCATAATATAATATTATTATACAGTAGTTAAGATTTATAAATTTCACCGTTGAAGGGACTTAATATTGGTTAGACTATAAAAATATTTCATATACGAGGAGTGTTCAAATACCTCTATTTTTTGTGTCTCCACCGTATCTTTATTTATAAAAAGTTAATAACTCAAAATTTAAATTATAAATGTCAAAAATAAAACTGTTAGATATGATCTATGTTATTTTCACTATGTGTTCATAAAAAAATATCATATTTCGATTTTATTTTTTTTGTGAATTAATAAGTTGAAAAATCAACGACTAAAAATTATTCACATTAATACGTTACAAGCTCTTGATAATAACTAAAACAAAATTTAAATATAATAGTGTCAATTTAGCTTTTCAATTTAGAATTTTTCTGATATCAATCTAAGTCTCGTTAAATGAATAATATATCTCGTAATATTGGTTAGACAATTTCATATATGAGGAGGGCTTAAATGCTCTATTGCCTAATCGTCCGAAATTTTTATTCTTACCATATTAAAAATAAATAAATCAAAACACCACCTTTTATGTGAATTTCTATTTCTGCCATGTATTTAAATTGGCGGACCAATTTGGGAAATTCCGCCAATAAAAGTGGCGGACAACATTTAGTGTCCGCAGTTTTCAAAGTCCAAATCGTCGATCCAAACCATTCAACATGATTATCTAAATAAAATGCGCTTCTAGATCAAATTTTATATATTTTTTTAATTTTTTTTTTACTATTTATTAAGTATTTTACAAAAAATAGTCAAATTCAGACAATTGAATTTTGCACCCATCTTAATAAATAGTAAAAAAAAATATATAAAATTTGATCTGGAGGTACATTTTATTTAGATAATCATGTTAAATGATTTGGATCGACGGTTTGGACTTTGAAAATGAAAAAAACTGTTATTGTAACTTTGTTATAACTTGATCCCTCCTCTCTCTCTCTCTCTCTTTATACACACACACACACATTTACTTTGATACGTTATTTATTTATTTCTATTTTGTCGTATTGTTTATATATTTTGTTGATTAGTTGTTCGTTTGTCACATTTAAACTATTGTTTTGTCGTATTGTCGATTAATTGTTCGTTTGAAGTGATATGATAATAAAAAAATAACAAAATGACAAATGCAATAAAATAATTGGCCAGCAAAATAAATATAACAAAGAACTACAGTATCTCAGTATCTGAAAAATATAAATATATCTAATCTAGTGATCCGGCGGGCTGAACATGGTCTTCGGCTTCTTAATCCTCCAGCCCTACTCCTCCTGGAAAGTGGCGTCTCATACTCTCATCGGAGGCTCATGATGAGTTTGAAGCATCGACATCCTCTTGCTGAACCCGCGTCTCATGGACCTCCTCAATCTCGGATGCCTGCTGGACTCCCAGACCAAAAACAATAGTTTGAGTCGAGTGAGCCTGCTTGAAGAGATGTGCCTGTCATGTCCGCCATTCAAAACCGCAGATACTAAATGATGTCTGACGTTTTGATTGACATAATTACTCAAATTGGTCCGCCAATTTGAATGGCACACATAACAAAAATAGAAATTAACAGAAAAGTGGTGTTTTGGTTTATTGTTTTTTTTAATATGGTAAAAATAAAAATTTCGGGTTGCTATCCATCTGATTATTTTTGTCCACGCCAAAAAGAAACTTTGTCAGGATATATGTCCCAGTCGTACATATTTCGCCGCTTCTCACCCTTTCTCCGTTTTCTCAAGAAAAAGATAAGGTTAATATATTGTTAAAGAAAAAAATAAATGGTTGTGCCGATGCTTTTGTTTTATCATGTCGCTATCACCACACCACATATGTCTTCTCTGCGTGTATTATTCTGAATAAGAACAAAGTATCAGAGATTTTGAGCATCGATTGGATATTTGATTGTAACAGTTATGAAAAAAATCCAACTGTCGAACGAGAACCTTTTGACACCGCGGGTTCTCTATAATCTAAATTTACAATTTATTTATTATATGTTTGAATTGTTTGTGATATTCGTGATTTATGTGATTTAAAACATGCTATATAAAATAGTTTTGTACATTAAAATTTAATTATATCATGAGAGAGTCGGTTTATGCATGAAAAATATCGTCTTTATTGTATAATTTACAACGATATATTTATCGAGTTCAATTTGCAGATCTCAAAATTTTGTTTTGATTTGCAGATTCAAAATTTGCATTGCCGAGTGAAATTCACATATATTGATTTTGTTTTAATACAAAATACAAGTGTACAATCATCTTGTTAAATATATAAAAATAAATTGTATATGCTTGTGGTATTTACTCTAAGAATAAGGCTAAAAAATTATCGATAGCTAATTGATATATCTGCTATCCCATTTTGTAGCATTGGATTCGCTTTAAAATTCGCGTTAGTGAAGCGCTTGAAAAATTAACAAAGACGGAATACAACTCTCCTCTCTCCGTTAACGACTTTATTCATCTACTGATCCCTTCCCCCTCCTGTCGCCCTTTCTCTCCTTGTGCACAACCCGTCAAAATCCTACCTCTCTCTCGCGTCGAAACCCTACCCGTCGAAAACCCTACTGCACGGCTTCCTAACTTAGCAGAATTTCACCATATTTCGCCATCTTGGATGTTATGCATTTCATGCTCCTTTTTGTATACGCTATGTAATGTCATGATTTGAGGTTATCTTCAATAATCGTCTAAATTTGGCATATTTGCTTTGTTTTTGGCTTAAATATGTAACTTTCTCCAAAATCTGCCAAAATGTCTCAAAAACATGTTTGCGGTAAATATTTCGGAAAAATGGCTACCTTGTATTCATTTTTCGCCATTTTCTATTATAAAATATAGTGATTTTCGCTATATATTTTGGCGTCATCAAGGAACAAACACCGAATTGAGATATATTCATCTACATTCATTGCACACGAGAAGGATCACAGAACGATGTCATTAGGCATCGTGTATTGTTGGACTTGCCGAACAGTGTACTTGGATATATCTTATTGGATCTATTGATTCGATTGACATGACGCCGAGTGGATGATTCTTTCGTATTATTATATATAAATTTTCTAGCGCAGTACTTAGGTACTGGGCTCCGACTTGGATACACACACACACACACTGGAATTCTTTGGCATGTTGGCATAGTTGTTAATCACATCATGGCATCTATTATATTTATTTTATTCTTAATTATTAAAATAGGTAATTGTAATCAAATATTTGAATATAAAAGTTTATTTACATAACCTTACGTAAAATATAATTAAAAGTACTTCAACTTAAGAGGATCCCTGAAGGGTAATTCTGGGTCACACACTGGACGATTAATCGCTCACCTCACACGTTGTTTCGTGGGTTTTAGGTATAGAGACTGGTGTACTACAGTAGGATTCGTCAGGAGATGTCCCCGAGGACCACGCTGTGTGATTTTATATTTTTAGGACTTTTGCTTAGGTTTACGAGATACAATCTTTTGTTTCGTATATCGGACTCGGTAGATCTTGTATCCCTTTCTGTAGCATGTAGGTTGTATGGATATTATGTGAATGTTTATTTACTGATGTTATGACTTGTGCTATTATTATGATTATTTACACTTCCGCATCTGTGTATTATTTATATTTATTTAGTCTTACATGTTTATTGAGTTATTAAACACAAGGCGAGGATAGTCACGTCTTAATTCGGAATTTCCGATTTGGAGTGTGGCATCCTTAAGGTGATATCAAAGCGAGGCATATCATGATCCTAAAAACATGATAAACCGGATACTGCCCTTTAAACAAATGGGAAGCGTAGTCATAAATCGGTAAATATTAATATATATGTATGTGTGTTTGTGTGTGTAAATCAAGTACTTTATTTGAATTATCATGATTTCTTGGCGAAGCCATCGACAACCAAATATTTTTTACGTGTCATACGTTTCATTGTAGACGTTACCCTCATTCCTAGATTTCTTTTTCCTCACAACCACACGATGGATAGACGCCAGCGACGTTGAGCTAAATCTCAACCACCGAGACCTCACTCCAAGGAGCAATTAAGTCTAAGTCTATAAACAAGATTCTATTTACTTTCTGAACTGTCATCAATAATTTACGGTTATGCTTAACCTCTTTTCCTCCGTTAAATTCGAGCATACTACTACGCGATAAAAGAGCCTTGAAAATACTCAAAATAAAACATCAGTTCGTAGAGAAATGATGATTCTTGTGGATGTTAATGTAGTACTAAGCAATCAGGTTGATAAAAACGAATGGGTTGAAGAATTTTGAACGAGACTTGACATGATATATGGACCATATATATGGCTGGTAGATTCGTGTACTAAGACGTGTAAGGCCTGTAATTAATTGATGTCAAATTTTCGTTATTTTTGTTTTGTTTCGACATAAATTAATGGTTAAAAAATTACAAAATTTACTAAGTGACAATTTCAAAACTTCGAATCATCCCATAAGGCCACAACCCATATTGCATGCTAAGCTAAATTTTAGGCTCGATCTGACTGGCGAGATTGCTGTCCAAATTCAGTCCAGCTTCGGCCCCACGGGGCAATTTTTAGAATATTGTGTAATATATATACAGATTTTCCAAAGTAGATATATGCACCAGAGTGAGAGAGTACTAGAGATGCTAGCTAGAAAGATATTCAAACTGAAATACATTCGGAATCTAAAAAAAAAAAACACAAATACTAATTCACATCTTGACATCATCTCTCAAACTGATGGTGTTGATGATACCAATATCAATTTGTTTATTATAAAATCATATAAAGTAGTCATGATCAGTGTCTTTTGTAATCTACAATTCTAAATATCTTGATGGCTGCATTTAAAGGTCAAGTTATTATCAACATCGATCGAATTAACTTTATTCGTCGGTAGACTAATGACGTACATTTGCAATAAATTTTCATTAGTTTTTCTTTTCCAAGTTAGGTTCCACATTTTATCATTTCCCGGGAACCATTAAAATTCCCATGCATGCCATGAAATCAACTGACACATTATACTCCCAACAAATAAATCACGTACAAATATATCTATATATTTTTTTTTTTGCCAAGTATTGATACCATAAAGTTTAGTACATCCAGACATCATCTATTGCAATCATTTGAAAAAAGGATATAAATCCTTAGTAAGAAAAAACCACCCCTTGTTTCAACACAAAAGAATGATACGGAAGTTTGGTACTCTAATAATGCAACCGTATAACAGATTTATGTACTATAGAATAATATTTAAATTAACGTATAAAAAATTCTAAACGAGATATATTATTCAATTAACGAGACTTAGATAGATATCAGAAGCTAAATTGACACTAATATATGAATAGGATGGCTCAAATGCTCCAATATTGTTTCGTGATCCAATCGTATCTAATATTTTTATTTTTGATTTTAAAGTTCAAACAAAAAATCTGAACCACTTAACATGATATCTACATAAAAATGTACTTAGCGATCAAATTTTTTATTTTTTTATTTTTTAAGATAAGTACAAAATCACTGCAAACAGCCACCGTATGGATATGGCTTCCCGATTGTCTACTATGAGCAAGAAAGCAATTGCACCATTTTGTAATTATATATGCTTTTTTTATCATCTCTCTTCTTCTTCTTTGTGTGATTTAGATTTTCATTAAATATATGTGGCCTCCTTCTTCACATGTAATTATAAGTATTGGAAATACAAATAAAAATAATTACTTACTTTACAATTTTAGAGTTAAAGAGCATAGTTGAACTTTCTCAAAAAATAGTGGAAAAGAGGAGGCACATTGTTTATCCGTTGGTTTACAAATTAGTGAAATTTGCATTGATATTGCCGGTGGCTACGACTAGTATTGAAAGGGTATTTTCAGCGATGAATTATGTGAAAAACTGAGTAAGAAATTCAATGGCAGATCAATTCTTGAATGATTGTTTGGTCACTTATGTTGAGAATGAGTTGTTTGATAAGGTAGATGATGAAAGAATTATGCAACGATTTTAAAATATGAAGAGCCGTAGAACAATGCTTCCTCCATTGACTTGATTTTGTAGCTTTAATATATTTCTTGTTTTTTGATATGTAAAAGAATATTTTTTGACTTAGTGGAAACTTTTGATATATTTTTTGCTATTTTTTTGAATTGTGTCTTCAATCCGAACTCGAACCCGAACCCGTTAATTTATTTGAACCCAAATCTGATTTTTGCCTACCCCTGGTTCAAATCCTGGCCTCGCCACTAGATGTACTGTGGGAGATTTTCCACACGGGTTTTTATTAATAATCCGTGTAGAATTAGTATAATCGTACACGGATAATTATCCGTGTGTAAATGGTTGCACATTTCTACACCCCAACATTGCACACGATTTCAAATCAGTGTGGCTTCATCATTTTTCGTCCGTGTATAAACTGTATTTTTTATAGTAGTGATTAATTGAATACCCTCAATTTTCAGTGTTTGGTTTGTTGAAACAGTAGTTTTTTGTGATACTGTAATAATCATGAACAGATCCGAGAACATCAAATCCCCCGCAGCGGATATCACCACATCGACTGCACAGATTGCTTGTACCAGCCTCAAACGGTTGTTTATGGACCCTGAATTGTTACATATTACCAAGGAAAAGTTCCATTGCATAATATTTATCATTTAAAGAAAAACAATATCTCTGTGTTAACACAGTGTTGAACATCGTTAATGCAAAATACTTAATAATTACATTCTTTTGAAGTATGTACAATACTTGATTAGGAGATTTTTTTTCCAAGTCATATGCTAATTAATGAGATTACTGCCTCGCAGCAAATGAAAACTTATGAAACTAACAACCAATTAACTTAGTCATCGTTTGGGTCTCAGAATTAATAAAAAAAAAAAAGGCGAAAATAACAGAAATTCAAGAAAAAACAACATTGAAGAAAATTGCAATCCGAAAAAGGCGAAACTAACAACCAATTACCTTGGCTTTGTACTTCTCCTCTTGTGAGACAACAGTAAAAATATGCAATGGTAGCAAAATTATATGAACCGTTAGATCAATATGAAATGAACAGTACCAATTTCAATTCTGTCCATAGAAGCATTTGCCACTATTTTTTCCTTCTCTGGCTGTCTTCCAAATTCTGCATTGTCCATCATTCCCTGTTTTGTCTGAGGCGATCCTGCTAGCTCTTAAAGTTCCTCCCTCCTATTGAACATCAAGTGTGTAAATTTTACTCCTGCCAAATTTTCCTCTTAATTTTTCACAGTTTAGGATTTGTACTGCTTGTCATTGCTGCATTATGTTTTAGATATGCATTCTAAACAACTTTGATTCCCCAAGTTTGCATCTGAGTCTCTTCCTTAGATTTAAAATTACGATGTCACTCTGTGGAAGTTCAATTTGTAAAGAATGCTACAGTGCCAAGATAATGAAAAATTAGGTGCTTCCTAATCCTTCACAAAAAAAAAAAAGGAAAAAGTCTAGGGTCCTTCTAGGAATGCTCATGATCTTACTTCCCTCTTTCTTAATTCATGTCCAAATTGCCCCTCCTTTTTTACTTCTCTTCAATTTAAGAAAAACAAAGAATGCAATTAGTTCTGCTCATTTTAGATATCAAAAAATGATGTTTCTTATTTTGCTCGGGCGCACATTATATAGTTTTGGTCTCTTGCATGGGCAGTCATTTCCTGATAACTCAAGTGTCATATATATATAGAGAGAGAGAGGCTATTATGTTTTGCAAAGCAAACACCCCATTGTGCTTTCCATTTTGATCCCTTGGATCCCCTTCAAGATTCGTGCAACTGAGATCAGATCTCCTCTTCAATCTGTCGCTGATTTTGAATTAAAACTGCTACTGGAGCTGTCCAGTTTTATTTCGAGCGAACCTTTTCATCCCTATCTCGCCTCTCTCTCTCTCTCTTGCACTCGGAAACGGAGGAAGCAGAAAACGGCGCGGCGCACCAGACCTCGTCGCTGGAATTCTCATGGGAAAAAGGCGCACCAGACCTCTCCTCTCCTCTCGGTGCACCTCGCCTTCTCTAGCGACGATCTAGGTTTTACCCCGCGTCTCCTTCTCTCGGTGTCTGGATCATGCTAGGGTTTTGGTAAAATCAGCATGTAACTCTTTAATCTTGTTGCTTTTCTATTTGCTATTATTGTATTATTTGAAGAAACGATCAAGCAAAGGTACCTGGTGCCTGGTGCATTTTCGTTCAAGCAAAGGTACCTGGCCCTTGTACTACCTGGTACCTGATCACCCTTAGGGCTCCTAGAGTAGGTTCAGTTGGATCATTTGTCTAAAAATGAAGCGCTGCTTCTGTATTTATGCTTTCTGCAACCACACACAATAAATAACCATCATAGTGTACAAGCAAATGAAAAAGGAAGAAAGATTGGGAACATGTGTTATATTGCTCTATAACTTTTCAGGATCATCAGCAAGTTCACTAGTTCAGTAAGCTTCAAGCCGAATTATTGGTCACAACAAGTTAATTTACTTATTTTGTTTGATTTATCTATGGTTCCTATTTTGTTCAGTAAGCTTCAAGCCGAATTTTTAACATTACTTCACCCAAAAACATACAATGTATCTTGGTACCACTGCAAACAAAGGAACTAGATGGCCTATGTTCTAAACATAAATTGGTTTTAGGATAGAGTAAATAACCAAATGGATGGTTCTGAATCCAATTTCACAAATTTGGATTTTAAATAGGTTATGAGATCTCCTTATGGACCATCTCCTTTTCCATCTGATGGTTCCATTACTTTAAACAGAGCTTGTATTAGGGTTTTCTCATTTATTTATTTAGATTTTTGCTATTTTGTATTGGACAAATTAAATTAAATGGACTACATGCTATAATATAATCATTTTTAATTTTTGTTTGTGTAGGCAAAATGAGTAGCCAAAACAGTCGTTCTTTATCAAACCGGTGAGCATCTTCACTGGCAAGCAACATTCTGAAGAGAATCAGTTTTGATGCTACCGTTTGTTATTTTGGATTTATTATTAAGCCACTACAGCTTAAAGGTTTAGCCCCTTTTTTATTTTGAATTCAATTCTTGTGGACTATTTTCAACTTTAACTGGTACAGAAAGCTCAATATTATTGGTGCAATTTCTCTAGCATTTGGTTTATCTTCTTCAACAACTGCAACTGACAATATAGAAGTTGTTGATGGTACAGTTTTAGAAATTTCTGTTATATATGGACGAAACGAAAGCATGGTGGAATATGGGAGACTAGGTGTTTCAGGTGCTTGGTAACAGGCCACATCAGAGCATAATACCGGGAACTGTATTATGATTTCCAATACTCAATGTTTTGTAATATCGTGATCAATGTTTTGTTTCTAATATATGAGAACTCAGTATTTCTAATAAATGTGAAGGCTGCAAATAGAATGAACTGGCTTTTGTAATGTTTCTCTACTCAATGTTATGTGCAAATACTTTATGTTCTATGAATCTCAATTTTAAATTCGTCCTTGTTAAGCAATTATGTGCATGTTTGTAAATTATTTATGTTTTGTACCAATGAGGTACTATACCGATTTGAACTTAATGAGAACTCAAACTTGGACACATTATATATTTAAAAAAGAACTTGAACTTAATGAGAACTTAATGAGAATTCAAAATTGGTATGCAGTATACCATACTGCTTTATACACACATTATATATTTAAAAAAGAAAAAGAGAGAGTTGGTCCAAAATCTTGGACAAGATATTTATTTACAATAATATATGATCACAGAAATATCAATTTTTAAATGATTCACCTGAACATTAAATTTCTCAAATTATTCCAAAATTTGTCATTCAGACGATGCTTTAACAAATTATTTTTATACACTTCATTTCAAGAAATTATATTTTACATTGGTAAGTGAGGCTTATGTAATTAAAATTCTGAACAACATACCATGAACAAACAGATTTCAGAACAATTTAAATATCTGTACCTCATAGGAGGTCGACAATTCATTATATTGTTAAGAAGACTAATTTGACCAAAATAAGCAAGCATTACATCAATTTAAGCACAAGACATTCATTATATTGTAAAAGTAACATAAAGTACTGATCTTGACCAATTGCTTCCGGGAATGCAAAGACCAGTAAACCAACCGAATAAGGATTGAACTTCCAATATATCTGCATATAGCTAGAAAATAGCACAATTAGTTAAAATAACGAATTAAATTCTGCATTGTCCATCATTCCCTATTTTGCCTGAGGCGATCCTGCTAGCTCTTAAAGTTCCTCCCTCCTATTGAACATCAGGTGTGTAAAGTTTACTCCTGCCAAATTTTCCTCTTAATTTTTCACAGTTTAGGATTTGTACTGCTTGTCACTGCTGCATTATGTTTTAAATATATATTCTAATTAACAACTTTGATTTCCCAAGTTTGCATCTGAGTCTCTTTCTTAGATTTAAAATTACGATGTCACTCTGTGGAAGTTCAATTTGTAAAGAATGCTACAGTGCCAAGATAATGAAAAATTAGGTGCTTCCTAATCCTTCACAAAAAAAAGGAAAAAGTCTAGGGTCCTTCTAGGAATGCTCATGATTTTACTTCCCTATTTCTTAATTCATGTCCAAATTGCCCCTCCTTTTCTACTTCTCTTCAATTTAAGAAAAAAAAGAATGCGATTAGTTCTACTCATTATATAGTTTTGGTTTCTTGCATGGACAGTCATTTCCTGATAACTCAAGTGTCATATATATATATAGAGTTTGGCTAATGTACCACCGTTGGTATAGAGCAGTTCGTTATACCAAGTGGATTTTGTAATTTTGAAGTCCAAATAATCGATCCGAACGCTCAACATGTTCTCCATATTGAAATCTGCTTGGAGACCAAATTTTACATTTTTTGGAACTTTTTTACTATTTATTAAGCCACTTTAAAAATCGCTAATCCAACGGTGGCTTCTTTTTTTTACTGTTTGGTTAAGCCACCGTTGGATCAGCGATTTTCAAAGTGGCTTAATAAATAGTAAAAAAAATTCCAAAAAATGTAAAATTTGGTCTCCAAGCACATTTCAATATGAAGAACATGTTGAGCGGTTCGGATCGGCTACTTGGACTTCAAAATCACAAAATCCACTTGGTATAACGAACTGCTCTATACCAATGTTGGTATATATATATATATATATATATATATAGAGATGGACTATGGTACTCCATGGAGTAAAACCCCTCGGTACTCTACGCTATATCTCCATTTTAAAAATCCAAACACCCGATCCGAACCGTTGAACATGTTCTTCATATTGAAATGTGCTTGGAGACTAAATTTTACATTTTTTGGAATTTTTTTGCTATTTATCAAGCCACTTTGAAAATCTCAGATCCGCTGTGAACAGTAAAAAACAGTAAAATTTTCTGGACCATCGGATCTGCGATTTTCAAAGTGGCTTAATAAATAGCAAAAAAATTCCAAAAAATGTAAAATTTGGTCTCCAAGCACATTTCAATATGAAGAACATGTTCAACGGTTCGGATCGGGTGTTTGAATTTTTAAAATGGAGATATAGTGCCGTAGAGCACCGAGCCATGGTACTCTATAGAGTACCATAGCCCAACTCTATATATATATATATATATATATATATATATATATATATATTATAATCTTTCGCATTTTGTTATGTATCATTATGTATTAGCATTTTTTTTTCAAATCTATTTGTTGAAATTTATGCACTGGCTTGCGTGTTGTTATGACACAAAAAAAAAAAAAATTGTGAAATTTGTGGGGTATAGGGTTCTAAATATGATGTCATGCGGTACCGTGACATCATATTTGGACTTAGAAAGCGATATTCTCAATTCCTCATTACCAACTCACCCAAGATAGATTTGGACTTAGAAAGCGTATCCTGTAAACGTACGGGAAGTTTTTGAGATTCGTGTCAGGTTAAATCGAATGCATATGATTCCTCATTTTGTAGGATATTCCATTGGATCTAAACTCAGTACATAGACTTGGTTTAGGTCTTTGGCCTCAGTCAACTAACAACATATTATATTTTTTTAGGAAAATAAAAAAAAAATCCGTGGTCTGAAATGAGGAATCTGATCTTGACCAAGATCTTCCTGTCAAGTTTGCTTCTACTGGTGGTTGAATGGAATCTTATCAAATCATTGTCTTTTTTTTTTGAAATGCTTGGTAGAGACTAGCAAGTGTGCAATAAATAAATGTGTTTACATCACAGTTCTACACCAATATAAAGCTGTAAACTACTCTCTTATTATTCCTAAACCCATTGCCCGACTTGGATTTGAAGCTCCAATCGGTCTACAGAAACGAACCCACAACCCCATCTCTTCAATAATCTTAGATGCCAGTATTGTCGGATGCATTACCAAACCTCTAAATATCGCCTCATTCCTCTGTTTCCACACATGCCATAACACTACCATAAATCTTGTTGCCCACAGTCGCCGACCCCTTGCTCCACCCGTTGCAGTAATATTGGTTAGACTATTTCATATATGAGAAGGGCTCAAATGCTCCATTTGCTTACTTGTACTCTAACATTTTCGATTTCCAAGTTCAAACAAAATATCTGCCGCTCAACATGATATCCACGCTAAAATGTGCTTAGAGAACAAATTTTATTTTATTTTGGAACTTTTTTACTATATTTTAATATAGGTACAAAATTATTATTTTTAGACGATCCATAATTTTCTGAAAAACAGTAATTTTGTACCTATCTTAAAAAATAAAAAAATTGAAAAAAATATAAATTTTAACGTGGATATCATGTTAAGAGGTTCAGATCTTTTGTTTGAACTTTAAAATAAGAAATAAAGATATTAGACATGATTTGAGCACGAAGCAATGGGGCATTTGAGCCCTCCTCTTCATATAATGGTGTCAATTTAGCTTTTCAATTTAGAATTTTTCTGATATCAATCTAAGTCTCGTTAATTGAATAATATATCTCGTTTAGAATTTGTTATACGTTCATTTAATTATTATTATATAGAACTAACAGCCAGATTTAAATTGTTATACATAAATTTGTTATACGGTTGCATTATTAGAGTACCAAACTTCCGTATTATTCTTTTGCATTGAAACAAGGGTTTTTTATTACAAGGGATTTATATCATTCGACTCTGTCTATTTTTTTTTTAAATAGTGACTAAAAAGAATTCGGTACCTCAAAATCATAGAATGTGATGAGGAGGCATTTATCGCCTTCTGACCTAATAAAGTTTAAAAAAAATGTACCTATTGCTTTTATAATTTTTTTTTTAAATTTACGCACCCATCTTATAATTACTAGTTGCTAACACCATCCTCACAAATTAAGTATGGTTGTGATTGAATTAATTATATATTTACGCCCCACCTTATGATTACTTTTAGCACTTTACCTATACATATAATTAACAAGTTAAAGTCAAATTCACAAGCTAATATTAAAGCATTTTTTTGGCCGATAGTTGCTAATTAACATCATCTCTTAAGAAATTAAATTGATAGAAGAAAATTTACAAAACAGAAGGGCTGTATTCATATTTTATTTATTTATTTAGGTGCTAGCTGTCTCCAAAATCATAGATGGAATGCAAATATGTCATTGCTGATGTCACACTGCATCTAAAATTAAGGTTTTATAATTTTATTTATTTATTTAGGTGTTAGCTGTCTCCCAAATCATAGATGGAATGCAAATATGTCATTGGTGATGTCACACTGCATCTAAAATTAAGGTTTTATAATATGTCATTTGTATAGGTCGGCATTCGGAATGTGTGTGTGTGTGTATATTTATATAAAGAGAGAGGGGGGTCAGGATGATATCAAAATGTTTGTTCTGGAGCTGTAGTGCAATCAGTTGATTTTTTTATTTTCAAAGTCCAAACGGTCGATCCAAATTGTTAGATTTGATATCTATATTAAAATGTGCTCGGATACCAAATTTTACATTTTTTGAAACTTTTTATTATTTCTTAAGCCAGTTTTAAAATCACTAATTTTAATAAAAGTGAAATTTTTTTGGATAAACATTGAAAACAATAATTTTAAAACTGGCTTAATAACGAGTAAAAAAATTTTAAAAAAATATGAAATATAGTCTCTAAGCACATTTTATTATAGATTGAATGTTGAACAATTTAGATCAATCGTTTGAACATTGAAAAATGTAAAAATCGAAGCGTTATTTCACAGCCTACGAACAAACATTTTGATATTGACGGACCTCTTTTATAACCAGTCAACGAAAAACAATCGTCTTGTTTTGTGGGGTTGGATGTTAAATACCCGTGTCAGTCACTGACAAGGTTTCAAAAAAGGGGTTGGATGTGCATGTGAGTGCCATGTGAGCAACTGTTGTAGCTTATTCACTACCAAGTCAGCTACCAAGTCAGCACCTGTGAATGTGCTTATTCCCTCTCCATCAGAAATATATACATTAAAAATGGAAGAGAGTCGTTAGGTAAACACAACTTAACCGCGTCTAGTGCAGCATGAATGAAAGTTCCTGTGGTTCAATAATAAATTAGCAGCTCTTTGTAATTAATTTAAAGCCAACACCACACCTCTTCCCTCTCCTCCATCAGAAATATATATATAGAGAGAGAGAAGCATTAAAGGATCGATTCAAACACAGGCCTGTTGTAGCTCTTCTCCTTGTATGCTCCTTGCATCTCATCTCATCTCATCTCAGCAGTCAATATTCATCACTACTTTCTCAGAGATCATGTCCAAGGTGATATATATTAATTAATTCTCATTAATGACCTCGTAGATTATTTTTGTTGTTTTGATTTCATCCTCACATCCAATGTGTATATGGGCGAGTTTCTTAACAAATTATCTTCTGATCCTTGTGCAAATTATTTTGCAGAAAATTGAATTGCAGGTCCAAATCTCTTGTGAGAAATGCAGGACCACCATTCTCACCGCAGCTGCAAAACTAAAAGGTAATTAGTCAAACAATCAATGAAATTCTCTTTAAAAAAAATACTAATAAAAATTGGTACTGTCTCTATAAAACCTTAAATTAAAAGTGCATGTCTAGGCTAATTAATTAAAGATTTTTGTAATTACGCAGGAGTGAACTCGATTAATTTGGATGACAATAAGGGAGTGCTAACAATAATAGGTACGGCCGATGCGGTGAAACTGATGCAGAAGTTGAGAAAGGCCAAAATCCCAGCTGAGATCATAAGCATTGGTCCTGAGAAAAAGGAAGAAAAGAAAGAAAAAGAAAAGAAAGAAGAGAAGAAAGAAGGGAAGAAGGAAGAAAACAAGAAAGAAAAGAAGGATGAAAAGAAGATTGAATGCATGCCGTATCAGTATGGCTTCCCACAGATCGTCTACTACGAGCAATATCCCGAAAGCAAACAGCCGCCGTATCAATATGGCTTTCCGCAGATCGTCTACTATGAGCAATATCCCGAAAGCAAACAGCTGCCGTATCAGTATGGCTTCCCGTAGATCATCTACTACGAGCAATATCCCGAAAGCAATTCCACCATTTCCTAATTATATATGCTTCTTTGATCATATCTCTTTTTCCTTTTTGTGTGATTTAGATTTTCATGAATGGGAGAGGAGGGTGTTCGATGCCCATCGGACCAAAGTCTGTTCAATGGGTGGTTTCTACCGTCCGATTCACTTCAAGATTTGTGTGCATCAATTTAATATTCGTACTGTTTGCTTTAATATTCGTGCACACAGATCTTTAAGTAGATCGGATGGTAGAAATCACCCTTCGAACACTGTTTTGGTCCGATAGGCATCGGACACCCTCCTCTTCCTTCATGAATAGGGACATTTCTACAGAATTATTTCTATATCCCCTCCTTCTTCACATGTAATATAAGTATTGGAAATAAAAATAAAAATAATTACTTACTCTACATTTTGTTTAAAACAACTGATGGTTTGGGGAAAAAAAACTATCCAAAAAGGAAAGAGCATTTCAAATTGAGTTTAACAATTAATTAATGTAGACACAAAAAATGTTGAGGTTAGAAAAATAAGCAGAATTTCGAACCATTGTCTCCTTTTCTTAATTTAAAAGATGCTGAATATGTTATCTCAATTGATAAGACAAAGAAAATGTAATTGTGTGGATGTCAAGAAATAATTAATATGCACTTCTATAAGAAATTAATATAGTACGGCAAAAAACAAAAACAAAAAAAAAATTATTCTGCGAAAAATTCGTAAAATTTGCGAATAATTCGGTTAACCAAATAATTCGATATTTAGTGCAGTATCATCAAAAAAAGCTGAATTATTCATGAATCTTGTGACTATTATGACAGGTATAATAGGGGCATGCTGCTTCACCACAACCCACCTTGCTAATTTGCCTATAGGGCAGAAAATTAGGAAATAAATAAGAGACACTATTCATTTATCCCATTTTTATCCCTCTTTAGATATACCACTAAAAATTGTTTATATATATATATATATATATATGGAGAGAGAGAGAGTATTGTTTACACATGATGACAAAATTATTTATATTGTAGAAACAAACATTATTTTTAATAAATTGTATACAAATTAAAATGTTTTAAGAGTTCAGATTGTATTGCATATATTTGGTTATAAAAATATTTATATCTACTTTTAATTTTAAAAAGATATAAACATTATTTTTTTGGAGATAACAAAATTAGAAACATTTTTTTGGGTAAGTGAACCTCGATCAAACCAGGGGCGGAGCTAGTAAGAAGGAATGGGGGTCAATTGACCCCATTTTTTTTTTGGATTTTTGGTATTTATATATGATTTCCTATATAATTTATTGTAAAATAATTTGATATTGTCAAATTGATTCTCCATTTTCTATAGAATTTTTTTTTCCTAGCTCCGCCTTTGGATCAAACAGTTTAATTCCAATCTATACGCAGCCAGCGAGCTTTTAAAACGAGAAATTAGATATAGTTGTAACAAAATCAGACAAAAACATTACCAAATCCAAGTGCTAAATGAGTAACCAGTCAACTTACTTCATCAAACTCTTCAAAGGTATACATGCGGGAGAGGTTATACAAAGGTATATTTTTAATGCTTAAAAATCAGTTCCCTATTTCCTATGAAAAGCACATGGTGGTTGAATTAATCAGATTGTGTAGGATTTCAAAAGTGTAAATTCTGGATGGAATCTTATCAAATTAATTATTGCCATAATATAACATGTTGAGAATCTTAATTAACAAATAATTACTTAAGTTAGCATATATGGTTCCTATATATATTTCTAGCAGTACCTGCTGAGTTTTTTTAGTTTCCATTTCACAGAAAATAATAAACAGAGTTTTTTTTTTTTAAATTTACGCACCCATCTTATAATTACTAGTTGCTAACACCATCTTCACAAATTAAATATGGTTGTGATTGAATTAATTATATATTTACGCCCCACCTTATGATTACTTTTAGCTCTTTACCTATACATATAATAAGTTAAAGTCAAAATTCACAAGCTAATATTAAAGCATTTTTTTTTCGCTGCTAGATGCTAATTAACATCATCTCTTAATAAATTAAATTGAGAGAAAGGAAAGTTCAGAACGGTGGGGAAAGAGGATCTAACGAACAGATGTCGGCGTGAGCAGCAATGGAGAAATATTTTAGCAGATGACGTCATCCAACGCAAGCAAAACAAATTCGAATCCGTCCGTTTCTCATCCAACGGTAGGATGTGGGGATGTTACTGTTCATTGCTGATGTCATTTGTATAGGTCATTTGTAAGGTTATATAATATGTCATTTGTATAGGTCAGCATTCGGAACATGACGAGGCTCTCAAACAAGAGAGAGGAGAGAGAGACAGAGTGGGGTGGGGCTGTGAGTTTGACTAATATCAAAATATTTATTTTAAAAATGTAGTGCAATTAATTAATTTTTTTATTTTCAAAGTTTAAACGGTTGATCCAATCTGTTAGATATGATTTTTATATTAAAATGAGTTTGGAGATCAAATTTTACATTATTTTGAATTTTTTAATGATTTATTAAGTCAATTTTGAAATTGCTAATTTATGAAAAGATTTTGAATCATTAAAACAATAATTTTAAAACTGACTTAATAAATAGTAAAATAATGCCAAAAAATATAAAATTTAGTCTCCAATCACATTATATTATATATTGAATATTGAACGATTTGAATCGACCGTTTAGACTTTCAAAATGTAAAAACTAAAATGTTTGTTTCTCGGTCTAAGAACAAATATTTTAATATTAGCCAACATATATATATAACCACCAAATACGAAATTGGTATGAAATGATGCATAAACATTTTTGTCGATAATGAAATTAAAAATGGAAGAGAATTGTTAAGATGTGAACGCAACTTTAAGGGAGAGGACGGTGTCCGATGCCCATCGGACCAAACTCGGTTCGATGGACGGTTTTTACCGTCTGATCCACTTCAAGATTTGTGCACCTTACTTTAATATCCGTGTTGTTTGTTTTAATATCCGTGCTCAAAAAATTTCCAAAAAATATAAAATTTGGTCTCTGAGCACATTTTAATATGAAAATCATGTTGAGTGGTTCGGATTGACTGTTCGGACTTTAATCGTACGATTTTTAGAGACTTTGGACGGTGTCCAGTCCAAAGCCATTTGGACCAAACCTCATCCCATTTGTTATACGGTTGCATTATTAGAGTACCAAACTTCCGTATCATTCTTTTGCATGGAAACAAGGGTTTTTTTATTAGAAGGGATTTATATCATCCGACTGTCTATTTTTTTTTTTTTAAATAGTGACTAAAAAAAATTCGGTACCTCAAAATCACAGAATATGATAAGGAGGCATTTATCACCTTCGATCTGACCTAATAAAGTTTTAAAAAAAATGTGCTTATTGCTTTTATAATTTTTTTTTTAAAATTTACGCACCCATCTTATAATTACTTGTTGCTAACACCATCTTAACAAATTAAGTATGGTTGTGATTGAATTAATTATATATTTACGCCCCACCTTATGATTACTTTCAGGGCCGGTCCTGAACATTTTGGGGCCCGGGGCGGGAGAAAAATTTGGATCTTTTATAAGTTATTTTTGTATTTTCAAAGTTCAAACAATTGATCTGAACAGTTCAATATGATATCCATATTAAAACGTACTTGAAGACCAAATTTTACAATTTTTGGAATTTTTTTACAATTTTTTAAGAGTAAATTTTGCTGAAGGTCACTAAATTTTGTCATTTGTCACGGATTAAAAACTCAAGTTTGATTTGTCTCTTTTTAGTTACTCAATTTTGTCATTTGTCCCAATCAAATCACTCTATATTTTTCCGTCCAAAATGCTAACATAACATGCTCATTCTGTTAGTATTTTTGGACGAAATAGGAATATTCCGTTAAGATTTTGGATGGAAAAATATATAATGATTTGAATGGAACAAGTGACAATGTTGAGTGGCTAGAAAGGTACAAATCAAATTTGAGTGACCAACTCGTAACAAATGATAAAGCTTAGTGATCTCCAGCGAAATTTACGTATTTTTTAATATAGGTAGAAAATTCATTGATTCAGAAGATTCTGGACCATAAAAAACAATAATTTTCTACTTACCTTAAAAAATAGTAAAATAATTCAAAAATAGATAAATTTTGGTCTCCAAGCAAGTTTTAATATAAATATCATGTTGAACGGTTTGGATCGACTATTTGGACTTTTAAAACGCAAAATCGACTTAGAAGCATATGGTGTTGAAATATTTATGGAAGCGTATTAATCGGTCTCGTTTTTTATTAATATGCCAATAGATCATACATATTTATAGAAAAATTTGGACTCTTTATACATACAAAATTTGAAATATAATATTTTATTTATTTTTAATATATGCAGATTTTTTTTATATATATACAAATTAATTTTTTTTTTTGGGGTCTCTTGGATTTTGAGGTCCGCGGCGGTCGCCCTGGCTACTCTGCCCCAAGACCGGGCCTAATTACTTTTAGCACTTTACCTATACATATAATAAATTGAATGGATCATATCCGATCTCTCTATATATATATGGAATTGGTATGAAAGGATGCACAAATCGATAATAAAATTAAAATTGGAAGAGGAGTCATTAGATGTACGTGAACGCAAGTATAAATGACGGCTTGAATAAAAAGCGATCGTGTTCTTCTTTTATGCGCTGGGCACAAAAAAAAAGTTGGAAGAGAATCGTCTTCTTATTTGGCACAGGATCTTCTAGTCCGGATTTTTTGTGCCAAGTGCAGCATAACATTTGCTGTGGTTCCATAATAAGAAGTTCCGAACTAAGAAGCAATGTTCCCATTTTGAAAGGCAGTATATATATAGACAAGACTCACAACACACACACACACAAAAGATGTGGAGTTTTTTTTTTTATAAATCATAAATAAAAAAATCATTTTTAAAGTTCCACCATGATTGCTTTGTTTTTTTATAAAAACTATAAAAAAACGAGTTGACAGTCCGTTCCCTACAGTATTTTATGCTTCAGAACGGATTGCCAACTCGTTCTGGGTCATTTTTTTAGAAAAATATCCAGAACAGATTCCCAACTCGTTCCCCAGCGAGTTCAAAATTTTTGAGCTTTGAGATTCGTGCCAAGTTAAAAGGAGCGGTCCAGATCAGGGGTAGTATTTTTTGGGCTTTGAGATTTGTGCCAAGTTAAAAAGAACGGTCCAGATCAATTAATTCTAAAAGATTTATGCAGCGTCATCAAATTGGACTTTGGGCTTTCTTGAAATTAGTAGTGATTGGTCACCACCTGATCTCCATGGAGATTGGCTGTCTGTTCTGAAGTATTAAATACTGTAGGGAACGGACTGCCAACTCGTTTTTTTTATAGTTTTTTTATAAAAAACCTACCAATTATGCTGGAAGCATAAAAATAAATTTTTTTTATTTATGATTTATAAAAAAAAAACTCTTTGATGTGCATGTCTTTATTCAATAATAAATTAGCTGCTCTTTGTACGGTTTTGCTTATTCACTGCCAAGTAAGCACCTGTGCATGTGGCTTATTATCTCTCCATCAGAAATATATACATTAAAAATGGAAGAGAGTCGTTTGGTAAAAAGTTAACCGCGTCTAGTGCAGCATGAATGAAAGTTCCTCTGGTTCAATAATAAATTAGCTGCTCTTTAATTGTACGGTTTTCCTATAGATTAATTTAAAGCCTCCACCATCAGAAGTGTATGTGTGTGTGTGTGTGTGTGTGTGTGTGTGTGTGTATATAAGCATTAATGCTCCTTGCATCTCATCTCATCTCATCTCATCAGTCAATATTCATCACTACTTTCTCAGATCATGTCCAACAAGGTTATATATATTAATTAATTCTCATTAATGACCTCGTAGATTATTTTTGTTCTTTTCATTTCATCCTCACATCAAGTGCTCTTCTAATTATTTACCCAATGTGTATATGGGCGAGTTTCTTACCAAATTATATTCTGATCCTTGTGCAAATTATTTTGCAGAAAATTGAATTGCAGGTCCAAATCTCTTGTGAGAAATGCAAGACTACCATTCTCACCACAGCTGCAAAACCAGAAGGTAATTAGTCAAGTTGATTAGTAGAACAAATAAAGGGTGTGACTGTTTTCAAACAATCAATGAAATTCTTTTAATTTAAAAAAAATACTAATATAAATTGTACCCTGTTTCTATGAAAGCTTAAATTAAAATTGCATGTCTAGGCTAATTAATTAAATATGTCACCATTAATTACGCAGGAGTGAACTCGATTTCTCTGGATGCCAATAAGGGAGTGCTAACAATAATAGGTACAGCTGATGCAGTGGAACTGGTACGGAAGTTGAGAAAGGCCAAAATCTCAACTGAGACCATAAGCTTTGGTCCTGAGAAAAAGGAAGAAAAGAAAGAACAAGAAAAGAAAGAAGAGAAGAAAGAAGAGAAGAAGGAAGAAAAGAAGAAAGAAAAGAAGGATGAAAAGAAGATTGAATGCATGCCGTATCAGTATGGCTTCCCGCAGATCGTCTACTACGAGCAATATTCCGAAAGCAAACAGCTGCCGTTTCAGTATGGCTTCCCACAGATCACCTACTATGAGCAATATCCCGAAAGCAAACAGCTGCCGTTTCAGTATGGCTTTCCACAGATCACCTACTATGAGCAATATCCCGAAAGCAAACAGCTGCCGTTTCAGTATGGCTTCCCACAGATCGCCTACTATGAGCAGTATCCCGAAAGTAAACAGTCGCCGTATCAGTATGGCTTTCCGTAGATCGTCTACTACGAGCAATATCCCGAAAGCAATTGCACCATTTTCTAATTATATATGCTCCTTTGATCATATCTCTTTTTCCTTTTTGTGTGATTTAGATTTTCATGAATAGGGACATTTCTTCATAATTATTTCTATATCCCCACCTTCTTCACATGTAATATAAGTATTGGAAATAAAAATAAAAATAATTACTTACTCTACATTTTGTTTAAAACAACTGATAGTTTGGGGAAAAAAAAACTCTCCAAAAAGGAAAGAGCATTTCAAATTGAGTTTAACAATTAATGTAGACACAAAAAATGTCGAGGTTAGAAAAATAAGCAGAATTTCGAACCATTGTCTCCTTTTCTTAATTTAAAAGATGCTGAATATGTTATCTCAATTGATAAGACAAAGAAAATGTAATTGTGTGGATGTCAAGAAATAATTAATATGCACTTCTAGAAGAAACTAATATAGTCCGGCAAAAAACAAAAACAATACAAAAATGTTATGCGAAAAATTCGTAAAATTTGTGAATAATTCGGTCAACCAAATAATTTCGATATTTGGTTTAGCATCACCAAAAAAACTGAATTATTCATGAATCTTGTGACTATTAGAGCAGGTATAATAAGGACATGCAGCTTCGCCACAACCCACCTTGCTAATTTGCCTATAGAGCAGAAAATTAGGAAATAAATAAGAGACATTATTCATTTATCCCATTTTTATACCTCTTAGATATACAAATTTTTTTATATATATATAGAGAGAGAGGAGAGAGAGAGAGAAAGTACTATTTACACATGATGACAAAATTATTTATATTGTAGAAACAAACATTATTTATAATAAATTGTATACAAATTAAAATGTTTTAAGATTTCAGATTGTATTGCATATATTTGGTTATAATATATATATTGAATTTTTTTGCTATTTATTAAGCCACTTTGAAAATCTCAGATCTGCTGTGAACAGTAAAAACAGTAAAAATTTCTGGACCATCAGATCTACGATTTTCAAAGTGGCTTAACAAATAGCAAAAAAATTCCAAAGAATGTAAAATTTGGTCTCCAAGCACATTTCAATACGAAAAACATGTTGAACGGTTCGGATCGGGTGTTTGAATTTTTAAAATGAAAATATAGTGCCGTAGAGTACCAATCCCTTTTACTCCATAGAGTACCATAGCCCAACTCTCTCTCTCTCTATATATATATATATATACTTTTAATTTTAAAATGATACAAACATTATCTTTTTGGAGATAATAAAATTAGAAACATTATTTTGGGTAAGTGAACCTCGATCAAACAGTTTAATTCCAATCTATACACAGCCATCGAGCTTTTAAAACGAGAAATTAGATATAGTTGTAACAAAATCAGACAAAAACATTACCAAAACCAAGTGCTAAATGAGTAACCAGTCAACTTACTTCATCAAACTCTTCAAAGGTATACATGCGGAAGAGGTTATACAAAGGTATATTTTTAGGGAGAGGAGGCTGTCCGATGCCCATCGGACTGAGTTGGGTTTGATGGGTGGTTTATACCGTCCGATCCACTTCAATATATGTGCGCACGGATATTAAAGAAAAAGCACTGATATTAAAGTGATACGCACAGATCTTAAAGTGGATCGGATGGTAGAAACCACCCATCGAACCCAACTCAGTCCGATGGGCATTGGACAGCCCCCTCTCCCATATTTTTAATGCTTAAAAATCAGTTCCGTATTTCCTATGAAAAGCACATGGTGGTTGAATTAATCAGATTGTGTAGGATTTCAAAATTGTAAATTCTGGATGGAATCTTATCAAATTATTGCCATAATATATCTTGTTGAGAATCTTAACAAATTAATTAATTACTTAAGTTAGCATATATTAGTCCCCTATAGATATTTCTAGCACTACCTACTGAGTTTTTTGTTTTAGTTACGTACCCTAAAATGTATCAAATTTGACTAAATTTTATCAAAAAAAAAATCTGCGCAAATAATAATTGTGTGCCACCATGTAACATCCCGTAATTTTTATAAATTATTATGAACTTATTTTGTACCTATTTATAATTATGAAAATTTAACGGTTTATTTATAAAATGTGTAAATTTAAACTTTAAAAAAAAAAAAAAAATGCGGCTCTCTTGCCTAAATCCCACCGTTTGATTCATTTTGCGTAGCGCACATTCAACTTTCCTTAAACCTTTTAATTATTACTAAGGCCACCTGGCCTAAGCTTTTTTTTAATCACCGCTTGAAGCCACTTTGAAAATTTTTAGCAGATGACGTCAGCCAACGCAAGCAACACGAATCCTCATCCTTCCATTTCTCATCCAACGGTAGCCTGTGGGATGTTACTGTTCATTGTCGATGTCATATGATTGCATCATTTGTATATGGCGGCATTCGGAAGACAAGGCTTTCAAGCAAATTTATAAAGAGAGAGAAGAAGAGAGAGAGAGAGAGAGAGAGGTGGTGGCTAATATCGAAATGTTTGTTTCAGAAATGTAGTATAACTAATTAATTTTTTGGTTTTCAAAGTTCAAACGGTCGATCCAAACTGTTAGATACGATATCTATATTAAAATGTGTTTGGAGACCAAATTTTTTATTTTTTTTTAAATTTTTTTTACTATTTATTAAGTTAATTTTATTACTGATTTTAATAAACAATGAAAAAAATTAAATCCACCGTTAGATCAACGATTTTCAAAGTGACATAATAACTAGTAAAAAAATTCTAAAAAATGTAAAATTTGGTTTCCAAGTACATTTTAATATAGAGATCACATCTAACGGTTTGAATCGACCATTTAGACTTTGAAAATATAAAAATCGAAGCGTTTGTTTCACAATCTAAGAACAAATATTTTGATATTAGCCAACCCCCTCCCTCTCTCTCTCTCTCTCTCTCTCTATATATATATATATATATAGAGTTGGGCTATTATGCATTGCAATGCATAGGCCTTCTTGTATATTGCACTATAAATCGTGGTATTTAAAGTCCAAATAACCGATCCAAACCGTTCAATTTGTTATCCATATTAATATGTGTTTGGAGACCAAATTTTACATTTTTTGGAATTTTTTTACTATTTTTTTAGATTTATTGAAAATCGGTATTTTTTTATGGCCCAGATTTGTCTGAAAACAGCAATTTTCAATAAATCTAAAAAAATAGTAAAAATTTTCTAAAAAATGCAAAATTTGGTCTCCAAACACATATTAGTATGGAGAACAAGTTGAACGGTTTGGATCGGCTGTTTGGACTTTAAATCCGACGATTTATAGTCCGATGTACAAAGGGGTCTATACATTGTAATGTACCGTAGCCCATCTCTCTCTCTCTCTCTCTATATATATATATATCAAGGATCAAGTTACAATAATTTTTAGTTACAACAACGTTTTTTTTTCATTTTCGAAGTCCAAATCATCGATCCAAACTGTTCAACATAATTATCTAAATAAAATATGTTTCCATATCAAAATTTATATTTTTTTTGAATTTTTTTACTATTTATTAAGATGGGTGCAAAAACTAGTCAAATTCAGACCATTGAATTTTGTACCTATCTTAACAAATTGTAAAAAAATTAAAAAAAATGTAAAATTGGATCTAGAAACATATTTTATTTAAATAATCATGTTGAACGATTAGGATTAACGATCTGGACTTTGAAAATGAAAAAAACCGTTATTATAATTTTGTTGTAACTTGATCCCTCCTCTCTATATATATTGGGAGAGGGGGGTGTCCGATGCCCATCGGACCAGAGTCTGTTCGATGGGTGGTTTATACCGTCCGATTCACTTCAAGATTTGTGCGCATCACTTTAATATCCGTGCTATTTGCTTTAATATTTGTGCGCACAGATTTTGAAGTAGATTGGACGGCAGGAACCACCCATCGAACATTGTTCTAGTCCGATGGGCATCGGACCCCTCCTCTCCCATATATATTGTGTCTTTACAAACGTTTGGAATGGATCATATCCGATCTCTATAAATATGAAATTTGTTTGAAAGGAAGCACAAACATTTTTGTCGACAGTGAAATCAAAATTGAAGAGGAATCGTTAGATGTGAACACAAGTTTAAATCATGTGGCTATGAATCACGTCTAATCCGGATTTTTTTGTGCCAAGTGCAGCATGAAAGTTCCTGTGGTTCCATAATAAGAAGTTCAGAACTAAGCATAGTAACAGTACTCGCGAATAATTTGCGTTTTATTCTTTTTTTGACGTTTCCGAACCGAACTCCGAATAAAACGCAAAAAACGTATAATACGTTTTATTCGCCAATAAAACGCGTATAAAACGCGATTCACGAATTATTCGCGATAAAAACGCGAAAAATTCGGCTGAATTGAAAACTCAATTTTGGGCCGGCCCGCGCTGGATTTAAAAAAAAAAGGGAGTAGGCACTGTGCATTGGAGTAGGCGCTGTGCATTGGTTTTGAAACCAATTCTGGATCCGCTCCAATCAGGAGAGCACCCGAAATTGAACATTTTTTGTTTTGTTTCGTTATTGTACCAAATCATTCCCGAATTATTCCCGAATCACGAATTTTTGACCTCGCCGAACCGAACCCGAATAATTCATTTGTCACTATGGAACTAAGAAGCAATGTTCCCATTTTGAAAGGCAGTATATATATAGACAAGACTCACCACACACACACACACAAAAGCACAGATCTTATATAACCAGCCAACAAAAAACGATCTTCTTATTTTATGTTGTAGGGGTTGGAAGTGCATGTGCTTATTCACATAAATATATATACACACACACAAGCATTACAGGATCGATTCAAACACAAGCCAGTTGCAGCTCTTCTCCTTGTATGCTCCTTGCATCTCATCTCATCAGTATTCATCACTACTTTCTCAGCGATCATGTCCAAGGTTATTTATCACCTCGTAGATTATTTTTATTGTTTTGATTTCATCCTCACATCAAGTGTTCTTCTAATTATTTATGCAATGTGTATATGGGCGAGTTTCTTAGCAAATTCTCTTCTGAAAATTATTTTGCAGAAAATTGAATTGCAGGTCCAAATCTCTTGTGAGAAATGCAAGACTATCATTCTCACCACAGCTGCAAAACTAAAAGGTAATTAGTCAAGTTAATTATTAGAACAAATAAAGGGTGTGACTGTTTTCAAACAATCAATGAAATTTTCTTTAAAAAAATACTAATATAAATTGTACCCTGTTACTATAAAACCTTAAATTAAAATTGCATTGAATTAATTACGCAGGAGTGAAGTCGATTTCTCTAGATGCCAATAAGGAAGTGCTAACAATAACAGGTACAGCCGATGCAGTGGAACTGGTGCAGAAGTTGAGAAAGGCCAAAATCTCAACTGAGATCATAAGCTTTGGTCCTGAGAAAAAAGAAGAAAAGAAAAAAGAAGAGAAGAAAGAAGAGAAGAAAAAAGAGAAGAAGGATGAAAAGAAGATTGAATGCATGCTAATCGTCTACCAATATCCCGAAAGCAAACAATCGTCGTATCAATATAGCTTCCCGCAGATCTTCTACTACGAGCAATATCCCGAAAGCAAACAACCGCCGAATTAGTATGGCTTCCCGCATATTGTCTACGACGAGCAATATCTCGAAAACAAACAACCGTTGTATCAATATGGCTTCCCGTAGATCGTCTACTACGAGCAATATCCCAAAAGCAATTGCACCATTTCCTAATTATATATGCTTCTCTGATCATATCTCTTTTTCCTTTTTTGTGTGATTTAGATTTTCATGAATAGGGACATTTATACAGAATTATTTCTATATGGCGTCCTTCTTCAAATGTAATTATAAGTATTGGAAATAAAAATAAAAATAATTACTTACTCTACGTTTTATTTTAAAACAACTGATAGTTTGGGGGAAAAAATCTCCAAAAAGGAGAGCATTTTAAATTTCTCTCAACAATTAATGTAGACACACAAAAAAAAATGTTTAGGTTAGAAAAATAAGCAGAATTTCGAATCATTAATTGTCTCATTTTCTTAACTTGGAAAAGAAAAACTAATGAAAATTTATTGCAAACTGTCTTTGGAATCCATAATAATAAACATAAAAAAACAACTGCGAAAGGAAAACACACAACATAACATGTATAATTGATCCGGATGCCTCAATTAAATTTAAATAACTCAAGAATTTTATTTCAATGCATGACAATGGTGGAGCCACATGTAATAAGAGAGGTATTTAATTATCACCTTCTGACCTAAGAAAATTTGAAAAAAATGCTTATAATTTTTATATATTTTGAAAAATATATAATTTTTTTTATAAATTTATGCCTCAACCTTATAATTATTTCTAGCCTTGTCTCTTAACAAATTAATAATTTACAAGATAATTGACAAAAACAGAAGGGCCGTTTCGTATTATATTAGTTAATTACTTAAGTTAGCACATATTAGTCCCCTATAGATATTTCTAGCAGTACCTACTGAGTTTTTTTTTTTCGTTACGTACTCAAACTGTATCAAATTTGACTAAATTTTATCAAAACAAAAATCTGCGCAAATAATAATTGTGTGCCACCATGTAACATCCCGTAATTATTATAAATTATTATGAACTTATTTTGTACCTATTTATAATTATGAAAATTTAACGGTTTATTTATAAAATGTGTAAATTTAAACTAAAAAAAAAAATAAACTTCGAAGAAAAAAAATGCGGCTCTCTTGCCTTAATCCCACCGTTTGGTTCATTTTGCATGCGTAGCGCACATTCAACTTTATTTCCTTAAACCCTTTTAATTATTACTAAGACCACGTGGCCTAATTAAGCTTTTTTTAATCACCGCTTGAAGCCACTTTGAAATTTTTTAGCAGATGATGTCAGCCAACGCAAGCAACACGAATGCTCATCCTTCCGTTTATCATCCAACGGTAGCCTGTGGGATGTTACTGTTCATTGTCGATGTCATATATGACTGCATCATTAGGATTGCATCATTGTTTATTGCATTATTTATTGCATCATTGTTTATGGCGGCATTCGGAACATGACAGGCTTTCAAGCAAATATATAAAGAGAGAGGAGAAGAGAGAGAGAGAGAGAGAGAGAGAGAAAGGGGTGGTGGCTAATATTAAAATGCTTGCATCTACCAAGTAATTTCAAAAAAAAAAAAATATTAAAATGCTTGTTTCAAAAATATAGTAAAATTAATTGGTTTTTTAATTTTCAAAGTTAAAACGGTCGATTCAAACTATAGATGTGATCTCTATATTAAAACATGCTTGGAGACCAAATTTTATAGTTTTTCTTTTGGAATTTTTTACTATTTATTAAGTTAATTTTAAAATAGTTAATTTTAATAAATAGTGAAAAAAATTGAATCACTGAAAACAACGATTTTAAAACTAACTTAATAAATAGTAAAAAAAATTCAAAAAAATATAAAATTTAGTCTCCAAGCACATTTTATTATAGATTGAAAATTGAACGGTTTGGATCGACCGTTTGGACTTTGAAAATGTAAATATCGAAGCATTTATTTCATAGCCTAAGAACAAACGTTTTGATATTAGCCAACCCCCCTCTCTCTCTCTATATATATATATAGTGAGAGAGGTTGGCTAATATACAATCGATTGTTCCTAAGCTCTCATGCAACAATGTCGTTTTGTGATTTTCAAAGTCTAACGGTTGATCTAAACTAGTTTATGTGATCTTTATATTAAAATATACTTGAAAACCAAATTTTACATTTTTATTTTTTGGAATTTTTTTACTAGTTATCAAGCCACTTTAAAAATTAATGATCCAACGGTAGCTTCTGTTTTTACTGTTTGGTTAAGCCACCGTTAGATCAATGATTTTCAAAGTTGCTTAATAAATAGTAAAAAAATTCCAAAAAATATAAAATTTGGTCTTCAAGTATATTTTAATATAGATATCACATCTAATGTTTGGATCGACTGTTTGAACTTTGGAAATATAAAAATTAAATAACGGAATTGAAGAATAGTAAAGAAAACGAAATAGTAGAACACTCAATTTCTCATATATCTGCTTAATCTAAACTGGTACAAATGAAACCTATTTATAAGCGATACTAAGACAGAAAGGAAATACAATTTGGGTTAACCGATCTTTCCAGCTCCTAACTAAAATCTAAATTGGGTCGTGACATTGTAAGTGGCGGAGCGCTTCTTGTCAATGAATCCTTTCTTCCTGCCTCCCATTGTTGCGCTTGCGTGCGTGGTCTAGGGTTTTTGCGGCGACGATTGGGTTGGGCTCTTGGGCCTGGTTTAGTTTAGGGGTTTTCGGCGCGCCAGATTATCGACAGGCGACAGAAACAGAGGGTTGGGACTTGAGATTAAAAAAAATACAAAATAGGCTACATTTGATTTAGTTAAAAGGCCTAGGTCCAGTAATCTTCTCATATTTAATGGGCCCGGCCCGTTTACGAGATACTGGTTTAATTTTAATTTTAATAAAAAGATATCTAAAAATTTATTAATACATCTTGGATTGAGTAGCTGCTGACCACCCCAATTATCATGAATGAATGAATCATACTGTGTATTAAATTTAAAATATACATGCGGAAGAGGTTTATACAAAGGTATATTTTAGAATGCTTAAAAATCAGCTCCCTATTTAAAATATGAGGGTTCTAATGCCTCATACTTCATGTTATATATCTCTATTTTTAAAGTTCAAACTATCAATCCGAACCGTTCAACATGATATTCCTACTAAAATATATTTGGAGATGAAATTTTATAATTTTTGCAATTTTTTTACTATTTTTTAAGATAGGTACAAAATCATTGTATCTGGACCGTTCCAAAAAAAGTAATTTTGTACCTATCTTAAAAAATAGTAAAAAAATTGCAAAAATTATAAAATTTCATCCCTAAGCATATTTTAGCACGAATATCATGTTGAACGGTTCGGATCGATAGTTTGGACTTTGAAAATAAAGATATATAACATGAGGCATTGGAACCCTCCTCTTAAAATATACATGGTGGTTAAATTAATTATATTGTGTAGGATTTCAGAATTGTAAATGCTGGATGGAATCTTATCAAATTATTGCCATAATATATTATTCTACAGTAGTTAAGATTTATAACTCAAAATTTAAATTATAAATGTCATAATAAAACCGTTAGATATGATCTATGTTATTTTCCCTATGTGCTCATAAAAAAATTTCACATTTCAGTTTTATTTTTATGTAAATCAATAAGTTGAAATATTATCGTCTAGAAATTTTTTACATTAGTATGTTACAAGCTCTTGATAACAACTAAAACAAAATTTAAATATAATAGTGTCAATTTAGCTTTTCAATTTAGAATTTTTCTGATATCAATCTAAGTCTCGTGAATTGAATAATATATCTCGTTTAGAATTTGTTATCCGTTCATTTAATTATTATTCTATAGAACTAACAGCCAGATTTAAATTGCTATACATAAATTTGTTATACGATTGCATTATTAGAGTACCAAACCTCCGTATCATTCTTTTGTGTTGAAACAAGGGTTTTTTTTTATTATTACAAGGGATTTATATCCTTCTTTCAAATGATTGTAATAGATGATGTTTGGATGTACTAAACTTCCTGGTATCAATACTAAAGAAAATGTATAGATATATTTGTGATTGAGTTGTTGGGAGTATAATTAATGTGTCAGTTGATTTCATGGCATGGGAATTTTAATGGTTCCCGGGAAATGATAAAATTCTTTGGGTTTGGAAAAATGAGAAAATGTGGAACCTAACTTGGAAAAGAAAAACTAATGAAAATTTATTGCAAACTTTCTTTGGAATCCATAATAATAAACATAAAAAAAAAAACTGCAAAAGGAAAACACAATGCATGACAATGGTGGAGCCGCATGTAATAAGAGAGGCATTTATCATCACCTGATAGGGATGCAAACGGAGCAGATACGGATCAGATGGTCGTAAAATCATATTCATATCTTTTTTATATTTTAGATATAAATACATATCAGATATTAGACGAATAGTACGGATACAGATTGGATATCGGATATCTTGTAGATATATACATAAATATTTTCATAATATATATTAAAACTATATAGAATATATTAACTATTCAGATACGGATAATTAAATTTCAAAATCATATCTATATCCGCACGGATATTCGGATATCGCATATTTATATCAAATATTATCAGATCGGTTTGCACCCCTACCTCCTAACCTAAGAAAATTTGAAAAAAAAAAATGGATTTTATAAATTTATGCCTCAACCTTATAATTATTTCTAGCCTTGTCTCTACTAGCTGCTAACACCATCGCTTAACAAAAACTAAGCATTTACAAGATCAATTGACAAAAACAGAAGGGCCGTTTCGTATTATATTTGTTAATTACTTAAGTTAGACACTGGTCCCCTATAGATATTTCTAGCAGTACCTACTGAGTTTTTTTAGTTATCATTTCATAGAAAAGAATAAACAGAGTTTTTTTTTTTTGAAAGATTGAAGAATAAACAGAGTTGATCATATAGGTTTGGAAAAAAAAAATATTATCTGTGTACTCCTAAATTGTATCAAATTTGACTAAATTCTACCACATTTTTTTACACAGATAATAGTTGCGTACGTGCCACCACTTCTCAGGAGTGCTCATATATTATGTGCGCACCTGATAAAAATAATTTTTTTTTTCAAATTCATCGACTCTGTTTATTTTTTTTTTAAATAGTGACTAAAAAAAATTCGGTACCTCAAAATCACAGACTGTCATAAGGAGGCATTTATCACCTTCTGACCTAATAACTACATTTAGCCCTTCACCTAAACATATAATAAGTCAAAGTCAAATTCATAAACTAATATTAAAGCATTTTTTTCGCTGCTAGTTGCTATTAAATTGATATATAGAAGAAAATGTACAAAAGCAGAGGGGCTATATTCATATTTTATTTATTTAGGTGCTAGCTGTACTCCAAAATCATAATATAGATTGAATGCAAATATGTCATTTGTATAGGTCATGATGAGGCCTAATTTCAAGCAAATATATATATTATGTGTCTTTATGAACTTCACAAATATACTCTCCAAAATAATGAATTTATAATTAACGGATGCCAAATTGCAATAATATTATAAAAGGAAAAAGTAAGATGCAGTAAATTAATTGGGTGCGATAAGAAAGACGTGTTTCTCCGGCTGAATCGGGCTACCACTAAATATGAAATTGGTATGAGATCAAAGAAATAAAAAGAAACTTAATTTTCAGCCTTTTCTAAGAAAGAATAATACCAGATGCACAAACATTCTTGTCGATAATGAAATTAAAAATGGAAGACAACTGTTAGAGGTAAACCCATTGTACTATTGTAGCTTATGCAATATACATATATAGAGTAAATCTAGGGTGTGACGAGGGTTTGGTGAGCACAACTCCAAAATTATATTGGATCGGCTTCAAATAACGAATCCAAACCGTTGAAATCCATATACTTCGTGACTGATGCATGTACATGCAAAATTTTGGAAGTTTTGAAATCATTTGCTACGAGGTCAAGCGGTCAAAGTAATGAATCTTTTAATAAGTTATTATATTAGTTGTTTTATATATTCATTTTTCATCATTACTTTGACCGCTTGACCTCATAGCAAATGAATTCGAAACTTTCAAGATTTTGCATGTACATGCATCACTCACGAAGTACATGGATTTCAACGGTTTGGATTCGTCATTTGAAGCCGATCCGATGTATTTTTGGAGTTGTGCTCACCAAACCCTCTTGGTGAGTGCGTCACACCCTAGATTTACTCTACATATATATGCTTATTTTGTTAACCATGTCTAGTCCGGATTTTTTTGTGCCAAGTGCAGCATGAAAGTTTCTGTGACGGGTCGTTTTGAGTGATGATTTCCACAATCCCGGTCAATAATAAAGTGCAGATGCAGCTAGAGGCGGAGCCAGTATGGATCAGGGGTAGGCAAATGCCTACTCTTGAATTTTGAAAATTACATATAAATCCATATAAAATTAGGTCGTTACCTACTCTTGCCGCGATTCTCTTCTAGTTGTGGCTTGATTCAGTCTTTTTTTGTGTCAATTTTGAATTTTGTTGATTTGGAAAGAAAGTAAACTGAGACTCTTTGGACAAGAAATATTATTGGATACTTCTTTCTAAATAGACTTGGTGTATTGATTGGTTAAGTATAAAAATAGAAATAATTATTGGTTCACAGAAAACCAGGACCATATAGAAATTATTTGAGCCTTAACATTCAATGGTATGTGCCTTGCTATTTGACGAATTTAACATACATTGAATCCATTTATTTTTAAACTATCACAAAAATTATCTTAATCACAAAGTATAGTGAAAAAAAAATTATTTTTAATCTGACTCTTTTACCAAACTGTTTAAAAGAAAATCATTTTTAAAAAAGAGTGTGTTGAAAATTTTAATTGTTTATTAAAATTAATAACTACTTTTTAATAATTTATTTTTTGTCTAATGATTACGCCACTGGATGCAGCTGCTCTTTGTACAATTTTGCTATACATTACAATTTAAAGTCAAGTCAACACCTCTTCTCTCTCCATCAGAACTAACTAAGATGCAGTAACGGATTCCTAATTAACGGATGCCAAATTGCAATACTATTGTACAAGGAAAGGAAAAAGTAAGATGCAGTAAATTGATTGGGTGCGATAAGAAGGACGTGTTTCTCCAGCTAAATCGGGCAACAACTAAATATGAAATTGGTGTGAGCTACATAAAAGAAACTTAATTTTCAGCCTTTTCTAAGAAAGAATAACACCAGATGCACAAACATTTTTGTCCATAATGAAATTAAAAATGGAAGATATATAACTGTTATTAGAGGTAAACGCAAGTAGAAATGATTGTTGAACAGATCATTTCTGATCTCTATAAATAACCCATTGTCGCGTAGTCCGGATTTTTTGTGCCAAGTGCAGCATGAAAGTTTCTGTGACGGGTCGTTTTTAGTGATGATTGATTTCAACAATCCCGGTCAATATATAATAAATTAAGTGCAGCTGCAGCTACTCTTTGTACGGTTTTGCTATATATTAATTTAAAGTCTAGTCAACACTTACCTCTTCTTTCTCCGTCAGAAGCAATGTTCTCATCTTCAAAGGCAGTATATATATACAACTCATGTACAAGCACAGATCATATATATATAACCAGTCAATAAAACTCGATCGTCTTCTTATTTTTTGTTGTAGGGGTTGGATGTGCATGTACTTATTCACATAAGTATTTATATATATATATATATATAGAAGCATTAAAGGATCGATTCAGCATTGTTGTAGCTCTTCTCCTTGTATGCTCCTTGCATCTCATCTCATCTCATCAGTCAATATTCATCACTACTTTCTCAGAGATCATGTCCAACAAGGTTATATATATTAATTAATTCTCATTTATATATTACCTCGTAGATTTTTTTTTTTTCATTTCATCCTGGCATCAAGTGCTCTTGTAATTATTTAATTATCCAATGCAAATTCTCTTCTGATCCTTATGCAAATTATTTTGCAGAAAATTGAACTGAAGGTCCAAATCTTTTGTGAGAAATGCAAGACTACCATTCGGACCACAGCTGCAAAACTAGAAGGTAATTAGTCAAGTTAATTAGTAGAACAAAGAAAGGGTGTGACTGTTTTCAAACAATCAATGAAATTTTCTTTAAAAAAAATACTAAATTGCACCCTGTTTAGGCTAATTATTAAATTGAAATTGCATGTCCAGGCTAATTATTAAAGATTTCACAATTACGCAGGAGTGAACTCGATTAATCTGGATGCCGATAAGGGAGTGCTAACAGTAACAGGTACGGCCGATGCGGTGGAACTGGTGCAGAAGTTGAGAAAGGCCAAAATCTCAGCTGAGATCATAAGCTTTGGTCCTGAGAAAAAGGAAGAAAAGAAAGAAGAAAAGAAAGAAGAGAAGAAAGAAGAGAAGAAAGATGAAAAGAAGATTGAATGCATGAAGTTTGAATGCAAGCAAATGTGTTACTGCTACTGCAAACAGCCACCGTATCGGTATGGCTTCCCGCAGCCACAGTTTGTCTACTACGAGCAGTATCCCGAAAGCAATTGCACCATTTCCTAATATATATATATATATATATAGGAAATTGCTAATATGCTACGCGTAGCATAGAGGGCCTCCGTGCAACGGCTTAAAATTTGAATTTTCAAATTCCTAACGGTCGATCCAAACCGTTAGATGTGTTCTACATATTGAAATGTGCTTGGAGACCAAATTTTATATTTTTTGGATTTTTTTTACTATTTATTAAGCCACTTTGAAAATCGCTGATCCAACGGTTTCACTGTTGATTAAGCCACGTTGGATCAGCGATTTTCAAAGTGGCTTAATAAATAGTAAAAGAATTCCAAAAAATGTAAAATTTGGTCTCCAAGCACATTTCAATATAGAGAACACATCTAACGGTTTGGATCGACCGTTAGGATTTTAAGAATTCAAATTTTGAGCCGTTGCACGGAGGTCTCTATGCTATGCGTAGCACCGTAGCCACGTCCTATATATATATATATATATATATGCTTCTTTGATCATATTTCTTCTTCCTTTTTGTGTGTGATTTAGATTTTCATGAATATGGACTTACATTTCTACGGAATTATTTCTATATGGCCTTCTTCTTGGCTTCCTCACATGTAATTGTAAGTATTGGAAATATAAATGAAAATCATTACCTACTCTACATTTTTTTAAGAATTCTCCTTTTCTTAATTTGCAGTACTTAATTCTACTCTTCATATTTAAAAGATGCTGAATATGTTATCTCAATTGATAAGACAAATTTAATAAAATGTAATCGTGTGGATGTCAAGAAATAATATGCACTTTCTAGAAGAAACTAATATTGACCTTTTTGTATTTTGTTTTCATTATAATATTAGAGAAGGATTTAGGGGCATCTTTTAATAAATTAATAACTCAAAATAAAAAGAGAATTCTTAAAAAAAATATAGATGCATCACTCGTAAGTTAGAAGGCTTTCAACGGTTTAGATTCGTTGTTTGAAGTTAATCTAATAAGTTTTAGAGTTGAGTTCACAAATGAACTTGGTGAACTTAATTAAGAGCACCCTAATTCTACTCTATATTATGTGTCTTTATGAACCTCACAAATCTACTCTCCAAAATAATGAATTTCTAATTAATTAACGGATGCCAAATTGCAATAATATTGTACAAGGAAAGGAAAAAGTAAGATTCAGTAAATTAATTGGGTGCGATAAGAAACACGTGTTTCTCCGGCTGAATAGGGCTTCCACTAAATATGAAATTGGTATGAGCTAGATAAAAGAAATAAAAAGAAACTTAATTTTCAGCCTTTTCTAAGAAAGAATAACACCAGATGCACAAACATTCTTGTCCATAATGAAATTAAAAATGGAAAATAAGTTAGAGGTAAACGCAAGTGGAAATTATTGTTGAACGGATCATATCCGATCTCTGTAAATAAACCCATTGTATGCTTATTTTGTTAACCATGTCTAGTCCGGATTTTTTTGTGCCAAGTGCAGCATGAAAGTTTTTGTGACGGGTCATTTTAAGTGATGATTTCCACCATCCCGGTTAATAATAAAGTGCAGATGTAGCCAGAGGCGAAGCCAGTATGGATCAGGATTAGGCAACTGTCTACCTCTGAATTTTGAAAATTACCTATAAATCTGTATAATATTAGGTTGTTGCCTACCCCTGCCGCAATTCTCTTTTAGTTTTGGATTGATTTGGTCTTTCTTTCTTTTTTTTGTCAATTTTGAATTTTGTTGATTCGGAAAGAATGTAAACTGAGACTATTTGGAGAAGAAATACTATTGAATATTTCTTTCTAAATAGACTTGATGTATTAGTTCATTAAGTATAAAAATATAAATGATTATTGGTTGACAGAGAACTAGGAGCATATAGAAATTATTGGAGCCTTAACATTCAACCCCGACCATTATCTCTTGTTATTTGATAATTTTAACATACAATGAATCCATTTATTTTTAAACTATCACAAAAATTATCTTAATCACAAAATATCATGAAAATAATAATTTTTAATCTAACTTCTTTTACCAAACTGTTTAAAAATAAAAATAAAAACATTTTAAAGAAAGATTACGTTGAAAATTTTGATTTTTTATTAAAATTAATAACTACTTCTTAATAATTTATTTTTTTGTCTAATGATTACGCCACTGGATACAGCTGCTCTTTCTACGATTTTGCTATACATTATAATTTAAAGTCAAGTCAACACCTCTTATTTCTCCATTAGAACTAACTAAGAAGCAATGTTCCTATCTTTCAAAAGGAACTATATATAACCAGTCAATAAAAATCGGTCGTCTTCTTATTTTATGTTGTAGGGGTTGGATTTGCATATGCTTATTCACATAAATAGAAGCATTCAAGAATCCATTCAAACACAGCCCTTCTGCATCTCTTCTCATCTCATCTCATTTCCTCGGTCAATATTCATCACTATTTTCTCAGAGATCATGTCCAATAAGGTTATATATATATATTAATTCTCATTTGTTGTTTTGATTTCAACCTTACATCAAGTGCTCTTGTAATTATTTATCCAATGTATATATGGGCGAGTTTCTTAACAAATTCTCTTTTTGCAGAAAATTGAATTGGAGGTTCAAATCTTTTGTGAGAAATGCAAGACTACCATTCTCACCACAGCTGCAAAACAAGAAGGTAATTAGTCAAGTTAGTAGAGCAAAGAAGTTGGCTTAAAAAAAATACTAAATTGTACCCTGTTTCTATAAAACCTTAAATTAAAATTGCATGTCTAGGCTAATTAATGAAAGATTTCGCAATTGTGCAGGAGTGAACTCGATTAATCTGGATGCCGATAAGGGAGTGCTAACAATAATAGGTACAGCCGATGCGGTGGAACTGGTGGAGAAGTTGAGAAAGGCCAAAATCTCAGCTAAGATCATAAGCTTTGGTCCTGAGAAAAAGGAAGAAAAGAAAGAAGAGAAGAAAGAGGAGAAGAAAGAAGAGAAGAAAGATGAAGAGAAGATTGAATGCATGAAGATTGAATGCATGCAAATGTGTTACTGCTACTGCAAACAGCCACCGTACCAGTATGGCTACCCGCAGGTTGTCTACTACGAGCAATATCCCGAAAGCAAGTGCACCATTTTCTAATTATATATGCTTCTTTGATCATCTCTCTTCTTGATCTTCTTTGTCTTATTTAGATTTTCATGAATAGAGACGTACATTTTCTACAGAGTTATTTCTATATGGCCTACTTCTTGGCTTCTTCACATGTAATTTTAAGTATTGGAAATATAAATGAAAATAATTACTTACTCTACGTTTTTTTAAGAATTCTCCTTTTCTTGATTTGCAGCACTTAATTCTACTCTTCATATTTAAAAGATGCTGAATATGTTATATCAATTGATAAGGCAAATAAAATGTAATTGTGTGGATGTCAAGAAATATTAATTAATCTGCACTTTCTAGAAGAAATTAATATTGACCTTTTTGTATTTTTTTTTCCATTATAATATTAATTAGAGAAGGATTCAAGTGCATCTTTCTTTTTATAATAAATTAATAACTCAAAATTTAAAACTTAAATATCAAAATAGTGCAATTGAATTAGTTTAACTGACCGGCTCCATTATATATATATATATATATATATATATATATATAGCGTATTGTTTATCATGTCTAGTCAAGGTTGTTTGTGCCACTTGCAGTATATCAAGTTCATTAGGTGCCGGTTTCCCAAAGTATATATTGTTCTATTTGTTGCTAGCGGGTAATTCATAGTGACAAATGAATTATTTGGATTCGGTTCGGCAAAGTCAAAAATTTATGATTCGTAAATAATTTGAGTATAATTTGGATATAATTTGAGAATGATTGGAAATTATCCGGACTAGAGATCTTAGTCCTACAAGGGAGCAAAAAAAAAATATTCTAGCAAAAATTCGGAAAAAATTCATAAAATTCGCTAATAATTCGGTCAACTGAATAATTCGACGTTTGGTTCAGCATCCCCAAAAAACTGAATTATTTGTGAATCTTGTAACTATTATGGCGGGTATAATAGAGACATGCAGCTTCGTCACAACCACCTTGCTAATTTGCCTATGCCCTATAGGGCAGAAAATTAGTAAATAAATAAGACACATTATTCATTTATCCCATTTTTATACCTCTTAGATATACCATTAAGAATTGTTTATATATATATATATATATATAGAGAGAGAGAGAGAGAGAGAGAGAGAGAGAGTATTGTTTACACATGATGAAAAAATTATTTATATTGTAGAAACAAACATTATTTTTAATAAATTGTATACAAATTCAAATGTTCTAAGAGTTCAGATTGTATTGCATATATTCGCTTATAAAAATATTTATATCTACTTTTTAAAATGATATAAACATTAATTTTCGGAGATAATAAAATTATAAAGATTTTTAATTTGTTATTGGATAAAAAAATTCTATTAAAAAATTGTAATTAGTTAATTTTTTTTTTTTTTTTTTTTGCTTTTATTGTAATTAGTTAATTACTTTTTGTTATCAGATAGAAATGTCAGTTATAACTTCTCAATTAATAAATTTAAAGTCAACACATTATCTCTCTCTTGTCTCTATCAAAGAAATATTCCTTGATAGGAAGACCAGTTGTGCGCTCACATCATACATGAACCAAACAAATATACCCTTCCATGATCTTTTTAAGCTATACTATATTTATATATGTCTATATAGTTTCATATAGAAGGATTCAACGCAAGCATTTGCATTTCTGATCAGGAGATGTCTAAGGTTATTCCCATCTCTGTTTTTTTTTTTTCCTTCAGTTAATTTGATCACATATTGCAGAAATTCTTTTGTTCTGAAATGAATACATTGATTCTTACAATTAGATTTCTTCTGATCATATGAATTTGTGCAACTTTTCAGAAAATTGAATTAGGAGTTCAAGCACAGGGTGAGAGATGTAAGCCTGTCATACTGAAAACGGTGGCAAAGGTACAAGGTAAGTTAATTAATGATCTATTAAAGCAAAAAAGTAAAGAAAAAAGGGGTGTTTTGAGACAACAAATATATCAAAATGGCTTAAAAACCTAAAATGAAATGCTGTTCGTGTTCATCGATCATCCTCATTCGGTAATCCATAAAGAGATGAGACAAAATTGATTGAAAATTATCAAGTAATTGTATAATTTTTTTTGCCATTTTATTCAAAATTACCTTCTCTTCATGACTCCAATGTGTACTGGCATGGGTATAAATATACTAGGATTAATTGTTGTCGCAATTATGCAGGTGTAAAGTCGATGTCTCTGGATTCCGATAAGGGAGTCCTGACGATAACGGGTTCTGTTGATGTGGTGGAAGTTGTGAAGCAGTTAAAGAAGGCCAAAAGGCCAGCTGTGGTCATAAGCGTAGGCCCCGAGAAGCCTCCGGAGAAGCCTGGGGATAAGAAAGATGAAAAGAAAGATGACAAGAAGGACGGCGACAAGAAGGACGGCGATAAGAAGGACGGCGACAAGAAAGACGGTGATAAGAAGGACGGTGACAAGAAGGATGGCGGAAAGAAGGAGGAGAAGAAGCCTGAATGCAACTGCAACAAGCCTCTACCGTACTGCTACTGCTACTACCCGCAACCATCGAACTATATGCCGCAACCTGCTGCTGGCTGCCCGCAGGTCGTCTTCTACGATCAACCCCCCTACAACAATTGCACTATTTGCTGATTAAATTTATTTCCTTATCATTTCCTTTGTTTCATTTTTTGCATTTCAGAATTTTGTCATCTCAAATGTACGTAATTCATTTTTTAGGGGGGTGATTAGGAAATTAATTTACGTTAAATAATTAAGTAATTGATGATAGAATTATATTGTTGATGAAACTATTACTTTATAAATATAAAATATATAGCTGTTACTTGTTCTATATGTATTATATTAATTGAGTGACGTAAGTTTATATTCATGTAATTAAAAAAGTCATTCACCAATTAATTCAAGGGTCGGTGAAATACACAGGTTTGTGGCGTCCAACTAATTTAGGTACAGCTCTCTTGTTTTATTTGCCTTATCTTTCTGTTAGATATGTTTAATGTTTCTTAATAAGTATTTTAAAGGAAATTAGTGTCCTTCTCCGGGACGAGTAGTCAGTCAATACGGTGGTTCGATTGGTTGTTATGGCCATTGAGATTAATATTCCCATCATGTCACACTAAATTAAATATAGTTTTTGTGTACCTTGTTATGTTTAATTTTCCTTTTTCTGTACACAGGAAGAACATTTATGTGACAAGTAGCGTCAGCATCCAAATGGTGCTTTATTTATTTTTTTCTTAAAATAGTCCAAGTATTATGGGATTATTGTATGAAAATAGCTAGCTAGTATGGATCCAAATTTGTTCATATTCTCAAGAATAGGAGGACCTCCTCTTTCCCTTTTATCTCTATCTCTCTCTCTCTCTTCTCAAGCATCAGAGAATGAGGTCCGCTATCCTAAAAAAGTAGGATCCACTAGAGTCACTGAAAAGCAGCAGTCTAAGTCTTCTATATAAACACCTGGTTGATATATATAAGCACCTGGTTGATCTATATAAGCACCTAAAAAATAAGGGTGCTAGTATTATTTATTGTATGAAAATAGTACATTGATTAAGAGTGTAAATTTGAGTACAGTGAGAAAAAAAATGTTAATTTTGTATTACTTGAAAAAGTATAAATATTGTTTGAATTGTACTATAATTAATTTAAATAGTGCCAATTTAAAAAGTGTTCATCTATTATTCCATAAAAATATTCGAATATTGAAATAATGCTATTTAAAAAAATGAATTTAAAATACATCCAATATTTGTTCATCTATACATAATATATACATGTCTTAGTTACTTTACGAGAGGTGAATATTTTGGATTGTTCAATTAATATACAAATTTAGATGGCTGACTAAAATTATAAATTCTATCTAAATTAGATATCTAGATAAATATAACAGATGATATTAATTTATTGTGATTTATCTGAAAATTTTCAATTAAAACTAAGAAAATATACTGGCATTAGTACAACATCAAATCTATAGAGTGATAGAGATGTACATATCTCAAACAGTTCAGCTCATCTAGCTAGTTGGATTGGATTTTAGTACATGATATCTCTCAACAAATTGTGAACAAAATTTTATTTGATTTGGCTACTTTATAATAACTCAATTGAATACTCATAATTTATTTTAATATTTTATAAAGATGGAGAATCACTTGACAACTATTTATTTCGACAATCTTGACAATATAAAAAAATAAACCTGAAATTTTAAATCCAACATTATGGGCATGATCATTCAGATATTAATTCTATAAAAAATTATGAAATTGTCTCCATTACAAACCAAAATAGAGCTGTGTTAAAATATCACAACTCATACTTCAAATGTTCAAAAACTAAAAGCTAAAGAAGTTCATCAACACTTCCTTACACACAGATCCACATACTTATTATGCAAAAAAGAACATCTAAGTACTAATTAATATAAGTGTCATTTAGCTTGATACATCATCAGGCAATTAACTGGTATTTTCTTATCTGAATGGCAGTAATTATTAAGTACTTTTCCTTCTCATAACTTGAATCTCACTGTTTCTTATCATATCTTCTGAAAATGGACATCCTCTGAACTCTTTACTGTTAACTCACTTTATACTTGGTTATCTAGTAGGGGACTTCCTCATAGTACTTGTAATACTATTTGGTATGCTAAGATTTCTTTAAAGATTAAGATTTTTGTTTGACTTCTTAAACAAAACAAATTTCTTACTAAATGTAATTTAAGTACTAGGAAATGGCAGGAGAGTGTGAATTGTCATTTTTGTGGTGCTTCTGAGACTGCTAATTATTTTTGCATTACTTGCCATTTTATTTCTACCTTGTGGATTTGGATTTGGAATCACAATAATTATACTTTCAATTGTACTCAGGTGTCAGACTTATGGTTCTTTGATTATTAGATACTTTTAAAAGATTTTTTACTAGTTGAATTAATTATGACAACTACATTGTGGATTGTTTGGTTAACCAAAAATAAATATTGTTTCCAAAATACGTGTCCCTCCTATTAGTACAATAGCTTCTTCAATTATAACTTTGACTTCATATTGGTGTAAGACTAGATTAGATAATTTTATTTTGCCTATGGATGTTTCTTCCTTGACTCAAACAAGTTCATTGATAGTATTGTTCGATACAGATAACTAGGGAAGGGTAAGCTCCCTGCAGGATTCAGATGAGGACCATATATATTCTTGGGATAGAGAGGTCAGACCTTTTTATTTCCTTCGTGATTGTGAAGAAATTGATGCCATTCGTGATTGTGAAGAAATTGATGCCATTGATGTTGCTACTGGTTTCTTACCTTCTGAATTACCTCTGGATGATTTATATACTAGCTTCTCAGCTAGTGTGATTGTGATTAGTGATAACAATTAGTTTGTTTAGTACTTTAGTTTGGGATTAATGTTTTGTTTGATATGTTGTCTTTATATTTCGTTTTTTGTGGAGTAATCCCTCATCTTTTATAAACTACACAAGTTTTCTAAGAAAGATAATATATCTTCTTAAACTTGCACCTCTATTTTTAAAATTGTTAGGCAAAATATCAACTATTAATTTTTATTAAATAAATTAAAAAAAACACAAGGAGAATTAGAGATAAAAGAAAGGTTCAAACATATTCAAAAAATTACCCTATAAAACACTAAAAAAATCATAGTCTTAATTTTAACATTCCGGAGACATGCATTTTAGATCTGATCTCTTGATTAAACCTCCAGCAACGTACACTCTTAATTCGTTCGTCAAACTTGACCAGATATATTTGTTTGTAGTATACAAACCGAAAATTTTATTTATACTATAATCTAAAAAATCATTGTCTTAATTTTTAATGGGTCCACATATTGAATTGGTGGAACCCCAAAAGCTCATTAATTGCACTGCAATATATTGAAATTGGGGTTTTTGGGAGTCTGCCAATTCAATGTGCGGACCCCCATTAATGAGACTGCAGATTGAATTGGCGGCCTTAGTATTTTTGGAAATCTCCAATTTCAATGGTATTTTTTTTTTTGAAATGATATTAATAAAAATTTCGGGTATACAAACTCTTTGACCTACCATACCAAGTGTAACCATAGTGACAAATCAATTATTCGGGTTCGGTTCGGCAAGGTCAAAAATTCGTGATTCGGGAATAATTTGGGTATAATTCGGGAATGATTCGGTATTATTCAGATCAGAGATCTCAGTTCTGTAAGGGAGAAAAAATCAAAAAATAATCAAAAAATAAAATTCTAGAGAAAATTTGGGAAAAAATTTGTAAAATTCGCGAATTATTCGGTCAAAGTTCGGTCAACCGAATAATTCGGCATTCGATTCGATATCACAAAAAAACCGAATAATTCGGATATTATTCGCGAATCTTGTCACTATGAGTGCAACAACAAAACTTAGACAGATTAACTAGCACCACATGACGCTACATGAATTATTCAATATCCTAAAGTGGTTCGCCACAACTTTTGTCCCGCTGCAAATTCAGTATTGTAGAAACTTCGCCGCTAAATTTGAAATTGAGAAGTGCAGTGTAATTTTATTTCATGAGAAGGCTGGAAAAGTATTGATGTATGTTTAAAGCTATTAAATTTAATTAATAAATAAAATAGCAAAATTTCAAATTATAGGAGGAGCTTAGCCGTCCTTCATATAATAGTTATATGTCGTCGGATTTGACCATACATGAATATCATGAGGATTCTGTGTTATGTCATTAATGCTTCATGTGGTGTTATTGTCTTATGTCTCAGATATTTGGTTTTCCTGCGTATGTACATCCGTGGTTGATATTAATCTCTCGCCGTAACAGGGAGAGATAAAAAAATCTTCTCAATGTGCATAACTTATGTTGGAAAGTTCGCTTATGTCAACATGACGAATATCCCTTATTCGCATCCCGGTGAATGTTGAATAAGTTATGATATCTTTGTATTATATGTGCACACCGTGATTGAATAGTTTAATAATGGATTATAATATCAGCTCACGGAACAAGAAATATAATCGGTGATACAGCGGGGACAATATCCTATCTCGTGTTCATTGGATATCATGAGGTATTGAAAACAACATGGGCAATGCAATCAAACATTGTCTATATTGGATCAACAATACTGTTAGGTTACATATCGTCTATATAATTGGACAATCAAGGTGTGTTGCTAGACGCTAACTTTGATCAATGGAAGAACAATTTTTCCATTGCCAACATAATTTGGACAATCAAGGCGTGTTGCTAGACGCTTGGATATGTAGTATGCACGTGGATATGTAGTATGCGCGATTTGAACTTACAGTTCAAAAGATACGGCCATTTGAAGCTTGTTTGACCATGGACAAATGTTGGTCAAACCATTTGATCAGATTTGGAGCTGTTGACTAAGTCAACTAAATTAGAGAGATATTGCTTAGAAAAGAAGTAACATTTAGAATAAAAGTTTAAATAGACCAATGGTCCATTGGACCATTATTTTGTGATATTACTAATATGTCCTCATATAATGTCATTTCGTTTTGTATTCAAGAATATTTAGAGGAAATTACAAAATGGTACCACGGCTGGTACAGGAAATTCAAGAACAATGCAGTCTGAGCCTTGTGAGAAGTTGACACAAGAACAGCATTGACTGGTACAAGTACCGATTCTGATGCAAACATATGAAGATCTTTGCTTACTTTTTCTGCGTCTCTTTTCTCACCCTTTCTTCATTTCTTACTTTTTCTGATCCCACGATCACCTTTTGCTTTTACTTTGTTATTATTTTATCTTTTATTTTTATTTCTTAATTTTTAGGACATTTCCGAGGATAAACTTTCAGTTTTTTTTTTTTTATTCTCTTTGTTTTTTGTCACATCCTATTTAACATGTTTATCAACTAATGAAAATGAAGGCGTGACCCCAGTTTCTACCTCAAAAAAAAAAAAAATCAAGAGAAAAAACATATCAAGTATATGTTAGAAATTTTTAATGAACATGAATAATATTCATGGAAAATTTTCAAGTACCTCAAATTTGATGAAAAACAACATTTCATTTGCAATTGGCACACCCCCACGAAAACAATAGATTATAACAATCGGAAAGACTCATTAAAATTAGCATTCAATACTTGAAATAAGAACAAACAAAGACACGTATGTTACCACAAATTATAATTAACAAAAAATGTCTAAAATAATAGAGAGGCAGATACATGAAATCATCATGTATTCAAACGAACAAGGTTGCAACCACAAGTCATGGAAACGCCACAAGATCTGACACGTGTTCATATCGTTCAGCAGTCAGCACAAAGATTAGTAATCTCTTCTCAAGGACCAATAGACCCGACTGGCCAGAATTAAGTGGCCCATTTAAGAGAGTCCAAGGTGCAGCTTTGTGGCTTGTAGGCTTGTTGCAGCGTCAACTATTTTTCCGACCCGAGTTTACTCACGCTTACTGGGCCTTATGGCAAATTATCAGCACAATATCCAGTGCTTAATTTAGCTGCACATATAATAAATGACTAGGGAACAATTTCAATGCATGCTACTCACATGATTTGTTCTGTTGGGCTTTTGTTGCTGAAGGTTCAGAGGGAGGAGATTATTATGTCCAAAGCAATATTAGTCCGTCGATTAGGTTTCTTTTTTTAAGGAAAAATTGATTACTTGCCACTCCAAAACATTCAAATCTGAAAAATACCATCACGAAACTATAAATCTGAAAAATGCCACTCTAAACTTAGTTAATTCTTAAATTTGCCACAAATACACAATTTTTATACCTTTTTTTATTAAAAATTAACTAAAAATACAGTTTTGATATACGTATTTCTGTATTTTCCTATATACCCTTCAGATCCCTCATTATACCTATCTCAAAACTGTATTTTTCAGTTAATTTTTAATAAAAAATATAAAATTTGTGTATTTGTGGCAAATTTAAGAATTAACTAAGTTTAGAGTGGCATTTTTTAGATTTATAGTTTTGTGATGGCATTTTTCAGATTTGAAGGTTTTGGAGTGGCAAATAACCAATTTTTCCTTTTTTTAATTACTTGAGATTTTAAATGGACCCCGCTTAAACTTACAAGGAAATAATTTATTTCTTTATTTGCTGCGTGCAAACACAAAAATAGAAAAAAATTACAGCTTTACTTTTTGAGATTAAAAGGTATAAAGATCACAAATGTTTGTATTCTTTTTGAAGAAATGCAGAAAACTTGAACATCACAAAAGTTTCAACGTATCTTCAAAATTTCGCACTCCAATTTTATTCAAATAAAAAATTATAGTAGTTTCTACATTCTATCGGAGTTAAAAAAAAGTTTAAATAAATTCAAGAGATAATTATATTTTCAGCAATTTTAAACTTCCTGATTTTTCTGTTTTATTAAATACCTTCACAAAATAAAAAATAACAAACATACGTTTAGATTTCAAATATTTTGAAACCTTTCTTGATCGCCTCACAGTGGGGCGGTTTGCTTTTTTTTTTTTTAGGAATGTTTAGTGTACAAAAAATTAATATTTTACATATAGACACTAATAGTAATTTGATCTCACTGCTTTATAGTCTTTTTTACATATAGAAACTCCAAACGTGACACAAATAATATATATATATATATATAGAGAGAGAGAGAGAGAGAGAGAGAGTGTGAAACTATGTAACAAGAAAATAGACTCTTGTTTGGTTTTTCTTGTTTTTTATATAGTTTATTTATTTTGTTTAATTATTATTATGTTTAAGGTTGCGTAGGTTTTATTTCTACTTAGGCAATTTTCTTTTATTTTTAAGTCATTTTGTGCCATCTTTCACAAATGATTAAAAATAGTAAAAATTTCTAAAAATAGTAAATAATTGGTATTCTACAATTTATTATATATTCAATTTACTGAGCAACTTAGATCGAAAATTAGAAATGAGAAACTTCAACTCAAGTTTGGAGGCTCTTCTCTTAGTTCTTTTTGTAATTATAAATTTTGAAAAAAGGTTTAGCTGTCACCGACGCCTGCATCTTCTCGCAAGCTTTCCAAAAAATAGTCATTTGCTGAAATCGGACACTCGAGCACTGTTTTATGGCCGTTTGAAGTTTCGCCAGCTTTTTTTGCATTCTCAGTGAAGATATCGTCTCTCTTGCCTTATCCATGTCCTAGGATCGCCTGTTTACGAGAGATGTCTTAAGTAAATACATGTACAATATACAGGTGCTTCATAAATGAGAGGAATGACTTACAAAAAAATAGTAATAAAATTTCAAAAATAGTAAAAATTGGTATTCTACAAGTTCATTATATAATCGATTTACTGAGCTACTTAGATCAAAGTTTGAAGTTTATAGATAGGTTTTTTATATACTGTTATTTTTTAGAAACTTCAATTGCAGTTTTGAGAGGGGGACTGAACTTTGGCCGAACTTTGACCAACCATAACTCTATATAGGAAACTCCGTTTTGGGCGTTCAACCATTTTTCGGAAAGCTTGGGAGGAGGAGATATGTATTTTGAAATTAAACTAATAAGAGTTACCTTCTAAAATGTCTCGCGCATTCATAATTGCAAAAAAATATCGTTTAGGACCTCAAAACTACAATTGAAGTTTCTAAAATATAATGGTAAGTCAAAAACAAATCGTAGACTTCAAACTTCCATCTAAATAGCTGAATAAATTGGTTATATAAGGACTTGTAGAATACCAATTTTTGCTATTTTTTATTACTATTTTTTATGATTTATGAAAGATGGCACAAAATGGTTTCAAAATAAAAAAGAAATTGCTATTTTTTTATGAAAGAAAATAAGAATATATTTTCTTGTTACATGGATTCTATACAATATGTAATGTTTAGCTCTAGTTTCACACATATATATTTTATTTGTCATATATTATATTTACAAAATTTAAATAATATTATCCAAAAAGAGAGAAAAAATAAAATAGAAATTATAAAAATAGTGAGACCAAATTACTGTTATTGTCAACATAGATTTAAAAAAATAATCTGAAGATAATTTTGTTATTTTTTTTTTCTTAGAGATACAAAAAAGATCGGGAGGGGTTGGTGCTTTTTATACTCTGGAACGAAAATTTTCTATTCTCTTTGAAACACACACACACACACACATATAGTAGAACTAGGGTGTTCCTAAGTTAACCAAGTTTTTTTTGTGAACTCAACTTTAAAATTTACTGAATTGGTTTCAAACGACGACTTCAACCAGTTGAAATCCTTCTATCTTATGAGTGATGCGTCTACATATGAAAATTTTAAATTTTCGAATTAAATTACTATAAAGTCAAGTGGTCAAAATTAGAAGCTTTATAAATTAATTTTAATGCATTCATTTTTTTAACGTCTTTTAAAGTTTTTGCATGTAGACACATCACTCGTAAGGTAAAAGAATTTCAACTGTTTGGATACATCGTTTGAAGCCAATCCGATAGATTTTAGAGTTGAGTTCACGAAAGAACTTGGTAAACTTATGAACACTCTAGTTCAACTGCTTGGTGAACTTATGAAGCACCATAGCCCAACTCTATATGAGGTTGACTAGGGTGCTTCATGGAGTAAATACGTTTGTACTCTACACTATATTTTTATTTTCGAAGTTCAAATAGCCAATCCGGACCGCTCAACATATTCTCCATATTGAAATGTGCTCGGAGACCAAATTTTATATTTTTTTGGAATTTTTTTACTATTTATTAAGCCACTTTGAAAATCGTTGATCTACTGTGAATAGTAAAAAACAGTAAAAGTTTCTAGACCACCGGATCAGCGGTTTTCAAAGTGGCTTAATAAATAGTAAAAAAATTCAAAAAAATGTAAAATTTGGTCTCCGAGCACATTTCAATATGGAGATCATGTGGAGCAGTTCGGATCAGTTGTTTGAATTTTCCAAATGAAAATATAGTGCCAATGAGTAAAAACTTGTTTTACTTCATGAAGCACTATAGCCCAGCTCTCTCTCTCTCTCTCCATATATATAACTAATAACGATTTAAATGTTCTTGTGAATTTGTTTTAGAAAACTATAAAGCTGAGGGGAGCAGATTATTAAGAAAAATTGTAAAATGCTTTTGGAAAGAGATAAATGGAGATCTCTGTTTTGGAGGAGTGTCTATTTGGAGGAGATAAAAAAAAAAAGCATCATACGGTGAAGTGTCTATTTGGAGGAGTTTTGATCCAAAGCTATTCGGACTAATTCTGCTCCCATAATTAATTTTGCAAGTTATTGACTTTTTACAAATAATGTAATTATGATTGATGAAAACTGTGACGCAGTTAAGAAAACTAGATAAATTACAAGATAGTCGCTTTCGGTTTTTGTGAAGTAATGGATAAATCTCCTCATAGAAAATCGTCTTTAGATTCTTTTTGGCTATTGTTAATTTGTTAGTGCTGAAGCTTTATAAATTCTGTGAACTTTACATTACCTGATTCAGATCACATATTAGCCACATAAATTAGTAATTTAATATATCAGGAGTTAAAAAATTTAGCCAATTTGGCTCTTTTATTAAAAAAAATAGTGTGTATTTAACATAGAAAGCAAAATCGGAATCAGAATCAGGATTGATTTTTGACCGTGGCATCGGAATCAGATGAATCAGCCGAATTGGACCGGAAACTAAGACTTTTTTGCCACAGCGACTATTCTCTTTAATAGCGGTTTCAACACTTATATTATAGAGTAGAATTATAGGGTGTTCCTAAGTTCACCAAGTTCCTTTGTGAACTCAAACTTATCGGATTGGCTTCAAGCAACAAATTTAAACTGTTGAAATCCTTCTATCTTAAGAGTGATGCATCTACATGCAAAAATAAAATAAAATTTTAAATAAATTTTGTATAGAGTCAAGTGGTCAAAATGTGTCCAAAAAATAAATGCATTAAAATTAATTTATAAACCATATAATTTTTGACCACTTTACTTTATACTAAATTAATTCGAAACTTTAAAATGTTCACATTAGATTCATTACTCGTAAGGTAAAATAATTTTAACAGTTTGGATTCGTCGTTTGGAGCCAATTCGATAGGTTTAAGAGTTGAGTTCACAAAAGAGCTTGGTGGAACACCCTAGTTCTACTCTATACTATACATATAGTTATGTATTCTAGCAATAGTGTAATGGTAGTTGACTTAGTTGATAACCAAGACGTCCCTGCTTCGAGTCACGGTGAAGAATATTTTTTTGGAGAGTGGTATATGCGCGGCTCAGTATTAAAATTTACAATTTAGTGATATTACAATTTTTCCTTTATCCAAAAAGTTCAATTTTGATAAGTTATTAACTGAGATAAGGAAAATATTATGCATTAAATGTATATATGAAGATGAGGAATACTTTCATTTATAAAAAAAAAAAAACTATAATCGATATCATGCATTATGAAATATATTTTTCCTGCATTCTAAAATTAATTAATGCTATACGAGATATACTATAAATTTTGTATATATGTTACAACGAATTTTGTATATCTTGTACAGTCCAATAACTTTGGCACATAATATAACGAATTTTGTATAACGAATTTTTTATAAATTCGTTATATTTGTTATATTTGGCACATATATTTGGCAAATATAACGAATATATGTGCCAAATATATGTGCCAAATTATGTGGCACATAATATAAATTCGTTAATTTATAGTGCCAAATATAACGAATTTACCTGAATTTTGTAAGGAATTTATAGTGCCAAGTACAGTCCACTAACAAATTATGTACCAAATATAACGAATTTACCTGAATTTTTTATAACGAATATATGTTACAAATATAACGAATTTTGTATACTATAAATTAATTACGAGATATACTATAAATTTTTGCACATAATGGATCAGCTCTTGTAGTCTTGTACAGTCCAACAGATTCGTTGTTTGCCAAACAAAGTTGGTTGTTCTAATCATAGTGACAAGATTCGTGAATAATTTCTGAATTATTTACGAATTATTCGGTTTTTTGGTGATGCCGAACCGAACGTTGAATTATTTGGTTGACCGAACTTTGACCGAATAATTTTCAAATAATTCGCAAATTTTACGAATTATTTACTAATTTTTCTGAATTTTTCCCGTTTTTTTTCCCAAAATTTTATTTTTTTATTACTTTTTTGTTTTTGCTCCCTTATAGAACTGAGATCTCTGATCCGAATAATACCGAATCATTTCCGAATTATATCTGAATTATTTCTGAATCACGAATTTTTGACCTCACCGAACTGAATCGGAATAATTAATTTGTCACTATGGTTCTAATAAGTAACCTTGTGGATAAGGAAGCGTAGATTCACATGCATGTATAGTAAATACCATAGGATCCGGACCGTAATTGGGCTGTACTAATTTGATTTCAGGCCAAGTTACATGATAAAGTTACATGGTAAACTCCTGGTATATTAAATTACTAATTAATTAATGTGGCTAATATGTGATCTGAATCAGGTAATGTAAAGTTCGCAGAATTTATAAAGCTTCAGCACTAACAAATTAACAATAACAAAAATAATCTAAAGACGATTTTTTATGAGTAGATTTATGCATTACTTCACAAAAACCGAAAGCGACTATCTTGTAATTTATCTAGCTTTCTTAACTGCGTCAAAGTTTTCATAAATCATAATTACATTATTTGTAAAAAGTCAATAACTTGCATTTTAATAGGATAATATTTTCTCTGACGCAATCGAAATTGTAAATGCAGACTAATATATTATAAGGAATTTGCTACCCCGAGTAGACCTGAACATACTCATTAAAATCTTGTACAACTCTGCTATAAATTCTCTCTACTTGCCAAAGCTATACTACTCCCATATAAAAAAAAAAAAAAAAAAAAAAACATAAAATCATATAGAACAAACCCATATCTATATGGAAAATCCAACAGATAGTAGACTCAAACGTCTATATGCAGCAGCAAATGCCGGAGATATCAACTCCCTGAACGAGCTACTTCAAGAAGATGAGTTGCTCCTGGAACGGGCAGTCAGCACAATTGTGCCGAGCGACAATCCTCTCCACATTGCAGCTGTTCGTGGCCATGCTGGATTTGCAAAGGAGATTGTTCAGCGGAATCCAAACCTAGCTCATGAGCTCAACTGGCAAGGGTTGTCTCCTCTTCATTTGGCTGCAGTACATGGTCACTTCCATGTTGCTGAGGAGCTGGTCCAGGTGTTTCTCATTTTATATTCCTGTTTGTCAGTTAAAACTAGGGTATGATAGTGATGGAATAAACTCAACAATACTGCACTGTTTTGTGCCAATTGATGACAGAAATATGTATAGCTAATAATATCTATAACCCAGTTTCCTATACGAGTCGGATTACAAGCGCATAATCCTATCGAGTAGTATAATCGGATGTCGATATAAGCGCATAATCCTATCGAGTAGTATAATAGGGTGTCGATCCGCAGGGAATTACTGTTTAGGTCTTGAGCGATCAGGTCTAAACCTTTCGAAACGCTAGACAATTTCTGCAATTTGAGAGTTGTTCTTTTAAAAGAGAGCATTAATTATTACCTTAGTCACTAGATCAAAGACTAGTTCTTTATATAAAATAATTTGATTTAGAAATATGCTATCACTTTCTATATATTATTTCAAAATTCACTATGTATTATTATTATTTTTTTTTTTATAAGAGTGGGTTAAAACCCACCGGTTTCATTACGAAACCATAGATGTTCATGAAAACATAATTCCAAACAACTGGAATTAGTTTTCAGCATATTACATACCACAATAGCCAAGAAAGTATGTAGTAGCATCTAACTAAAATTCACTATGTATTAACATATAAATTTTTAGGTCGATGCTGACTTGTGTTATCTTGAAGATAAAGATGGCTATCTTCCTGTTCACATAGCAGTGAACAAAGGAAGACACGACCTTGTCACACTGCTAGTTGGGAAATGTGAGGATTCAGTATATGTGCCTACCAGTTTTGCAGAGACACTTCTTCATCTTGCTGTAAAATCGAAGCATGCAAAAATAGTTGAACTTTTGACAGCGCGAGGTGTTACACAGCTTTTACTAAATACAAAAGATGGGAATGGAAATACCTGCTTACATCTCGCTTTTGCAGGAAGGCAGCCGAAGGTAAGCTAGCACCATATATAGTCTTCTTTACTTAGTTTTGACTTTTGAGTTTTAAGAAATAGGATCTTAGTAATAGCATGATCTATTGTAGGTAATTAAGCATCTTTTAAGCCAAGCCGATATTGATGTCAATCCGGTAAACTCAACGGGTCTCACTCCACTTGATGTACTTCTGGTAACCAACCACGAGATGGGAGATCTTTACCTTGGAGAGATGATAAGAGCTGCTGGTGGGAAAACTGCAAAAGAACTACAGGCTTCTGAAACTAACATTGTGAATTGCTCTTCTCCAAATGATGACCGTAAGACTTCACAAGCAATACTACTGTCGACACCAAGCAACAGAATACCCAGAACCAGATCTAAGACCGACAAAACCTCCTAAAACATTGCAAATAATTTGATAGTGGTTGCAACGCTGGTGGCAACCATCACTTTTGCGGCAGCATTAAACCCTCCTGGTGGTTCCATCCAGATGCCATTTGATGATAGTGATCGTAACAATACCGAGTGGTTTACAAATTGGGAAAATATGGACACCCTATATCCTGTAGGAAGTCCCGTTTACTTGTGGCACCTCAGAAAATTTTTCATGTATGACTACTTAGCATTATTTGCATCAGTATCAGTTATTCTACTTTGCCTACCTGGAGTTATTCCAAGAAGCAATACCGTGAGGCAGTTGTTGCTGCTGGTCCTGTGGAGTTCAGTGTTTTTCATGGTATTAGCATTCACCTCAGCCTTGAATATATTATTATACAGAGAAAGAAACTCCACAAAATTTCGATGGATTACCTACGTTTTTACGGTATGGCGGATATTTTTCGCAGGTGTGAGTGCATCACTATGTTATAATTTTTTAATTTCACTCATTGCCAGTGCAGCAGGCAAAGTGAAGAAATTGTTACCAAGTTCTGTGAGTAATAATGTCTGCGTGCCAAAAGTTAAAAGAGCTATAAGATGGGCTAAAATTAAAGGAACAATATTTTCCTTGTCTGTAATGGCCATCGCAATTTTGGTGGGATTGGGGGTTGGTTTGGCAATATCGGATATGGCTAGCAGCGCAAACTCTTATCAATGATAATGTTTGTGTCTTTGTGTTGCATTCCTTACGCATATCAGTTTTATAATATGAGGAGAATTATGTTCTATACTTCTTTATTGTACTGTAATCTTTTTTGCTGTCATTTGTGGCTTATCAGTTTTCCTGATAGCTTAAAAGATGACCAGTGTGCATGTCACGTGGTGCATATTGTTGTAAAATATATTATAATTGTATTCCTCCTTTATCTTGTGCATTTTGTGGCTTGTGACTTCGTGTAATGTAGTATTAATTCTAAGTAGTGCAATTTTCATAGCTTTAACAAAGTCAAAATCTAGCTACGTTTAAACTAAGAATTGTGATATAAAGCCCCTTCTATTGCCCACAAAGTATAAGATGCGCTGGACTTGTACTTTTGCTTTTGTTTAAAATTCTGCTGCGTTATCCTCCGTGATTTTTATTAATATCCAAAATTAAATAAAAAATGTCAAACTTGTCCAGAGATGATGGGTATTTATTAAAATGCCTAAACCGGGCCAATAATTGGCCGGTTCTTGATTTTTTTTTCTAGGCATTATAAATACCCGTGTCTCTCTTCTCTCACTCAAAATTCACTAAAACACACAAAGAAAGAGAGAATGAGAGAAAGAGGAGAAAGCAGGTCATTAGGTGATTTTCAATAGTATTTTTCAACAGTATTTTTCTAGAGTATTTTTCTAGAGTATTTTTCAACAGTAATTTTGCAACAATAATCTTTTATTATAATATTATTATTATTAATTTTTTATTAGTAACTTATATAATTAAAATTAGTTATCTGACAATTGTTTATCATTTAACACAATGTAGATTGTTGGCTATGTCCTAGTTTATTACATTACATTGTAGTGGGAAGTTTCTGAACGGTCCAGGTGGGATTTATTACTCGAAAGAGGCCACACATTCATTTATGGTTGAAAATGATACCTCATTTTGGAACTTGAAGTCCCTAATTTATGAATGCAGGGGTTTTGACCCGGATCGGTGTGACTTACAATTGACAACCCGAGTGCACAATGGAACCATTCATATATGAAGATGAGGAATACTTTCATTTATAAAAAAAAAAAAATTGACTTACAATTAACGTAAACGCTTAAGACGCGAGAATTCATTAAGTCTGGTCGTGATTTATGAAAATAGACAGAATCCAGTGCCAAACAAAAACTGGCCGTGATTTTTGGCAATTGACATAAAAAAATATAAAACTGAAGTTAATACAATTTTTCATTTAATTATTTTATTTAATTATAAAATATTATAATTTATTTATTTTTTGTATTAAAATATTAGAAATATTTTTATATTTTTTTGAAATTAGATAGAATATCATATAATTTGATTTATTAGAAATACTGCAACTAATAATTCGGATCAATATTTTTCAGATCGGATTTTTCACGGCTGTAAGAAAAATTAAAATATTTTTTTTGTGTTATTGGAAAAAATAAAAATATTTTGAATCTGAATTATTAATTCCGGTTCGAAAGTCACTTATAGCTAAATATAGTCCAATTGCGGTCCGGATCCTATGGTATTTACTCTACATGCATATAAATCTACGCTTCCTTATCCACAAGGTTACTTATTAGAACAACCAACTTTGTTTGGTAAACAACGAATGTGTTGGACTGTACAAGACTACAAGAGCAGATCCATTATGTGCCAACATATATTATTGAAAAAAAAATGTAACATATATACAAAATTTAGGGTTAAATAAATGTAACATATATATTTAAAATAATTAAATAAAGAGTTAAATAAATAAAATGGGTATAGAAGAAATAATGCAAAGTTTTAATGGGGATATTGGCTATTTCAAGATTTTACATGGGCACACTAGAAATTTTTCCTAAAAAAAATGGCAATTTATTTTCATCAATACTGGTACCTTTAAAATAGATAATTTTTTTCCAATGCACTAATATTACAAATTTACGATACTCTAATACTCTATACATTCCATTAATATAATGATCAAATGTCCCTAAAGCAAAGAAACGGGTCGGATTATGTAAAATAAGCCGACAAAAGAGAACTTAGCCCAATAAAGGCCCAGTAAGAAACCCTCCCCGAGAAAGAAGATAGCATACAGAGTTGCGGACAAACCTCCGCCGTTGAATTCGAGACTTGTTGCCTCGGATTCAACTCTTCATCGCTCGATCTATTTCTCGTGCTATCGATCGCTTGATCTTACTCGAGTAGTCGATTTCCTCCGTCTCGAACCCCTAATTAGCTTGCGGTATGAATCTCTTGCTATTAATTTAAGTGTGACTGTAGGATTAGGGTTTAGCAGTTTGCTTTTCTAAGTTTAGTGGGTTTTGTTCTTCATGTATATAAATTGTATACTTTTCTAAGCTGTCTAATTTAAGGTCGTTTTAAATTGTAAATTTTGTTTGTAGTATGTAGGCACTAATACAGCGATTGGGACTCCTTAATTTTGATTTTGAAAAAACAACTCTGGTTAGTTGTCAAACTTTTTTTCTTCCCTCTGTGGTTAACAAAAAGTAGGTTTTTGTAGAAAAAGTTGATTCCTTTTTCTTTGCTTCTGCATCACCTTCTGTTAAAAAAAATTCGTCTATATTTTTAGTACTCAATCAGTGCGCTTTAAAAGTATTTGTTTTTCTTCAATTTGGCACAAATGTAATCTGCATCTGCACTTGGGATTGACTTCATTGATCTGACGATTGGCTTCAATATGGCTCAAATATAATCTCTCCTTAAGTTGCTTTGATTTTTACAAAATTGAGTCTTTTGTTTTTAATGCTTACTATCTTGTCGTGATCCATATTTTCTATCACTTTTAATGAGTCTGTCAGCCTGTGATTTTTGTCATTTAAACTTGTGCACGGCCACACTTGTGTAGGGCTTTATTTCTGTGAAATTATATTTTTTTTAAATATCTGTAAATTTCAGACCAATCTAACGTTTGATGATTTTTCTTTGTTTTTTTGGAGAGTGTGTACACCTGGATTTTAGCGTCCTTTAAAAAAATTGTGTGGTTACAACATAAAATATCAAAAATATTTTTTAGTGAGGCTTCGGTACTATGTATAGCGTAGATTTATCAATATATTTGGTAAGACTAATAATTATATCCATATATATTTTCTAAAATTCATAACTATATATAATTATGTGTAAAAGGCAATTTATCTCTAGATTATAGCCACGCTAATGAAATAAATGTCAAAAGCGGAAGGTATTGGGGGACTCTTAGCAAAACTCTATAATTAGCACTATTTTCTCAAACCTTTGAAAAAGCTTTGCAACAAAGAGTTGTTTCTCTTCCCCTCTGCGTCTCTTCTCCCGTTCTCCGTGTGAGCTTTGTCAGAATTTTAGATCTCTTTTTCTCGTATCCTCTAATCTGTTTCTCTTCTACTTCCTCTGGCGAACTTAACTGATTCCAGTGCAGAGGATATGGCTGCGGATGAAGGATGGGCCTCCTCTTGCCCCGCTCTCCTCAAAAACCTTTCTCTTCTATCTCCTCAACAGGTGATGTTTTTTTTCTCTCTCTCTATCTCACTGTCTCTCTCCTTGAAACCAATTGTAAGAAATTGATTACAAATCCCTAGTGGTGACTTTTCTACTGCACCCTTGTTTGCTTAACATAGCAGTGTCAAATCAAATTGTAAATTCATAAGTGATTCATTGCATTTACAATAATTCACTGTATAATATTAACATTCAATACAAGATGTCCTGTCATATTTAATCTAGCACATGTAACATTAAGACTTTTGTTTGGGTTTGACTTCTACCAGTATAAGTTCATCGGTTAAGCAATTGGATAGCTCAATTTAATCCAAGTAAAGTACCATATAGGGCTTGTATAAGCCAAAAGTAGAAATTACGTCGTTGTGAAACAAAAGCAAGTTATGTACCATTTGGTATCAGCAGTAATACTTATGCATAATGCCTTAGTCCTCATTGGTAAGGCATTTAGATCTAGTTCTGGTTTTCATCCTGAACTTTTTGTTTACCCAACATTTGTCTAGATTATATATTAGTTCTGAATGAACAGTACTCAATATAATTTTTAAACTACATGCATTCATTATTGATCATCTAATGCTTGTATATAACCTTTTTATGGCCGATGAGTTAGAGTATTAGATAAATTGGCTGGAACAAAATTATTAATTACGTTTCTCGTGCTATGAAGTTGTTTATTCAACATTTGAATGATTGTTTTCTTTACCAGATTGAGCTTGCAAAGATGCTCCTGAAAGAGGGACAGAAACATCTTTTTGATGAATGGTCTGATGCTGATCTTGATGTCGAAAAAAAGAAGGCTTTCTTTGATCAAGTTTGGGATTTTACTTGCAAATGACAATTTCAATCTCATATTTATTTATACTTTTGAGGTACTAAAATTCATAACTTATACAGGTGGCTCTGCTTGATTCAAGCTATCCTGGTGGTTTAGCATCCTATATTGAAAATGCAAGACAGCTATTGGCTGATTCGAAGGCTGGTAAAAATCCATATGATGGCTTTACACCATCTGTAAGTCTGTATCAATTTTATTAAAATATAGTCTATGAATTTCGTCTGACTTAAAAATCTCGCAAAAGGGGCAACGAGGATTACCATAAATATAAATTGTGATTTTCTGATTGAGGTACAGTACAGTTATGTACCAGTTAGAGTAAGTCTTTAGACTAAAATTGAGCCCCCTTTGTTGGCATGCTTTATGTGTAAGATGAATAGTTCAAGGAACTGGAAATTGACTTTGTGCTGAGGTTAAAAGCTGAGGAATACTTCACATTGAGGATATTGTTAGGTAAAATTTGTCCAAGAAAAGACTGATTGAGGCACCAGGTGAGGGTTGAATTGATACTGAATTGCACAGTTCTGAAACTTCGACTGGGATTAGAATTCAAAGTACTATTGACAAGAGCTGTCATCTGGGAAAACATGAATGTAGGTGCCGGCAGGGGAGGTGTTGACATTTGGGGATGAAAACTTCATGAAGTTCGAAGAGGCTGGTGTTAAAGAAGCTCGTAACGCCATTTTTGTTCTTGTCGCTGGTGGCCTTGGTGAACGTCTTGGTTATAAGGGCATAAAGGTAAAATGACTTTCTTTTATCTATTTGGACCAATGTATAAAGATGTTAATTTTATAATGGGTAAATTTGTGTGCTTGTACATTTATAAAAAAGATTGTGATGCCCCTTTGAAGAGAGGAAAATTTTATGTATGTGTTTACTATACACAGACACACAATCACAAAAAGGAACCCTGCAATATTTCCTCCCATTTACAGTTGAAAGATAACCTGAGAATTCTATCTTCTTCATAGGTTTTTCTGTGCCCCAAACTAAATATCAATAAGAGGGTAGTTTGGGTATTTTAAGGTTACTAAGAGAGAAGGATATGTGCGATACTTATGGTACTTTTCAGTTCTTATAATTATGTGCACATAATCTTCATCACCTGATAAATTTGTATATAGTAAATTGTTAACCAATCTGATTGATTTGTATGGCAGTTGGCACTTCCAGTAGAGACAACCACGGGAAAATGCTTCCTTCAGCACTACATCGAGTCTATTCTTGCTTTACAGGAGGCTAGTGCTAAGTTTGCACAGGGTATTCTCCTCAATCCCACAAAATCTCTGTATTTATTTCTGGATACCTCTTTTTTGTACATCCTACAAGTCTACAGGACTACGTTCAAACCATGGTTCTGCTATTGGCTTATGCAAAATAAATTCATCTTATTGTTTGTAAGCTTACTTTTTGGAATCGAGATTTTACTTGCCTATGAATTGCAATTTGTTTGAACAATTGATGAAGTTGAATCTTATGAGCTAGAATTATGTTTGTTATGTTGTCAGCTGAACTTCTGGCTAAGATTCCTTTGGTAATAATGACATCTGACGACACCCATGCACGTACTGCTGAGCTTTTAGAATCAAACTCTTATTTTGGGATGGAGCTCTCACAAGTCAAGCTTCTAAAGCAGGTGTTATTTCTTTTGTTGACTTTTAATTTATTTTCCAAAAAAAGATTCATATCTTTGTTTCTCGTATTTACTAAATGTGATACTAACAAAATTTACAGGAAAAAGTGGCTTGTCTAGCAGACAATGATGCCAAGCTTGCACTTGACCCAAATGACAAGTACAAGATTCAGGTATGTTATTGGTTAATGTATTGGTAGTATCAAACCATATTTAGATATAATTTTTTATTTCCTAACATGAATCTATTGGCAGACAAAGCCTCATGGGCACGGCGATGTGCATTCACTCCTTTATACTAGTGGTTTGCTTGAACAATGGTACATTTCCCATGTTTTTCATAAGTTGGCAAAATTGCTTATGCTTCTTCTTTTTTCTCCAGATATTTATTCTTAATATCCATTTTGTTTTTACAGGAAGGAGACTGGTCGGAGGTGGGTGCTTTTCTTTCAGGATACAAATGGACTCCTTTTTAAGGTTTCTTACTTTTATATCCTTTAAAGTTGCCCAAATGTAGACAATTGTATTTTAATATCACTACATTTTGAATGATGGACTTTTAATTTTACTACGTTTGTTGTACCTGGCTTTTATTTCACTTTATTATAGGCAATACCAGCATCATTAGGTGTGAGTGCAACAAAGGGATACAATGTAAATTCTCTTGCGGTTCCTCGAAAAGCAAAGGAAGCCATTGGAGGCATCACAAAACTTACTCATGCTGATGGTAGTCGCTCCCCCCCCCCCTCATTTTTGCTAATCAGTTGGTCATTACATAACATTTCACACTGCATTTTTTTTCTTACTCCATTTTGTTTAGTTTGGTAAAAGTAGCTCAAACAATAGGGCTGAATTAGAAACCCTAGACACTTGGGAAAAGAAAATGTAACATTTTACATGTTAGGTGTTTAGTCTGGACTTTCTTTCTTAAGCAGTGCTGCATCAGTACTCGTTGCTGAAACATGTAATTTTTGGATTTGAGTTGATTTTCTATGAAAATTCTATGCAGGGAGAACAATGGTAATAAATGTGGAGTATAATCAGCTGGATCCACTACTTAGAGCAACGGGCCATTCTGATGGAGATGTTAATGATCCTAAAACCGGTTTTTCTCCATATCCTGGTAACATTAACCAGGTATTATTTTTTTTCATTTTAATTATTTCTTTCTCCTTACTCTAATTAATAAGGTATTTAGATGTTTTATCTATTCTTGGGTAATGCAAGTAAAGAAAATTCTTTGGTAAATTATGCAGTGTGTTCGAATGAGCCTCCTTGCAAAAATGTAAGGGGAAGGCTGCCAAGAAATTCCCTTCCCAGACCCCACAATGTGTGGGATCTTTCGGCACTGTGTACACCCTTTAAATTCTGTAGTGTAATTTTTTATTTCTTTGTGATAATAAATTTTTATTGATGGGATTTTCAGTTAATTTTAGAACTCGGATCATACATTGAAGAACTCAAGAAAACACAAGGTGCCATTGCTGAATTTGTCAACCCCAAGTATGTTCCCTATATTTGGAAAATAACCATAAGTGTAATTATGTCATTTAGCTAGTGGTTCCATAATTATTATCTTGAACAAGATACACAGATTCTACAAAGACAGCATTTAAGTCGTCTACACGGCTAGAATGTATGATGCAAGACTACCCAAAAACACTACCTCCTTCAGCCAAAGTTGGTTTCACTGTAAGTTTAATCTCCTGAATGAATATTTATTTTATTTAGTCTTTTAGACTTGGACATTGAAATACATATTTTTTTCCCCTCGGATGCAGGTGATGGATACATGGCTTGCATATGCACCCGTGAAAAACAATCCAGAAGATGCTGCTAAGGTATGTTATGCACTGGAAATACTAAACTTCTATGTTATAATCTTTACATAATAGCATCCATGGAACTATTTTTTGTAATAGATAATACTCTGATACCACTAGTCATCGAATCCTTGTTGGAACAAATTTGTATTGGCCTTAATAGAAATCACTTTCACCCTAGTGTTTTTGAATGCAACGGCTAAAATGCCTTAAACCTAATACTATATCCTGTATAAAAAAAAAATTTAGCAGTATGACAGGATTTAGGAGTGGGCCTTTAATTGTTAGAATAAGAAGCCAATGGAGAAGTCAGAGAAATTTACTTGGAAATAACCCAAAATGCAGACTGATCATTTTTAGGTTATTTACAATAGGATGGTATGTTTAAAACTTTAAATGTTGAGAAAGTTCACTTGAAGGACCATGAAAAAATAATAGAAACTACACAAATTTTCTTCATCTAGGTGCCAAAAGGAAATCCATATCACAGTGCAACCTCAGGGGAGATGGCAATTTACAGAGCTAATAGTCTTATTCTTAGAAAGGTTTGTGTTTGTTATGCCCTAGTCTTTTTGTTGAATATTCATGTTGGTTTGTTTCTTATGAACTTTTTGTTTGCCGACTTTTCTTGCTCATCTGTTAATGCCTGTGATTTGAGAAGGATTTTATGTATGAATGACAGGCTGGTCTGACAATATCTGAGCCACTGGAAGATGTGTTCAACGGGCAAGAGGTGGAGGTTTGGCCACGTGTAACTTGGAGCCCTAAGTGGGCCCTGATTTTCAAGGATATCAAGGAAAAGGTTAACAATAAATGCTCCATCACCCAGAGATCAGCACTGGTTGTCAACGGACAAAAAGTATCCCTTGATGGCCTCAATTTGGATGGCACTCTCATAATTAATGCAGCTGATGGTGCTGAGGTAGTTTTCTTCAATTTAATCTCTCCTCTCATTTATACTATTTTGTGTTTACTATGGTCAATGTTATTAGTACCGTTGTTGTTGCTATTCATTATTGTTATTCTTATTTTTACTTTTATTGTTTTTTGTTGTTTTTGAACTAGTAAGCAAAATGCCTACTATTGATCTATCGTTATTGCTATTGTCATCATCACCATCATTATCATATATCATAATCATTATTGTTATTGCTTTTATTCCTTTTGGGTTAGTTTCAAGTTTGCCCCCACAAAACATAAGAAAATAACATACCTTGCACGCCCTCAAAGCATGATGATTATCACTCAATACCCTCCCACCTCAACTAGAAAATATGCAAAAATCCCCCCCCCAACACACACACACACACACAAAAGAAGAACTCCCCTTTCTTCCTGAATTCGAATCCTCCCTGGTACCGGACGAGGGAATCTTTTAGAATTAGTAGATCTAGACCGTTCTTTTTACTTTGCACGAATCTTAAAGGAGACCCCCTAAAGTCAAAGAGGGACCGGATTGAGTTAGGCTCAGTTGGGATTTAATCTAAGCCGTAAAGTTGTGGGCCCACTGTCCAATACCTGAGAGAATACATGCCCTTTTTTCCTCATCTATTAAGATTTAAACAATTGGAGGCTTTAGTTCAAATCAGTACCTTTCTAAATGTGTATTGGCAATGGTACGGAGAACGTTTATTCATTTTTTGTATAGTTTGCAGGACATTTTATATGCTTTTTTGAATGATTACACATAATTTCTATTTTGGATAGATATACATGATATTTTTGAGTTCCCTGGGGTTCAGCTTGACACACTACACATTATTTTGGTTATTGTCTCAGGTTAAACTTAGTGGCATTGTTCTCAACAAGGGGTGGAGTCTTGAGCATGTTGGCTACAAGGACAACTCTATTCCTGAAAAAATTAGAATTCGTGGTTTTAAGATAGAGAAAGTCGAGCAGCTTGAGATCAACTAAACCAAACCCCACTCATATGGTTTAAGCATATGAGTTTTTCAAGAATCTTGGCTTAAGAGTTGAAAATTTGTCCATTTGTATAATCCAGTGTATTTCTTTTCTTGTGTAGAGGAGCATTTTAGTTTAATAAGACGCATTTGTCCATTTTTTTTATCCCATGATAGTATTTTGGTCAATAAGATTCAGAGTATTATCCATTACTGAGTTGTGAATAATCAATAAGCACTGATCAATTATTGGATTATTAACCATGTTTTGATGTTATCTATTTATAATATGCATGTCATACTGTCCCAATTAAGGATTGCAATTTGCAATATTATGATACACATTCTAAACTTGTCAGTTTTATTATTGGTTGCTCAATTGCTTGTATGTTTGATTGTTGTCATTACAGGCTAGGACAGAACTACAGGTAATAAAGCACAAACCAACAACTCACCAATTAAACATAGCAGGTTTCAGGAGAACAAAAAAGTATAAACTGGCAGGACAGCCAACACAACTCTACATATTTTAAAATAATAACTAAGGCAATATAATTTGTAAGTTAATTTGCATATAACCAGTGCGGAAATTTAATATCAATACAAAATTAGTTGGGAAATTTAGAGGAGAGGTCTGCTTAGGTTGTGCTCCAGAAGTGAAGGTCGTAGAGGAAGGGGAAGGGACATTGAGGAAGAGAAATCAACACGATGCATCTCTGAACAGTAAATTCTACATTTCGATTCGGGTGTAACATATTTGCCAAAAATCAACACGACGCCTCTCTCACCTCTTCTTCAAACAGTAATTATTCTTCTCCACTCCTTGTCCGTTTCTTCTCTTATGGAGCACTGCTCTATAAGAGAAGTAAAAAAAATCTAAAATAGGGTGGCTTAAAAATATATAAAAACTTCAAAGAAGTAAAAAAAATCAATTAAATTTTAACGTACGTGATTAAAAATTTCAAAATCATAGGGTGGCTTGGCACTCCTAGGCATAGTGTACATCCGCCCCTAATTACCATTTCAGAGAAAAGAATAAACAGAGTTGATCATATAGGTTTGGAAAAAAAATATATTATATGTGTACTCCTATACTGTATCAAGTTTGACTAAATTCTACCAAATTTTTTTTACACAGATAATAGTTGCTTGCCACAACCTCTTAGGGGTGCTTATATATTATGTCCGTACCTAACAGAAGTGATCATATCAACTCTGTCTATTTTTTTTAAATAGTGACTAAAAAAAATTAGGTACATCAAAATCACAGACTGTGATAAGGAGGCATTTATCACCTTCTGACCTAATAAAGTTTTGAAAAAATGTGCTTATTGCTGTTATTGCTGTTATGTTTTTTTTTTAAATATATATATATATATATATATATAGAGTTGGGCTATGGTACTCTATAGAGTACCATGGCTCGGTGCTCTACGGCACTATATCTCCATTTTAAAAATTCAAACACCCGATCCGAACCGTTGAACATGTTCTTCATATTGAAATGTGCTTGGAGACCAAATTTTACATTTTTTGGAATTTTTTTGCTATTTATTAAGCCACTTTGAAAATCTCAGATCCGATGGTCCAGAAATTTTTACTGTTTTTTACTGTTCACAGCAGATCTGAGATTTTCAAAGTGGCTTAATAAATAGCAAAAAAATTCCAAAAAATGTAAAATTTAGTCTCCAAGCACATTTCAATATGAAGAACATGTTCAACGGTTCGGATCGGATGTTTGAATTTTTAAAATGGAGATATAGCGTAGAGTAATGAGGCATTTTACTCCATAGAGTACCATAGTCCATCTCTATATATATATATATATATATATATATATTTTTTTTTTTAATTTACGCACCCACCTTATAATTACTAGTTGGTAACACCATCTTAACAAATTAAATATGGTTGTGATTGAAATTAATTATATATTTACGCCGCACCTTATGATTAGTTTTACATCTTTACCTGTACGTATAATAAGTCAAAGTCAAATTCACAAGCTAATATTAAAGCATTTTTTTCGCTGTTAGTTGCTATTAAATTGATAAAAGAAAATTTACAAAAACATAAGGGCTATATGCATATTTTATTAATTTAGCTGCTAGCTGTACTGCAAAATCATTGATTGAATGCAAATATGTCATTTGTATATGTCAGCATTCGGAACATGATGATGCTTTCAAGCAAATATATACGAGGGATTCATTTATACTATTTTTTTGTGATATTAAATTATATTTTATATTTTTAAAGTATTCAAAGTTTAACCAGTCGATCTAAATCATTTAACATGATCTTCATGTGAAAATGTGTTTGGAGACCAAATTTTATATTTTTGTAAATTTTTTTATTATTTATTAAGTATTTTACAAAATTGTTATTTTCAGAGCATTGAATTTTTGTAACCATCTTAATAATAGTAAAAAAAATCCATGTAAATTTGATATGTAAGCACATTTTAATATATTTATCATGTTGAATGATTTGAATCAACTATTTGATGTGTAATTTGGTGTCATCAAAAATGGTGTAAGTAGATTCCTCCTCAATATATATTATGTGTCTTTATGAATTATCTCACAAATCTACTTTCCAAAATAATGAATTTCTAATTAACGGTGCCAAATTGCAATAATAATATATAATGAAAAAGTAAGATGCAGTAAATTAATTGGGTGCGATATAACTGTTAGGAAGAAAGACGTGCTTGTCCGGCTGAATATGAAATTGGTATGAGATAAAAGAAATAAAAATAATAACACCCGTCACCCGATGCACAAACATTTTTGTCCATACTGAAATTAAAAATGGAAGAGAACTGTTATTAGAGGTCAACGCAAGTGGAAATGATTGTTGAACGGATCATATCCGGCTGCACAAAAAAATTAGTTTGAGATTCGATTCGAGTTTGATTCGAAAAAATTTGTAAAAAATTTGATTCGAAATAGTTCAAAATTAATTCTAACCAAATTCAAACTAGACCTAGTTCATTCGAAATAGGTTTGTTAACTATTCTAGTTTAAATCTCAAAGTAACGTAAACTATTAATTTCAGCTGATGACTTATGTTCACTGATGACTTAAAAGTTAAAACATAAAGAGCCATAAGTCGTAATTCTTGCTCTCAGTTCTAAAACTCTAGATGACTTTCACCTATCGCTCTCGCGATTACAATCACTCTTTCTTATCGTAAAAAAATTCATAAAATATTCGAGATTGAGTTCGTAAAAAATTTGATTCAAAATTAATTCAAATCAAGTTTAGTTCGAAATTAATTTAATCCAAACTCAAACTAAGTAATTCGATTTGGTTTGATTCGTTTGCACCTCTAGTCCGATCTCTATAAATAACCCATTGTGGTGTGTTCTATATAAATAGGCAAATGCATATTTTGTCAACCATGTATCTAGTACGGTTTTTGGTGCAAGTGCAGCATGAAAGTTTCCGTGATGGGTCGTTTTAAGTGATGATTTTCAAAATCCCAGTCAGTAATAAAGTGGAGATGCGGTCAGAGGCGGAGTCAGCATGGATTGGTTGATTCGGTCTTTTTTGTGTCAACTTTGAACTTCGTTGATTTGAAAAGAAAGTGAACTGAAACTTTTTAGACAAGAAAAATTATCAGATATTTCTTTCTAAAGAGACTTGATTTATTGATCCATTAAGTATAAAACTAGGAATAATTATTGGTTCACAGAAAATCAGGAGCATATAGAAATTATTTAAGGCTTAACAATCAATATGGACCATTAGATAAGGAAATTTGTCACTGCGTGATTAGTCATATCACAGAACGTCACGTCACGACACGTATGTTGATTACGTGATGTGATTCGCGTGACGCGTGACGTGACCACATTCGAGCGAAAATTACACGTCATGTCACGTCATGGTATAAAACATAGAGTATCTAACTTTTTTTGTATGTATAGAGTATTCAGATTTTTCTTTTAGTGTAAGTTTAGTGATACTGGTACTCATGTAGTACTGATTTTTATTTTCTCTAGTTTAGTATAATGAATGTTTGTAATTTGAATTTTTAAAATAATGTCAGCTGCCCAACAATCTTTTCTAAAAAATATATATATATTTGCAACATTATTTACTTATTTTAGAAATTTTCATATTTTGTTTCTAAATTGTCAACAATTTAAATTAAAATATAAAATAAATTAATGTGACTAATTAACATCACGACACGTTACGTCACGTATGATCACGGCGTGACTACGCGTGACGTGATCATTCGCGTGACGTGACCATCTGTTACCATTTTGATCACGTCACGTGAAAAAAAAAAATTGATCACGTCACGTGACCGAATCACGGCATGTTTGTCACGTCACGTATTTCCTTCTCTATGGACCATTGTGTCTTGCTATTTGACAATTTTAACATACAATTATTCTTTATTAAAATGAATAACTACTTTTAATAATTAATTTTTTGTCTAATGATTAGGCCACTGGATGCAGCTGCTCTTTGTACGATTTTGCTATACATTAATTTAAATTCAAGTCAACACCTCTTCTCTCTCAATCAGAACTAAGAAGTAATGTTCCTATCTTGAAAGGCACTATATATAACCAGTCAATAAAAATCGATCGTCTTCGTATTTTATGTTGTAGGGGTTGGACGTGCAGTGCTTATCCACGTAAATAGAAGCATTTTTTTGTTTTTGAGGTTTAGTGGAAAAGATCCACTAAAAAATAGAAGCATCAAACGATCGATTCAAACACAGATTCATCACTAGTTTCTCAGAGATCATGTCCAATAAGGTGTTGTATATTAATTCTCATTTATGACCTCGTAGATTATTTTTGTTGTTTTGATTTCATCCTCACATCTAGGGCTACACAAAAAAATCGTAGTTCATAAAAAATTCGATTTGAAATAGTTCAAAATTAATTCAAACCAAACTCAAATTGGATCTAGTTCGTTCGAAAAAAATTACAAATTATTCTAGTCCAAATCTCAAAGTAACATGAACCATTAATTTTCGTTGTTAACTTATGTTCGCTGAAGACTTAAAAGTTAAAACATAAGGCCTCCCAGTTATAAGTCATAACTCGTAAGTCGTAACCCTCGCTCTCAGTTCTAAATCTCTAGATGACTTTTACCTCTCGCTCTTGGCGATCACATCACTCTTTCTTGTCGTAAAAAGTTCGTAAAAGATTCGAAATTGATTTCGTAAAAAATTTGATTCGAAATAATTCAAAACAAACTTAATTCGAAACTAATTCAAATCAAACTCAAACTGGTAAGTTCGATTCGGTTCGATTCGTTTGCAGCCCTATCACATCAAGTGCTCTTCTAATTATTTTTTTTTTTTTTTGAAAAATTGGTAGTGGCTACCAGTGTTTTATTAGAAGATGTGATTACAACAGCAAAACTACCCTATTACATCAATTATGAATGTATGTGTATTTTCTCTGATATACACCTGACTTACAAAACCGACTCCACAGTGTGGCTTCCTCACTTACCCGGTTTACAACCATCCATGTTGGCATCTTCGCACCATGAAATATAATTTCGTTTCGCTGCTTCCATAAGAACCATAGGACAGCCATGAAAGCAGACACCCATGTTGGCTCTTCTAACTATTTATCCAATGTATATATGGGCGAGTTTCTTAACAAATTCTCTTTTTGCAGAAAATTGAATTGAACGTCCAAATCTTTTGTGAGAAATGCAAGAGTACCGTATATTCTCACCACAACTGCAAAACTAGAAGGTAATTAGTCAAGTTAATTAGTAGAACAAAGAAATTAAGGGTGTGACTGTTTTCAAACAATCAATGAAATTTTCTTTAAAAAAATACTAAATTGTACCCTGTTTCTATAAAAGCTTAAATTAAAATTGCATGTCTATTAATTAAAGATTTCACAATTACGCAAGAGTGAACTCAATTAATCTGGATGTCGACAAGGGAGTGCTAACAACAACATGTATAGCCGATGCGGTGGAACTGGTGCAGAAGTTGAGAAAGGCCAAAATCTCAGCTAAGATCATAAGCTTTGGTCCGGAGAAAAGAAAGAAGAAAGAAAGAAAGAAGAAGCGAAAAAAGAAGAGAAGAAAGAAGAGAAAGAAGAAAAGAAGATTGAATGCATGCCAATGTGTTACTGCCACTGTAAACAGCCATCGTACCAGTATGGCTTCCCGCAGATCGTCTACTACTAGTTAGAGGCAGATCTATGTATATGCCAGGGGGTGCTAAATCACCCTATAATTTTAAAATTCATAATTATGCATATTAAAATTTAATTAAATTTTAAATTTTTTTGAACTCTTATATAGTCTAGTTCCTCTCATAAAATAACAAATATGTGCTTGTATTATAATGGTTAGAGCTTTATTTGGTATTATTAAAGTCATGAGTTCAATTCCCACTAACCACACTATTTTTTGTCTTCTTCACATATTACATTTTGTAAATTAGCCCTCTCTATTCATATTTTATAGTTCCGCCCCTGCTACTAGCAATATCCAGAAAGCAATTGCACCATTTTCTAATTATATATGCTTCTTTGATCATCGCTCTTCTTCCTTTTTGTGTGTGATTTAGATTTTCATGAATAGGGACGTACATTTCTACAGAATTATTTCTAGATGGACTCCTTCACATGTAATTATAAGTATTGGAAATATAAATAAAAATAATTACTTACTCTACATTTTTTTTTTAAACAACTGATAGTTTGGGACAAATTCTCCAAAAAGGAGAGCATTTCAAATTGAGTTTAACAATTAATGTAGACAAAAAAAAATAATGAATATGTTATCTCAATTGATGATAAGAAACTAATATTGACCTTTTTGTATTTTTTTTTTCCATTATAATATTAGAGAAGGATTCAAGTGCATCTTTTTTTATAATAAATTAATAACTCAAAATTTAAAACTTAAATATCAAAATAGTCAATAAATATTTTTGTCGAAGTTGATGAAAATAATGTTAAGGAAAGAAGAAGAAAAAAGTGCAATTGAATTAGTCTAACTGGCCGGCTCCATTCTTTCTCTCTCTATATAATTAACAAAGGATGAGCACATATATATCTTAAGCGTATTGTTTATCATGTCTAAGTTAAGGTTGTTTGTGCCACTTGTAGGCGTATTGTTTATCATGTCTCTCTATATATATAATTAACAAAGGATGATTGCTTATTCGGGAATGATTTGGAATTTTTCGGATTAGAGATCTCATAGCAAAAAAGAAAACAAAAAAAAAAAGTTATAGGAATAATTCAGAAAATTTTGTAAAATTCACTAATAACTAGGTCAGTGTTTGGTTAACCGAATAATTTGACATTCGGTACAGCCAAAAATACGAATTATTCGTGAATCTTGTGACTATAGCGGGTATAATAGGGACATGCAACTTCGCCACAACCCACATTGCTAATTTGCCTATAGGACATAAAATTAGTAAATAGAAAAGAGACATTATTCATTTATCTCATTTTTATACCTCTTAGATATACGATTAAAAATTGTTTTTATATATATAAGAGACATTAATGTTTTTTGGAGATAATAAAATTAATTATAAAGATTTTTAATTTGTTATCAGATAAAAATATTCTATTCAAAAATTATAATTACTTTTTGAGATGCAGATAAAATATATAGAAATATAGAAATGTCAGTTGTAACTTCTCAATTAATAAATTTAAAGTCAAATCAACAGTACATTCTCTCTAACTCCATCAAAGGAATATTCCGTGATAGGAAGACTAGTACGTTGTGCGCCCACATCATACGTGAACCAACAAATATAACCTTTCTTTTCAAGCTATGCTATATATGTCTATATATATATATAGTTTCATATAGAAGGATTCAACACAAGCATTTGCATCTTTAATCAGTAGTTTTCTGAGGAGATGTCTAAGGTTATTCCCATCTCTCCTTTAGTTAATTTTGATCACATATTGCATAAATGCTCTTGTTCTTTTTTCTTTATCCATGAAATGCATTATACATGCATAGCTAGATTCTTACAATTAGCTTTTATCTTCTGATATGAATGCGTGCAACTTTTCAGAAAATTGAATTAAGAGTTCAAGCACAGGGTGAGAAATGCAAGCCTGTCATACTGAAAACGGTGGCAAAGGTACAAGGTAAGTTATTAATGATCTATTAAAGCAAAAAAAGTAATGAAAAAAAGGGTGTTTTGAGACAACAAATATATTAAAATGGCTTAAAAACCTAAAATGAAATGTTGTTCGTGTTCATCGATCATCATCGTTCGAGTAATTGCATTCGGTAATCCATATATAAAGAGATGAGATTGTTGAATTTATGATTCTGAGGAGTAATTAATAAAACTTGTTATTGAAAAAAAAAATATCTCTTACATAAGCCTAGTCGCTATATATTTATACTAAACTTTCTAACGGCTCATTTATTGTACCTTATTATATTGTTGGTACTGTACAGTTGGTACTCTACCTATCTTATTTAATGCTATATATGCTCCTTGATTTAATCCTATCCACTTAATCAATGATGGACAGTTGAGATCAATCATTATGTTTAACGCTCCCTCTAAAGCTAGGAATGTAAATATCATACAATCCTAACTTACTTGAAATACTATCGGATCCAATCATTTGGTGAAGACATCCGCTAATTGTTTTTCCGTGTGACTAAATTTCTGTCTACAAATGTACAAAAGCTGGTGGTAAATTTTCTATCAAAGCTACCAACCCGATCTGTATCGGAATAACCACATATTGCATTAGAATTATTAGTTTTTATCCATATGCCCTTTCTAGGATTTCTTTTTAAATATCTCAATATTCTATTAACAGCCTCCAAATGAGGTGTTCTTGGTGAATGCATAAATTTACTAATTTAGTTTTCGGAAAAAGAAATATCTGAATGTATTACCGTGAGATAAATTAATTTCCTACAAGTCTTTGAAATTGGTTTATGTCTTCTAAAGACTCACCATACTCAGCAGTTAATTTATATTTGGTATCAATTGGTCTAGAGACCGGTTTACAACATAGTTTACCATTTTTTTTAGCAAATCTAAAATATATTTTCGTTGTGAGATGAAGAGGCCCTTATTTGAAAAAGCTACTTCTATTTCTAAAAAATATTTTAAGTATTCTAAATCTTTAATGTCAAATTTTTCTTTTAATTGGGATTTGATTTTTTTTTAATTCCTCTAAATTGTTTCCGGTGATTATTAAGATATCTGCATATACTAACACAATAGTTATATTTTTTTCTTCATTTTTAGTAAACAATGAGTGGTCGGCACTACTAGTTTTAAAATCACATGAATTTAAATATGAGTTAAATTTGTCATGCCATGTCCAAGGAGATTGCTTCAATTAATAGATTATCAAGTAATTGTATAATTTTTTTTTTTTGCCATTTCATAAAAAAAATCCTAAATTACTTTCTTTTCATGACTCCAATGTGTACCGGGTATATATGTTAATAACTTAATCTATGCAGGTGTAAAGTCGATGTCTCTGGATTCCGATGAGGGAGTCCTGACGATAACTGGTTGTGTTGATGTCGTGGAAGTTGTGAAGCAATTAAGGAAGGTCAAAAGGCCAGCTGTGGTCATAAGCGTAGGTCCCGAGAATCCTCCGGAGATACCTGTGGAGGACAAGGATGAAAATAGCGAAAAGGAGGAGAAGGATGAATGCCACTGCAGCAACCCTCTACCGTGTTACTGCTACTACCCGCAGCCATCGAACTGTATGCCGCAACTTGCTGCAGGCTGCCCGCAGGTCGTCTTCTACGATCAACCCCCCTACAACAATTGCACTATTTGCTGATTAAATTTATTTCCTTATCATTTCCTCTCTTTTTTAATTTTTTTTACATTTCAGAATTTGTCATCCCAAATGTAATTCGAGTAAGAAACCTTACTCTCTCGGCATGTTGAATTTATGATTTCTGAGGAGAATTATCTTATTGAACTAAAAAAATTAGATTGTTACAAGTTCCTATTTTTATTTATACTAAAAGTAATTATAAGTTACAGTTTGTACTATTTTCTATTTATGGTAATACAGTACACGTTACCGTTTATTTTATTTCCATAAAAGTATATTTCATATTTAATTTATTCTTGACCTCTTGATCTATGATCATGAGTGTTACAGTTTGTACTATTTAATTTGTTCGGACTCATATAGAGTTGGACTCATAAGTTTTTACTCCATGACACTATATTTCTATTTTGAAAATCCAAACAACCAATCTGAACCACTCAACATGATCTCCATATTGAAATGTGCTTGGAGACCAAGTTTTCAATTTTTTGGAAATTTTTACTATTTATTAAGCCAATTTAAAAATTACTGATTCGATGGTCCAAAATTTTTTTTTTTTTTACTTTTCACAGTGGATCAGCGATTTTCTAAGTAGCTTAATAAAATAGTAAAAAAATTCCAAAAAATATAAAATTAATTTGGTCTCCAAGCACATTTCAATATGGAAAACATGTTGAGTGGTTCGGATAAGCTATTTGAACTTTGAAAATGAAGATATAGCATGGAGTACAAACATGTTTTACTCCACGTCTCACCCTAGTCGGACTCTATATGAGAATATATATATATAGAGAGAGAGAGGGGGGGGGGGGGGGGTTGGCTAATATACAATCAATTGTTCCTAGGCTCCCGGGCAACCAAGTCGTTTTTCAATTTTCAAAGTCCAAACAATCGATCTAAACTGTTAGATGTGATCTCTATATTAAAATATACTTGGAGACCAAATTTTATATTTTTTGGAATTTTTTTACTATTTATTAAGCCACTTTGAAAATCGATGATCCAACGGTGGTGTTTTTACTGTTTGGTTAAGCCACCGTTGGATTAATAATTTTTAATAAATAGTAAAAAAAATTCCAAAAAATATAAAATTTGGTCTCCAAGTACATTTTAATATATATAGAGAGAATACATCTAACGGTTTAGATCGGCCGTTTGGACTTTGAAAATCGAAAAATAATTTGATTGCACAGGAGCTCAAAAATAATCGATTGTATATTAATCCACCTCTCTCTATATATATATATAGGCACAATGAGACATTTGAACCGAACTTTCCTGTTTTCTCAATATAATGGAATTTTTTTCAGTTTACTTTTACTTTATTAATAGATAAATATAATTAGGGGTGTTAATGGATATAGTAAGAGTCGGGTGGAAGTATTTTCATATCCGTACCGGTTACAAATTGTCCTTATCCATATCCAACTCTTACCCGCTACAATTATCTTATCCTTACCTTATCCTTACCCGTTATGATTGTCGGATAACGAAATAGTAGCGGATGAATCGGGTAATACTAATATAATAATTATTTTTATTATTTATTAAACAAAACAATAAAACATATACATTCATTTCACACATATATAATACTTTATTGGAAAAAAATTTATCATGATAGGTGCAAGTAAACTAATTCAATGCTTATTAATATATGAGGAGGAATCCACTTGTACCATTTTTTGGTGACACCAAATTACACCCTATATTTTTAAAGTTCAAACAGTCATCCAAACCGTTCAACATGTTGGATATATTAAAATGTGCTTGCAGATCAAATTTCACATTTTTTTTGTTACTGTTTATTAAGATGGGTACAAAAATTCAATGGTCTGAAAATAACGATTTTGTAAAATATTTAATAAATAGTAAAACAATTCAAAAAAATATATAAAATTTGGTCTCTAAGCACATTTTAATATGGAGATCATGTTGAACGGTTTGGATCGAATGTTTGGACTTTGAAAACTTTAAAAATGGATGGTGTAATTTTGTGTCACCAAAAAATAGTATAAGTGGATCCCTCCTCTTAATATATATAATATATCTAATTTTTTTTTATAATTATCCAATCGGGTAACGGGTACGAAATATGCTTTACTTGTACCCTTACCTATTTAGATAACGAAAAAAAATTATCCGTACCCGTATCCGTATCCAATAAGTTTACGAAAAAAATTCTTACTCGTAACTGTCTTATTGGATACGGTACAAGTCGGATAAACAGGTAAAAGGGTGTCATTAACATCCCTAATTGTGATACAATATTTCTTATATAAAGATAATTATTAAAAAAAATATTTTTCGCCCTTCAAAAATTAATAACTATTATTATATGTATTGTATGACAGAATGCACATATGAATTGGTACAAAGCTTTATCATCAGTGCAGCTTCTCTCCTCACTTTTTCGTATTAATGTTATTTTTTTTTTGTTAGTGGGAATTTCCACTAATAGATATACTGATAAAAAATTTATTACAATGATTAATTAATGTTAGATTACAAACTGTATTTTGAATGTAAGTACATATGATTTAAAAAATCATAAATACAGACAAATCTTCATATTAAATAATTATTTTTGTCATAAGCTGCTTGGTTGACTTTGTAAGTAGTACTCTCTTTTATGATAAAACAACTTCATAACCAGTGTTAACAATTTATTTCTAAGAAGCCAATTGATTTTTCTGCCCCTGTTTGCATCTATATGTAAGCAGAAGAATAACAATAAGGGACTATTAGATGCAACGTCTCACGTTGTTTCGGTCCCTTATTTTGTATATTTTTTAATTATAATAATTTATTTAATTATTGTTTGAGTGTTGAGTAATTATTCTTTTAATATAAATATTATATTTATGAGCTTTTAATATAATTATTGTTTGTAATAGTGTTTTTATCATTATAATAAAGTTCTTTAGTAACAATTTTGTATTAAGTGATTCATTTTTTGTGAGCAAAGAAAAGAAAGAAAAAAGGCATACTTGTATGCATGAAATTTTCAGGGGGTAAGAAAATAAGTTCTTAGCACTTGTTCACAACATATAGAAGAGTTAATCTACATGTTGATTTACAAAAGTATAGCAAATTTTGTTTTGTAGTTTTATGTTTGTTGCAATCTTTTTACCTTTTCTTTTTTGATAAAAACAGATAGATATAATAGGGGTATGATTGATAATGTACTAATGGAGTTGGATGTGTAGTTGTTTGCAATTGATTAGGGTAAGAGAGTGTAATATTTTGATGAAGATATAATAGGTAGATATACTACTTGGGGTATTGATACCAGATGTTTGATATCTTGTCTTAAAACTAGTATGCTTATATAGTTTGTGGTCTCAATAAGAAATCGGTGTAATACCACTTTTGTCAAAAAAAAAAAAAATTAAATAAAACAGAGAAGAGATATAAAAGTCAGCTATTCCAAATTAAAGTACAGGGGCTGTTGAATTGTAAAAGAAAAAAAAATCAAATCCAATTGTTATAATTTCTTAGGGAGTGGGCAGAATGGATAAGTTTTCTCCTAATAAGTACAACAAATGTTTACAAGAAACTGTTTCTGTTACGAGTTACATGCGAAGAAATTTTGGAGAACTTCTTTCAAATTCTGAAAAGTTACTGGTTTGGATATGTAAGAATCCATGCCGCTGTCAAGACATTCTGACGCACTCTCACCAAATGAACTGGCCATCATCTGAATTGCACAAACTCTTGTTAGCTAACACTGTTTTTCAATTGCATTCCTATTTAAGCCCAACTCGAATTCAATAACCTTATCATGGAATTAAAGCTGACTAGGATAAATAAGACATAAGTTACCGCTATAATTGGAGTTCGTTTCCTTTTCCTTGTTTCGTCATAACATTCTTGTGGCAGAGAAGAACTGGCAGGTGAACTCTGACAAGTGGGATCATCCCAATATCCATTTTCCTCGAAGGATCGAATTAACCTAGTGGCTTGAAGGCCATCCATTACTGGCATGTGCACATCCTTCAAATCACCAAATAAAGAACCATGTCAATCATACTAAGGAAGAAAATAGAAATTTCTAATACCAACTATTTATTAACAGATTTTTCTTCATTGACACAAACTATTTAACTTTTAAGAGATGATAATTTGCAGTAACATGTATCAACCTCCCACAGAATTGACCAAAATGTCTGGTAAAGATTTTCTCAAGGATCTACTGCAATTTACGCCAGACATACATTACAGAATTTTCAAATTAAAACCTGGGTTTTGTATTAAAAACCATATTTAGGACTGTTTGTAGTATAACAACAACAAATGTTTATTTTAAGTAGCAGGCAAAATGCCTACTATATTCGTATCCAGGGACATTATTAGTGATTGTAACAAATGGCTATGTAACTGCCGATTCAAAAAGTTTCCATTTCCATCTTGTAAATGATCACATTTTGTACTTTTCTCTATTATAATGGAAACACCAAAGATGTTAAATCAAAGGTCTCACTTAGAAGCAAAAAATTATCACATAAACCAAATTGCTTAATAACAGTCCATAGATATGGAAACCAACAGTTTAGTCTGCCCAAAATAATTTCAGTTCAATTTTAAACTTTCAAAAGTATGATCTAGCATCTAGGTTCTAATTTGAGGACCAAATTTTCAACCCTTAATAACTTTCGAATTTCATTTGCAAAATCACATACTATATGTTAACAAGTATGAACAATGTACCGTGCTATTTATAAATACTATAAAAAAATTTAGTTTGTTTGCAATCAAAGAACCTCTAGTATAATTAACATTATGACCACTATGTTAGTTGGAAAGAAAGTACTGTGTAGGAAAAAATTGACCAGTAATGCTAAGTTGCAAACAAAACCAATGACCTTGGCTTTATTCCAGATAGGTAATAACATGCTCACCATCAAAATAAGATCAAATTGAGTTTGTTGAACTGCCTGAATCGCTTGAAGTCCATTATTAACTACACAAACGCTATGCCCCAGCTGCTCCACCATTGACTTAGCAACCATTATATTAACCTTGTTATCCTCCACCAGTAAAACCCGACCTGAACTCTGATGAATTGGCCTGCTTTTCGCATTTTCTTTTTTATCATGTTCTACACTACTAGTTTGTTTCAAATGTGAACTGTCAGGCGATTTTGGTCTGTGAACTGTTTTTGGCTTAAAGAGGAAGAAACCCTCCATGGGATTAAGGCCAGAGCAGGAAACAGTAGGAGATACATCAGGATCGTCAGAGATGTCTTGCTCAAGAGGCACTTTACATGGAAGCACAAATGTGAATGTGGACCCCTCATTCTCTGTGCTATTCACTGTTATAGTCCCCTTCATTAGCTCCACCTGTTTGTTTTTCATACTATTAGAATTTAATACAAATTGTCATTTTGAGAGTTTGACCCAAAAAGATTAATATTACATTCTTTCAGTGTCAAACTCAACAGAAACAGTAAGCTATTGCAAATTGTTATATCTAATTATTTATTTTTTCTTTCTTTTTATACCTTTTTCTTTTTTCTTTCCTTCTCTTTTTTTATTCGTGGGGATGGTATAAATTAAACTGGTTAAAAAAAATTAATCGGTTGCTTACTAATTGTTTGCAAATAGCAAGTCCCCGTCCCGTACCACCGTATTTCCATGCATGATCGGCACTTGCTTGCATGTACCATTTAAACAGAGTTGGGATGGCATTTTCTGTGCATATGCATAAACACAATACTCAGTCATTTTATTTTAAGAAAGGAAAAGTATAATAAAAGAGGGGTAAATCCAAACCTGGAATTCCAATTCCAGTGTCCTTCACTTCATATTGCAACCACAAAATTTCTTCACCTGTATTCTCAGTTTCTTTTCCAACTTTCGAAGAACATGATGTCTCAGCACAACATTTCTGAGTTACAAGATTTTCTGTTGTGTTTGCAGTGTATGTATGAAGAGAGTTTGGTTTAGGCACCACTCGAAGATTTATACAAACTTTACCTTTATGTGTGAACTTGACTGCATTACTGAAAGGTAAAAGAAATAATAGACTTAGCCCTTTCAGGAAATGACACCCCATATGGCAAATAAGGCAATTGTTGCAAAAAAAAAACCACAGAGAACAAAAGCCTTACCTAACCAAGTTCATCAGTATTTGCCGGATTCTAAGTGCATCCCCCATCACCTGATATTGTATTTAATCCAAAGTTAACAGTCGAATACAATACAAGTGATGATATGCCTTCTTCTCTTTTTTTTTTTTGGCTTATTATCATGAATACCTCAAGGGGAATATCTTCAGATACACGGCCTTCTAATATTAAACCCTTCCTTAAAGATGCAGCAGCAGTTTGGAGCACGTGCCTAACCACCTCTCTTGGTCTAAATTTTGTCTCCTCTAATTGCATCACTCCTAGAACAATTTAAAATTTATTAAAAATAGAAAGCATTATAGAATCAGGTATTTGATAGTCGGTTAAAGGGAACTCAAAGTCACCTTGAGGCAACATTGGGTTTAAAAATTGATATTCAGTTGAGTAATAGAGACTTTGCTGGGGCCCAATTGATCAATTGGTCAAGGAAGGCAACCAATTGTAGCCAGTTAAGTTCCTATTAAGCTAATACTGATTTTAGTTGAACTAAACTACCTCTAATTAGTGCTAGTTGATCTCATTCAATTTATATCCATCTGTAACATTTCTAGAATTCGATTTGACTAAAATTATGGCCAACTTGAGTTCATTGGAATGAAGCAGGGCCAACTTGAGTCTAACATAGACAAAGTCCAGTACCGTACCTGCTTAAAAAGTAAAGTAAGGTTATAACTTATAGCAATGAAAAAATTGTACCTGATTCAAGCTTGGAAAGATCAAGTATATCATTAATTAGTTGCAAAATTAGGTTGCCTGATGAAAGCATAACATCAAGTAATTGACGCTGCTCCATATCGACATTTGTATTTGCAAGTATTTCAGCCATGCCCAAAACTCCTGTTAGTGGAGATCTTATTTCACGCGACACAACTGCTAACATCTCCTTAGCCCAAATTGTTTCCTCTATATTATTTTAGAATTGTAAAGACATGAAGTTAGTAACTCAGTATAGCTCAGTATATTAGTAAATCCATCAGTCGTCAATTGTATCCTAATAAACCCTTTATTGTGGACTCAACTCTGATATTACTCAAATTTGCCCAATTAACCCTCAACTCTCCAATAAAAAAGCCAATTTAGTCTCATATTTTTCCCAAATCAAGAGGTCCTGGCACAAAGATCTACTAGCAAGCATCTTTTCCTCAACAATATTTGCAATAATAGCTGTGCAATTAACAATAGTGAAATTAAGCTAAATTCTGACCCCCTAAATAATGTCTCAGTTTGAAACCAAAATCATGAAAAAAAAAGGGTCCTAAAAATTGGTCAAACCTGCAGTGTCACCATACCAAATGATTACAATACAATGTTGACTAACAAATACAACGAAGAATATTTCAAAAGCTTCATAGACTGGTGTATGTCCAGCAAGTCTTCCGATGAATATTCATGCATGCGTAAATTAAAAATTAAAGTTTCATACCAGTAACATGAACTGTTTTAAACAATTCAGTTTCTTTGGCTTTTTGTACAGCCATCTCTTCACGGTATTTGGTGAATTTCTCTCTTTTCACCACCTGTATGCAAATCAAATCAAATATAAATTTAAACTTTTAAGAGGCATGGATGAAACTTTCAAGATGAAATGTTGAGTCACAAGGTACCTGATCTGTCACATCAAACCCCAAATAATTGATGCCAATAATTTCTTCTTTTTTATTGAACACTGGCTCGACATACATCAAGATTGTCTTTTTGCCAAATAAAGGGGTTGCGTATGTAATTTCACGCTTGGTAGGTTTACCATTTTCTAAAACTTCTCTCTTAAAATCTTGAAATTCCTTCACGCCTTCTGATCCCAAAAGAATTTCTTCATCAGCTTTTCCTATTATATCCTGCAAAAAGTGAGACTAATTAGCTCATATGTAAGTAGTCATGCACAAAGTATACCATCATAAAATTAAATGTATGTACTTGTCATCGAAAATTGAGAAATAAATTGCTGCCACTTCCTCTACTAATTTTCTTCAGTAATTGATCTATACCCACCTGACACCTGTAACCTCATCTATGTAGTGAGAAGCGTAGTCAGGATAGTTTCAGCACATGTTGATAAGAGGGAATCGAGGTATATAGGGGATTCATTGATGCTATGTCGTGCAGGACTAATATATCTCATTTTGAAAGGATAGATAAACTTCCAAGATTTAGTTGAGCTAAAACTGGATTTAAGAAAGTAAAAGGTTTGCATTGAAATGTCGTATATACCTCCTCTCCAAGTGAAGGGAAGTGATTATATATAAAACGATATCTCAAGTCCTTGTCCTGAAAGGAAAAGAAAAGCATATTCATGTAAATGTTTGATATCTTCAGAAGCAGAAACAGCTTTGCAACCTCCAAAATAAAGACTAAAATAACCAGATATTGAATTTCATTTTTTTTTTATTGCCAAGCTCTAGGCTCTAAAATTAGTATATCAAGCTGGGCAGGCTTGGTACATGTACCGGGATATTATGGTTTCAATTCATGTTTTGGTAGGAATGTTTAGATGGGTGTATTACAAATTAAGGCTGTAAATATTAACCAGTTGAAGTCAGGCTGGTACTGTATATTATCGTACCTGATGTGCTATAACTATAGGTGCATTTTGCAGAATAAAATGCAAGAAATTATCGGCCCGTTTTAATATCATGGACAGCTCCTCAACAGGTAACTTCTGTTCTTCCATTTTTGCACATTCTTGCAATTTCTGTACCAGGATGTTCTCTCTTTTCAAGCTATCCTCCAACAACCTCTCCAGTCGCACCGCCCTTTCTTTCCAATAATCCACTGTACTATCCTCTCCTGTCACATTCATACCCACATCAATCTCGTTCTTGTATAACAATGTGGCTTTTTTTGCTCTCTCCAAATCTGGCGCTCCCTCATCCAAAACTGAGATTTGGTTTTTCTCCACAATACGGTGCTCCTGTAATAAGTTAAAGCTCATAGGTTAGGTTTTTACAGGTTTCAACTGAAAGGATTTTATTTCAGTCAATATGGCTCTTTTTTTTTTATTTGGTTCTTATTCAATTATGGAAATTAGTTAGTTAACTTTAGTTCCAGCTTTCTGGTTTTGATAATTTATATTCAAAAATCAAAACCAATAAAGTAAATAAATATTAGGATCGAGTATGTATATTTTTGTAATAACACACAAAGTAATTTTTATTTACAGATCAAGATTTAGAACCCCATCAGCGAAAACTAATGAGCATTTTTACCTGCTTGTTCATTCTAACTCCAGTTAATTCCTGGGACTTTTTAAATCAAAATTGTTTTTTAACTTTTGTAAACCTTGTTTGCTTTTGCTGAACTTTGGTTCAGCTTGAAGCAAACTAAATAAATAGAACTCCTTGACATTATACAGTGCAAGTATACATAATATTTTAGCTTAGATATCTAAACATTCCCCAGTTTGATCGTGTCCTTTCTTTGCATATATGTGGTTGTTCATAAGTTCGTAAGCCAAAAGGGTCTGGTTGTTCCTAATTGCAATACAGTTTGAACCGAACTGAACTGAACGAAAATAAACACACACACACCTGTAATATCTCCAGTTTTCTTTGCTCGATCTCCTGCCGCTGTTTAGACAGTGATTCCAATTCTTCATGCGATAATCTGACAGCATTGGCCCGCCGGAACTTATACTGTTTGACAAGGCTCGTCAGCTGATGGGACCCAATGTCTCTGTCGTCAGTCAATTCTGCTAATTTCATAAAGTCCAACTTGTGTTTCTCTTCTTGGGATAGGAATTCTTTCAGAAGGTTTTCCTCAGTACTGCTGCCCTGCTTCTCCATGTTGAATTGACGTTTGTGTTGTAAGTGTAGACAACACCTGGAAAAAAGAGAAGAATTTAATTAAGATATGATTAGAAGATTATTATTTCTGTTAATTCTCAATGCAAAAATCGACTCTAACAAATGAGAGTCTAGGTTGAAAAAGAATAACTAATATACACTTTCATCCGTTTATGAAATACATCAAAGACTAAATCATCATAATATGTTTGCACTTGAAAGAAAGAAATGATGCCCACAACCTGTTTGCAAAAATGGCTCGATACAAAAAGAACTCAAGAAGACCAAAAATCACATATGCTCGCAATATATCTTGCCGTAATGCCCAAAAAAATTTGAATAAACCAAGTTAATACCTGAGTCCTCTTCCAATTGGTTTTTCTTTTTCTGGGTTTTGTTTCCTTTTCTGAGAAGGGAAAGCGTTATTATAAGCTGGGGAGGAGAAAGGAGACGACCATGTGAGGAAAATAATATAAAACGGATTATAAAAAAGAGAAATTCATCAGAAGAAAAAAAATATGGTGCTAGGTAAGAAGGCCATGTGCAACGACAAGTTGGGAGCAATATCTTTTGGCGGATTATAAAAGAGAAATTTATCAGAAGAGAAAAAAAAAATGGTGTTAGGCAAGAAGCCATGTGCATCTTTTAATTAGTTTGTTGTGTTGGAGCGTCTTTCAGTTGCGCCTCTCTAATCTCTAGTCTCTAACGGTACTCGAATTCGTATCTTCTGCATTAACAGTGAATCCGGACCGTCCGATCCTTTTGGCTTGGGGTGCAAACGGATCGGATAAAAGTTAAAAGAGTCTATGGTAATACCATATGCATATTACGATTTAGTTCAGGATTAATATTTTCGTTTTCAAAATTCTAACGGTTAATCTGAATCATTTTAAATGATTTTTATATGAATATGTTTTTGAAAACCAAATTTTATATATTTTTTAAAAAAATTTTACTATTTTTTAAGATGAGTAGAAAATTACTATTTTTTTATGGTCCAGAATTTTTAGATCAAGTGATTTTCTACCTATCTTAAAAAATAGTAAAAAAATTATCAAAAATATAAAATTCAGTCTGCAAGTAGATATTCATGTGGAGATCGTGTTGAACGGTTCGGATCGACTATTAAGATTTTAAAAACAGAAATATTGACCTGTATTACGGATCAACCCGTAATATACATAGTACCATACACTCACTCAAAGTTAAATACGAATATCTATGCGAATACAAATACGGATATAATTTTAAATTTATTTGATTACACTGCCAACTTTATTCGAAAGATCATTTTTATCAGGTTGATTTGCTAAGAGTATTTCCATCTCATTTGTAATAAAATTACAAATGATGTGACTATTGTAATTTTAAATTATAGAGATGTAGAGCAATTTTTCATATAGCAATTTCATTAGATTAAAAAAGCTTTGAAATACATTGTATCATGGTCTATTACAACTTTTATGTTATAAGTGTTAACTCAAAAGAATAACCAATACTTGATCTAGTGGCAAATATACATGTCTTTTTGATGTGGAAGGTTATGGGTTCGAAAATTGGTAGACTAGACCTCCATCTTTCTATATAAAAAAAGTGTTAACTTTAAAGGAGCGAGGCTATGGTACTATGCATAGTTCATAATGGTCTGTAGACTTCGTTCTATGAACCAGTATATGCAATTTTAAAGTCCAAACAATTAATTTGAACCATTGAACATGTTCTTCATATTAAAATATACTTGTTGATCAAAATTTATGTTTTTTGTAATATTTTTTGTACTTTTTTTCTAGGTAGGTAAAAAATTAGTTGATATAAAATTTGAAAGAATTTTCTACCTGTCTAAAAAATGTAAAAGAAAATTAAGCTTTGGTATTTAAGTACACTCCATATAGAAGATTACGTGGAATGCTTCAGATCGACTATTTGAACTTTGAAAATAAAATAATTAATTCATACTAGTATCGCGTCCTGCATGCGTTGTAGCAGATATATTATTAAAAGAAATCTCATAAAAATAACATATTTTTATAATAAAAATATGAATAAAAAGAATAATTATTTAACAGTAACCCCACTCATTTTAAAGATGTCTTATCTAATCCTTTTCACGTACTTTGCTTCGTAGTTGTTAGTGGATGCTGCTCATCATTGCTGTTTTGGGTTTTGATGGACATCTTTCTGGGCCTCGGGGGCCGGGAAGGCTACATGACCGGCTTCAATCGGTTTTTGGGAAAGATCACGGTCCAATTATAGATCAAGTATGCGGGAGAAGAAAAGAATTTGGGCCACAAGATTTATGAAAATTTTATGACAATTTATAAACAGCAAATCAAGGTCTGATGCCCATCGGACTCAAATTTGAGTCCGATGGGCTCTACAACCATCCAATCCTTTAAGATCCATGCACACGGATATTAAAGCAAATTCGCACGGATATCAAAGTGATACACACGGATTTTAAAATGGATCGGATGGTTATGGTGCCTATTGAACTCGGCTTGAGTCCGATGGGCATCGGATCAAATTGCTCTCGAGAAAGATACAGAAAGAAACAGTATTGTCAATGTATTGTTATGGAGAGAGAAATCGGATATAATTCTAATTTCTTTTTCTTAGTTTTTCTTTTTTACTATTGTTTAAATTTGAGAGGCTGGATATGATATTGTAATTTTTTTTTTTGTTAAATTTGATAGTCACTATCAAGCAATTTAAAAAAAGAAAAAGATAGATGGATAATTCTTATCTCGTCTCCGTAAGATGAGATATATTATCTTATCCTTTTGTTTTATCTCTTAAAAAAGTAAATCAAGAGTCATCTTTTTATTCCTCTATCAAATACAAGATAAGAGTTATATTTTTATCTATCTATTTTTTTTCTTTATTAAACATTATTTATATAAAATAAGAGTTATCTTCTTATTTTCTTTATTTTATTGACAGTGTAATCAAATAATATAATAACCATATGTATATAAATAAAAAGATAATCAGCAGCCTTAGTAATTAATTATATAATTACACGAAATACTAATAAAGAAAAACATTAATTTGTCATATATTAATTTAATTTAATTTAATTTAGGTGCAAGTAAAAGAAGTTGCTTTACGAAAGCAAGCAAAAGAAAAAGAAATTTTGCAATGAGCATATACAAGATTTTTTTTTATTTAGTAATTATAACCCGTTTATTAACCAAAGCAGCCAATTCGGACGAAAAGTTTTAAAAATAGCCTCCACCGGATTCCGAAACCGGTGGAGCTTTTTCGGGCCTTCCTACGCCGGATTGGGCATCCGGTGGAGCCAATTTGTTACACCGGTTCCCCATTATGTGGCGCGGCCACAGAAAATCAAAAAAACTACTCCACCGGTTCCCCAAACCGATGGAGGCTTGTTTTAAAAATCCTTCCACGCGAGACCTCTCTGTCTGTCTCTATTCCTTCTTCTTCTCTCCACCGGATTTCTTCCTTCTTCAAAACCGAACTCCACTATTTTTTTTTATTCTTTCCAAATACTCCATCATTTTTTCATTCAATTGTTTCAAAATTCTCAGATCGTCCAAGAGAATTGGAAACTCTTTCGATCTACGATTTTAACAAGGTAAAAATCTGATTTTTTCTATATTTTTTAATTTTGGCCGAATTAAATTAAATAACTCATTTAATTGAATTTGTTTAGTATATTTAGTATTTTTTGTGTAATTTAGTGTTGAATTAGCAATTGGCTTCAATTTAGTGTAATTGTAGTATTAATTTGTATAATTTAGTGTAATTTGTGTTATGTAGTATAATTAGTTTAATTTGTGTAATAGAGTTAAATTTAGTGTAATTTGTGTTATGTAGTATAATTAGTTTAATTTGTGTAACTTAGTATAAATTTGTGTAATTTGTGTTATGTAGTATAATTTAGTGTTATGTAGTTTAATTTGTGTAATTTGTAGTTTAGTATAATGTAGTATAAATTTGTGTATTTTAGTGTTATGTAGTATAGTTTGTGTAAAATTAGATAAATGTGAAGTTTATTATTTGGTATAATATAGTATAAATTTGTGTATGGTTAAAATCAAAAATTTTAATAATATGTAGTTCAATGGTATGGTGTGTAGTTAATTTAGGTCGGACTTACATATAGTTAAATTTTCTAACAGGGTGAATGGATAATCCGAATTATCCGGAGCTGTTGAAATTACCGCCACAGTATTACAGAGCATGGACAGTTCGTGATACGGTAATTTTTGTTAAATTTATTAATTATTTGTTTGAAATAAACATTATATGAAGTATTTGAAGGAGTTATAATGGTTTAATTTTTTTTGGCAGCCTAATGTAAAACCACTCCAGTTAAATAGGCACCGTCCTACTATTGCTTACAATAGTCGAATGGACGATGCTTTGAAGAATTTAGGATTATACCAAATTGCTCGTCTTAATGATTGCAAACTTGATCCGTATTTGATTACTGCTCTGGTTGAGAGGTGGAGGCCGGAGACAAATACATTTCATCTACCAGTCGGTGAAGTAACAATAACGTTGGAAGATGTTGCATGTTTATGGGGCTTACCGATTAAGGGTAATTAACTATTTAAAATTATTTATCAGTTATTTTAATTAATTATTTTAAGAAATAAATTGTTGATTGTGTAATTCTTTTAATTGGCAGGCTACCCAATTATTGGCACTAGCGATACCGATTGGAACCCATACTTAGAGTATGATCTAGGAGCTGATCCTACGGATTTTTATAATGACCTGGAGACGACAATGCCATATAAACATAGGTGGTATGATCCTAACATAGATAAAGCGCGATTGGCCGTCTCTAGTTATTCGCTTAAACTGAAATGGTTGCGGACCAAATTTGTGCATCCACTAGTAGCTGGAGACGATGATGAGAGAGTTGCACAGTACACCCGAAGATTTTGTATGGATATATTCGGGTTAGTTATGTTTCCAGATTCGAGTGCAGACGGGGTCCCTGCGATGTACTTGCAATTCCTGAGTGATCTGGAGACTTGAGTAGAATACAATTGGGGAGGTGCTGTACTTGCACATCTTTATCGAGAGTTGTCACGTGCTTGTCTCGCGAGGGTGGAGACGATAGCGGGGCCATCTTTATCGAGAGTTGTCACGTGCTTGTCTCGTGTGGTTTGTACATTAATTTTTTTTAAAATTGAACTACATAACCATTTTTTTTCAATATTAATATGCAATATGTCTTACTTTTTTTGTGTTATGTAGATTGCTCGAGAGATACAGCTTACGACGCAGGCAATAACCATGGTGAAAATTCCAGGACATATGGCATATGGCAAGATGATGCTCGAGCATGCTTGTGACGTTATGGACGATATTGGTCAGAGCCACATATTCCGCGGCATACTTGAGAGTGCTAGGATCCCTACAGACCTGGACAACATTGATTTGAGTGATGATTTGCCTGATCAGTATCCTCGTCGCCCTCCTACTGAGGAGCCTCCCTCGGAGTGGGACAACTTCATGAGCGGCACAGAGTCAGGATGATGGGACCATCCACAGCAGATCCGGGACAGCTCACCGCAGAGCCGGGTCATGAAGGGACCATCCACCGTAAAGTGATGGGACCATCCTAATGCCTCCTGTTAGCACCATCATTAGGATGATGGGACCATCCACAGCAGATCCGGGACAGCTCACCGCAGAGCCGGGTCCATCCACATCAAATCAACCTCAGGACGCTCGAATAAGGAGACAACCTTGCCCACCTAACCTGTACACTCCCGGGACGGACGCCCTCAGACCTCGACGACGACAGCGTCGTTAGCATGTTTCGACTAAGTAAGTGCCAACTTATAATTTTTTTATAGAAAAAAAATGATGCATTTCTGACGAATTCTTACAAACTTTTTTTTAGCGTGCAATGCTTTGAAGAATTTATGTGCATGGAGATGAGATTTCGGTTTGAGAATTTCTGAATTTGATAAGATGGACTTGTTATATTATTATTTGCATGTTATATTAAGATGGACTTATTATATTATTATTTGCATGTAATATTAAGATGGACTTGTTATATTATTTACGAGGAACTTGTTATTTTGTTATTATTAGTACATCGATAGTTTCACATTGATAACAATTGGGAACCTTTAAATTTACATAATGTCATCATGAACAATAATACATAATTCATAAATAGTTAAAATGTCATTCGAAATAACAATACAATAAAAGTGTTGTTGGAAATTAAGAATACAATAAAAGTGTTGTTGGAAATTAAGAATATAATAAAAGTATCGTTGGAAATCTTAAGAATACAATAAAAGTGTCGTTGGAAATCTTAAGAATACAATAAAAGTGTCATCATAACAATACAATAAAATACATTAACAGTCATCAATAGCGTCGAGTTGATGAAGTCGATGCACCTAACACAAAATGAGAACAATTTAGTTCAATTAAAATAGTAATCATGCAAATTGTTTGTCCATTGAATTTTAAAATTTTTATACCTGAATGTCTAGCTCTAGAAGTCTTCTGATTTTGTGGCCGAATCCTGGTAGGGGCCTCCATTTTGTCCATTGTCATTAGAATTCGTTTGTATTTTCTCCTACCCTTATTTATTTTGTCTGGATCTGGCCTTATAATGGGCCCATGATACAATGGCCAATCCCGTGCATTTCCAAATCCCTTGAATTCTCCAGACCAAGTGTTTATATAATTTTGTAAGCTAAAATATGGACTTACATAATCGTTATGGTTTAAATTCCTGAAGAAGCAAACTGCAAGAACATGGTTACATGGGATGCCTGTTAATTGAGGTCTCTGACACAGGCACATAGGCATTCCTTCTGGAGGAAAGGTAACAATATACTTGACCTCGCCTCGAACACCCTGCAATTAAAAAAAATCAAATTTCTTGAATTGAATGAATTAAAAAGTAGTACATATATATGAGACTTACCGTTTGAAGAAGTCCATCTTTATCAACAACCTCATAGTTGTTGTGGCCAGCATACATCGGTCTGACTTCGTGCATTCTTGCCTTTTCCCTACGACGATGTAAAATCAGTGTAATTCTCAACGAAAAATCCAATCCTGAAGCCTCCCACCCAAACGCGGCCTCCCGTCTCTTTACAAACCAGTCGACGCACTTGTAATATGTTTTCTCAAGAAGTGCACACACAGGTAATTGTCTGGCCACCTTGAAGACACTGTTTAGTACCTCAAAGCCATTAGAGTTCATTAGACCCCATCGATTAAGGACTCCATCATGCACTTGTGTCCACTTATGCAAAGCCAAAGGCTCTCTCATATTCTTGCGGTCCCGTTTACCAATTTTCATGACGTAGTCGTGTGCTTTTGTATCTCTTTGCTTAATTATATCCATCCCCTCTTCAAATCTCCAAAAAAAAATTTCTTAACAAATTTCTTGAAAACCGTGCGGAGCCACTTTTGAGGGAAAATTTTCCAAACATTTGCAGCAATATGCTGTGAACACAATCGGTGGACAGCTTCATTTTTTGCCTTGCACCATCCTAGATTGGGGGCCTCAAACACCCCTCGTATAACAATGTGCTGGTTCGAGAGAACACATATTTTTCCTGGACCAACAACATTAATACGTAACCAATTCATAAACCAACCCCAATTGGGGAGTGACTCCTCTTCACAAATCGCAAATGCAAGTGGCAATAGTTGTTGCTCTGCATCATAAGCACAAGCCATAAAAAATTTACCTTTGTATCTTCCGGATAGAAACCCAGCATCAACACTGATAACGGGTCGGAGATGAGGCCATGCTTGAATACACGGCCCAAATGCCCATGCAACTCGGTTGAAAATATTAATATTATACTTGTTCGATGGTTCATGCTCAAGTAGATACTGTGTACCTGGGTTAGATGCTTTGATGGCACCCAAAAGCAATGGCAGCAACTCGTAAGACTTCTCCCAGCTCCCAAACATGTCAGCCATTGCAAGTTCCCTACCTCTCCACAACTTGTTATACGAGGGTGTTACTGTCCCAAATTTCACCTTAACTAAATGCCTGACCGTTTTAATGCTTAACTCCAGATCTTTTTGATAACCAGGTTTAATAATATCAGCAATTTTTCTAGCAGTCATTTGTGCATTATCCAACTTTTCAGCATTTCCAAAACATGTGTGGACATATGGGTTGGTGGAAATTGTCCATGCACCTGTTGGTACTACCGTTGCATATAATTTCCATTTGCATTTAGAATATCTACATTCAACTCGATACTTGGTTTTGCTGCTGTTTAGGGTGTCTAGCTGTATACTTTTGGGTAGGTAAAAATCTGCAAGCTCTGATATTAGTTTGGCTTTGGATTCGAACATTTGACCTTCAGCAAATTTTTCATCTAATCTGGGGGTTTCCTTGAGAAATTCACGATCTGCGTATGGCATCGGCACATCATCGTGGAATGAGGAACATGGATGCCTAAGACCTCGATTGATGAATGGGATCGACTTGTGCCACTCTTTCAATATTTCTTGGGCATTCTTTTCAGCCTCATATTCGTCCATATCTGAGTCTTGCCCTTCAGCCGAATCATCATTATCAAAAGAACTTGTATCAGAACATGCATTTGGGTCTAATTGCTCATTAGGGTCATCACCGGTCTGAACTACAGGTGTGTCTGTGGTTTCAGGTACACTGCCCGAGTAAGGATCAAAGTCGGTCTGAACTGACGGTGTGTTGCTCCCTCCAGGCAAACTATCTGGGCACGGATCATAACTGGTTTGGTTTGTACGTTGCTGCGCCTCAGCTACCAATTCTATAACCTTAAATCCGGCTACTTGAGGTGCAGTTTGTTTAATGACATCCCAAGTTTTCTCATTTTCTATCCGAAATAGAGAGAAATGGTACGATCCAGGTGGTTCCGTGTTCAAACGTGCCCTGATTGTCAATTTGACTCGACTCGGAAGCAATTCAAGTCCAACATATATTTGCCGTCTTACAACAGCAAAACTAGTAGAATCGGAAACGGTAAACGTAAATGCAGCCCCTATGTCATAACCAACATCGGTTTGAGTGTTTTGGAGGTTACCACCATAATACACATTGATCAATAACAGAGACATTTTGCTGAAAAAAAACAACACAAATTTAACTCTAATTATTTTTTAATTTTACAACACTAAATATAAACCTATGAGCAGAAAAAAAAACTTACAATAATGATCAGAAGAAGCTGCTGAGTACAATGGCGGTGGCGATCTATTCATACGGTAATTCTTCAAATTGGATTTAAAATGGTGAAAAATATGAAAAAAAAGAGAGAAAAACGAGACAGAGAGGAAGAAGAAGCTGCTGGAATGAGGGAAGAAGGAGTTGCGCGAGGTTAGGTCAGAATAATAGCTCCACCGAATTGCAAAATCGGTGCAGATAAATTTTGAGGTCTCCACCGGATTGGGAAACCGGGGTAGGAAAATTTTGGACCTCCACCAGATTGCGGAACCGGTGTGGAACAATTCTGTGTAACCTTCCGTGTGCAGCACTGTGGCAGAGCAAAAATGGCTCCACCGGATGCCCAATCCGGTGTAGGCCGGCCCAACCATGCTCCACCGGATGTCCAATCCGGTGGAGGCTATTTTTCGAACTTTTTCATGGCATTGGCTGGTTTATTTGAATTTTAAGTTATAATTTCTAAATAAAATAAAAAATCCATATACAACATCACACACTATCGGATGCATACCCAAAATTGGTTTTCTCACTTCTCAGTGGATCAAATTGGAGTGACAGAAGCGCATTTGTTTTTTGTTTTTTTCTTCTTCCGGGACCTCATGCTACATGGCAAGTGGCCACGTGGAACATCTATTGGTTTATATCGCCCCCAGGTTTATTTTTAATAGGGTTTTAAGGCAGATGATATATATATAGGATTAGGATTGAATTAAAATCGATTTCTAATGGAGTATATATAATATAATATAATATTGCTTCTGTTCTGTAAAACACTAAAACCACACGTCACGTCCTATCTCATCTCTCTCTCTCTCTCTCTTTTTAAATGATAACGTCACTTGGTCCGGAGCCAAATCCGGAAACGTTTTTGGCGTGCTGTTAAAAGAAAAGGAAGCAAAAGATTTTGTACGATCAATTTCTTTGATATTCAAAATCTTTTAATATCAACTTGTACGAATATAATGAATTGATAATTCAGTTGGTTGTAAAAAAGAAGCATCATATTAGGATTGAATATGATGAATATGTTATTGTTTTCACAGTCATACTTTAGAGCTAACAATTGAAAATATTATTTAAATCGAAAATACATCAAAGTCAAAATAGGATGTCCACACATCCATTCCGAACTCAAATATTATTTTATTATTGGCCGAATTGAAAATGCTAATCACGATCCACAAACCGACAACAACGGAGACCCGACCCAATAACGTAACAACCCGACAGACGATAGTTTTGCCGTTTTAGATGAGTCGTACCTCTGTCCTACTAATTAAAAGTTTAAAGTTGAGATCGGAGTAGGTCTGGTGGGCATTTCAGCTACTTTTAGGTCCTATTATTCTAAGATCATAAGATTAGCATAAAGATATGTGCGCATGTAAATTGAAACAGATTTGTGAGGATTTTAATTATTTTGTGCGAATCTTGATGCAGATCGAATGATCATTACATGTTTGAAGTAGGTTCGATGAGCATTGGATTCGGACCTACACTGAATTCAACTTTAAAACACTCCTCAACTACTGGGTAGTGGGGTTTTACTGAAGAATGGAAAGTGGAAAACAACCAACAGTCAGCCACCGGGCCGAATTTGTCAGGACGGTTATATGTGGCCAAGAGCCAATTACTCCCAATTGTCAACAACTGTGGCACTGTGTGCTGTTCGCTTGGGAATATGCGACGCACCTCCTCCTTTCTGTGCCAACATTCGCACCACATGCGCACGGATCGTAAAGTGAATCGGACGGTTATGGGCATCGGACCCAAGTTTGTCCCCTCTTCGAGTACGAGCCTTTCTCTCTCAAAAATAAAAAAATTAAAAAGGAAGGAAGTGATTCGCACCGTATCAAACGTGATTCGTCACTCCCTCCATCCATGACCCAGCGCCAGCGGACAATATTTAATTTATTATTATTTTAATTTTTAAGTGTTCAGAGTTCAGACTACGCGAGAGAAACGAGCGAATTTGAAGCAACGCGCTGTCCGCAAATATTGTCGCCTTTGTTTGTTAAATTAGGCGGATAGCTTTACTAGTTCCTCCTCACTTTACCTCCTTTCTTCTTCTTCCCCTTCTTCGGTTCTTTGCTTTCTTTGCTTTCTTTGCATCCCCTTCTCTTTTAATCGCCTTTCTCCTTTCCCTCCTTTTCCTCCTTTACTACCCTTTTTCTACTTCTTCCTTCGTCTCTGACGCCAAGCGCAAACACTTCTCCAACTGCTCAGTCTCTCTCTCTTTTTACCGGGTGCAAAAGTCTTGATAGGCAATGGTGACCTCGAGCTCCGCACCGAGCTCTCTGGAGACACAGACAGCTGGGGCCCCTGAACAGTACGACGTTGAGGTGGAAGCGGAGCATGTGATTAATTGCCGGGGAGGAGCCGTGCTGGGGAAGAAGACCATCCTCAAGTCCGACCATTTTCCAGGTTGTCAGAATAAGCGCCTTTTCCCCCAAATTGAAGGCGCGCCTAATTACAGACAGGTAACACCTTGTTGTTTCTTCTCTCTCACTCTCTCTTTCAGTCCAAGTACTAACAGCAGGACAATCTTGATTATCTTTAATTGATTTTGTTACAATGGGTATCAGTTTCGTACTTACAAAAATGGAAAAACTAAATAAAGTGGGTTGTCAGCAGTTCCTAGCTAGTATTTTTGACAATTGGAATCCAAGTTTATTGTAGGTATAGCACATATATCCATATATCTCAAATTGTTATGAGAATTAGGAATATCAAAACCAATAGCTTGTCAAATTTAACTTTCATCATGATTTGGATTGGATGTTTTGCTGCTCAGTTGTATTTACATATCAACTTGGAAACATTTCTAAGATCAGGCACTACTTCACTTTAGTGTTTGCTTGAATTAGTTTTGGAAGTTGCATAATATTTGCCCTATCTTGTTGTCATGTTATAATTAATGTGGCATGACTAAAGATTGAATCTTTTAATGATGGATAGTTATTTCAACCTATTTATTTTCAGTTTGAAATTGTTCAATCTTTAACCTTTTCATTTTGAACCCTCATAATTCCCACATACACTGCTTTAACTTATTTCAATGACGTTATGTACCTTTGGAAACTGAGTTTATTTCACTTCGTTTCTTGTCTTCCTTGGTGTTTAGATTTCAAATGAGGTTAATTGAGGTTTAATTAAATATCAATTATTCAACTCTCAACCAAAAACTTCAAAAGGAATATTTATTCATTTGACTTACCAAACTTTTCAAGTACAAAAATCTATTTGCTTGTATGCAGTAACATTATAATAATAAGACTTGCATCTCCTATCTGTAGACCCTTCTACATTCAACTGGCTATCCTACAAGTCACCTTATAAAATTGGTTATCTCCTTTGTTTGTTCAAATTTTTGTATATATGATATTAGCATGCTCAGAAAAAAAGAAGACTTGCATCTCCTAATATTTAATACATTTGACTATCTATATTTGGCAAGTCTTTCAGCCTCTGTAGTAATTAATAAGTTAAATGTAGGTGTGGATTTGAAAAGCTTCTATCAATTGACTTAATGTGCCTCTATTTCTTTTGAGCCACACCCTAGCTTATCTCAGATTGCAGCTGTTGATCAGTCAAACATAATATTTGAGCACATGACTTACAGAAGGGAAATATCATTTTTTAAAGTAAACAAAAGTGAAGTTCATCCAAAGATATGTCCCTGGAAGTTAACACCAACACAAACTCTATGTTTAAAAATAACAATGATTATTATTCTAGATTCAACAATAGGTGCTAATAGTTTCCCTGATTTTTTGTGGTATTAATTGTTCAGGCCGGATCGCTACATGTTCATGGTGTGGCAATCCCAACAATGGATGGTATAAGGAATGTGCTTAACCATATAGGTGCACATAAAAGCGGAACCTTGCAGGCGCACGTCCTTTGGAACAACCTCAGAGAAGAACCGGTAGGTTGTGTTAATTTTTTCCATTGACTTATACTGTGTAAGAGTACAGTCAGAGCTTCAAGTACCAAACCGGCAGCTGGGCTGGATATCCACATTTGTTTTTGTAGTCATACCTGGCATAACTTTGGAAGAAGACCTCAAGTTTTTTTATGTATAGAATCCACTGGCACCAAATTAGAGATGGACCATGACCATACAAGGTCAGTCTGAAGTAATGTATGGGCACTTTCTGGGGGACTTGTATATTTCCAAGTCTGTTGAAACAAATATGGAACTTTATTGATTATTTCCTGATGTTATTTTTGTCCTCTCTGTTTACCTTTTTTTTTTTTTTTTTTTTTTTTCTGAATTCCTCTGAATAGGTCATATACATCAACGGACGGCCTTTTGTTTTACGAGATATTGGAAGGCCTTTCTCCAATCTTGAGTATACGGTCCGTTGATTAACCCTTTTCGATTTTGAGATTAATTAGTATTCAGTCTTTTCAAGCAATCTGCAACTCAATTGATTCTTCTCCAGGGCTGATAAAATGCCTCGACTTCTCTGATAGAGTTTGCAATTTGTCGAAGTCTTGCTCATGCTTATTTTAAAATAGTTGACTGATATTTTTATTTTAGCGGATATTCATTAATGCGACTCCATCCAAGAAAAGCAATATCAAGAGTAACCATTTATTTATTTGTTTCTCTTCTGCTACGAATGCAAAATAATATAATACATGGAAATTTCATGTGTGTGTTTTATTGAAATGTATAATGTAATAATGATATGTACTTCCTTGTTAATTAATAAATTAGATTCCTCTTAAAGAATATGTTCTTGTGTACTTTGCTAAATGCCAATTATGGCCATTGACCTTTTTCCATCAGTAAGTTAATTAATAATTAATTTGCACAAAATTTTCTGTATATTTGAATTGATTGAGACCTGAAATCACAAAAGGAATGTAACTTGAGTCCATTTTGTATATATGACATGTAAAATAGTGATTGAGGTGTTTTTGTGGAAACAGGGAATTAACAGAGAGAGAGTTGAACAGATGGAATTTCGTCTAAAGGAAGACATCCTTGTTGAAGCATCAAGGTATGCAGCCTATAGTAAAAAAATAGTTGATAATGTTGATCTAAACTCAAGTGGCAATTTTTATAAACTTTTTGTAATTTAGAAGTTAGAATTTCATATTTTAGAACCGAGGTAACAAACGATTTAGATCTACCAAGACCATGAAAGCTCCTACACTCTTGGACCTCTAACATTGTTAGCGATCTGAGTTTCTTCTCATAAATTTATCTATATGGGTGCTTTTGTGTCTCCTTTCTTATCTAGTCCATCAGATACTCAAGGACCCAGAACAAAGAAAGAATTTAACAAGTCTGGTTTAACTTCTTAGCTAAATCCACATAATACCTTGTGGTCTTTGTCGATGTTTTGCAGCCAACCACTGTCCACTAAGACAACCTTGTGGTCCCCTCATTGTTTTTACATTTTTGGAACAGATGAGCAGGGCTCATATCAAATAACCTCTTTCTTTATGGACCCAAGAAGTGTGTGCATGATGATACAAGACAGTTTTGACTGAAGTGTGCGCATTCCTTGGTTGTTGTGTAAATAAATTTCACAACGGGTTCAAAATATTTAAGATTTAGACTTTTGAATTATGGAAATTTAGAAATTTCTTAGCTGTAGTCCTGACAAAACCCAGCTTAGTCTGAGCTATTGGTTTAGCTGCATGTCATCATGGGTCATATCTGTTAGGTTATGGACCATGAACTGTCCAGATCTGTTATGGGTCCTATTCTTTTTTTTTTCAAAAGTGTAATATGAAAGAACATATCCACATTTGTATTCCAATAAAAACTTAACCGTGTGTATATGGATAGATACTGCATCGCAACCAAGGGTTGCGATATTTGACTCGTCCCTTGTCGATCAACCTTTTTAGTCAATAGTTGAAGTATCTCATTTAATTTTTAAAAATCCAACATAAACAGATACAGGAATAAGATACTTGTAACTGATGAGCTGCCAAATGGTCAGATGGTCGACCAGTGGGAGACGGTTGAAGTGGATTCTATTAAGACCCCGGTGGAGGTAGTTTTCTTTTCATATATGCTCTCTCTATGAAATATTATTGTCATCAAATGGTGCATTGGTCTGCTCAAATTATTCTTCCCGAGTTTTGAAACTTGTGGCCAACTGCTTTTGAAGCCCCTTTCTATTGACTTCTGTTGAACAATGAATAATGCTGGTGTTTACTATGCATTTTATAGTTCTTTAGCATGACACCAGTAGAATTTTTTTAATATTTTAAATCTCCTCCTAATCTCGTTCCCAAGATGGTAAAATATGGAAACCAGAATAAGAAAATATTTGAATGCAGACCTACCCAATTTGCTTTTAGAATTGGCAAACCCAGAAACATTATCTTTTTCCTCCCCTGAGAAGAGAAGCCGTACTCTCTCAGTAACTTGTACCAAAGTAACCCCCCACCACTCACACACACACAAAAGCCGTGGTGCCAAGTCTGGTTAAATTTGGCAAACTTATGCCAAAGTCTGTGTGCATACAGCGGGAGGGTGGATTTACATTTGTGACATTAAGTGAATTTTCTGTTTAGGTGTACGAGGAGTTAAAGCAGGAAGGGTACCTTGTGGAGTATGAGCGCGTTCCCATCACTGACGAGAAGTCCCCAAAAGAAATAGATTTTGACCACCTAGTATGTTTTTCTTGCTCCTCGTATCCAATATTATATTCATTGTCTAAAAAATCATAAATTTTCTTCTTAGAGATGATACTTCATTTTTGGTAATTTTATCAATGTTAGATGCATCCTGTTGTCTGTTTTGGGCATGTTCGGCAAGTGTGGAAAAGGGGAATAGAGGTTTTATTACCACTGAACAAGAAATAATTGAGTGGAATTGTGAAAATGGGAAAAGTGGAAGTGGGTTTGAACATTTGCAGTCAAACCCTTGCTTATTACACTTTGGTCCCTCCTCTATTCCTCTACGAGTCAATTCTCTATTCCACATGGATGGTGGAATAGAGGAATTGACCTTTTTCAGGAGACAGAATTGGCTCGTTTACCGATACTCTTCCACCATCAACCGAACACAACCGGAATAGTATGAAATAGAAAGCTATCCCAAATTTGACTTTTCATCTATTCTTTCACCATTCCACATGTTGCCGAACAGGCCCACTTGCCATAAGCCTGGGAATTTGTTGGCTTGTATAATATATATCGTGCATTTCATTGCAAACAGGTGCAAAAAATATCTCAGGTCAGCATAGACACAGAAATAGTCTTTAACTGTCAGATGGGAAGAGGAAGAACAACAACTGGTATGGTCATAGCTACCTTGGTCTACATGAACCGGATTGGCACATCAGGTTAGTTTTTCCTTTCTTATCAAGTGATTTGGTTAAAAACTGGTTATGGCCCAAAGTTTGCGAAAGTCAGGTTTGATATTCCTTGTTGCAGGCAGACAGTAGTATCAACCAATTGGGTCAGGTTTCAATTGTACCCAGAGGCAGATTTACATTGGAAGTATGGGGGTCAATTGACCCCCATTTTAAAAAAAAAATTTGTATTTATATATAATTTCCCATATAATTTAGAGTAACCCCCATTCTTCAAAGGAAAATTTTATATGATTGACTTCATATGTATTTGACATGAAAGTCTGGCTCCGCCCCTACTTGTACCTGTACGTCTGTAACCGGCCTGCACATTTGCGGGTTGGTTTCCCCTGATTTGGATCTGACGGGGTTGGACTCTTGGAGGATGTTTGCTTTTGGATTTACTGGGATTTCAAGAAATGTAACTTTTCTTGGATTTGGAGAATAATTATCTTTTACTAAAAATTGCACCATCATTGTAACAAATATATACTGTTCCTTTACGTGATATCAATTTTTTTTTTTGAGGAAATACATGATATCAATTAACAAATTAGTGTGTCCCTAATGATATGTACCAAATGACAACATATATGTGTTTTCAGACTAAATTCATATTTTGCAATGTATTGATTGGTATAGTATTTTTGTATGTAAATCATAGGCATTCCAAGGACAAGCTCCATTGGACAAGTTTTTGCAACTGCAAATTATGTGCCAGACAACACTCCAGACTCAGAAGAAGCAATACGCAGGGGCGAGTATTCTGTTATTAGAAGTCTGGTTCGTGTTCTTGAGGTAAAAAGAAAAAACATCTAATACGACAGCGTTAGTTACTGACTGTATTTCTATCTTTAAGCTTGGATCTAATCCATTCGTGTTAGATCCAGATCGTTTTAAGTCCGCTTAGGAATATGAAGGAAAAAAATGTTTTCTCATATGTATAAATCTTTGAAACCTTGTATAATGTATTTTGGTTGGTCATGCTAGGTTGAATTCTGTTTCTGGTAAACAAGTGGGAAATAGTTTGCTATATGTTTGATTTTATATAACTTGAAATTCAAGTGGTTTATAAATACAGGTGGAAATTTGGATGGCCAGTGCATGAGTATCAAATTTTCATTGCTTCATTGTCACCTTCTTTTACCTATATATGGTTGGCTTCATTTCATTATTTTTTTTTCATTTTTAATGTTGGCCTGTATTCTTATGACAGGGAGGTGCTGAGTGCAAGAGGCTATTGGATAAAGTTATCGACAAATGCGATTCAATGCAGGTAAGCTAGCCAGCATTTCTTTCTGAATAGATTGCCACAGGTAGTAATCTTGAATTGACACCCAAGATAGGTTTGTGTTTAGATTTGTCAGAGTAGTATTCTATGAAGGATTGTTGTGATACAGAATTGAGTCATATTACACAATTTGATCTAGAACCGTAAGATTACATGGCAAGTGAGATGCTTATGTGTATATATATTTTTGAAAAGTAGTGGAATTAATTCCACCGATTTCTGTTAGAAATCAGAACGACCAAGTATAAGTACCTAAAGCAGGAATTTATAACTCGGCCAGCAGTGCATCAGTTATGGTTACAAAACCTCAGCAAATCAGTTCTAAAGCTGAACAAAAATACACAGTTTTCCAAACACACAATAAAAAACTATATAGAGATGCTTATATATATATAATAAAATCAGGTCGATTGAATATTTTTTGTTTGATTGTTAGTTGGTGATCACCAAGATGGTTCTCATATTATTTTCATTAGCAGTTAAAACAGGAAATTGATGACTGTAGAGAAACTTTTGTTATTCAAATGAAAAACAAAAATGATATTTCAACAAATGTGTTCATCTAACAAATGTGTTCATCTTTATTTTGACAAATCATAAAATATCAAATTGCTTGTAGTTTATTGTCATATATAGCAAGTTTGTTATGAGAATAAAGCGATCCTAAGAAAATGTTGATTGTAGAATAGTTTGTTTTTCTTTTTATTTCATAATTATGTGAGGATATAAGATTTGTATTGGACTTCGTATTGCAACTATCTGGTTAAAAATTCTTTGAAAGTTTCGTTAGGTTTTCCAAAATGAAGAAGTGATAGAGTGTAACATTTTAAGGTCAAGATTTTTTTTTGGCAATTTACTTTACTCAGAAAAAATAGACCGCTATCTCATCGCTTCCAAGTTCTGCCATGCATAGCCAGTCTTGACATCAATTAATACTGGATTGAACCAATTTAACTCCTTGGATTTTTACTGAATTTTTGTCTTTTAACAGAACCTAAGAGAGGCTATTGCAACATACCGCAATAGCATCCTGAGGCAACCAGATGAAATGAAGAGAGCGGCATCACTTTCCTTTTTTGTGGAGTACTTGGAGCGATACTACTTCCTTATTTGCTTTGCGATCTATATCCACACCGAAAGCTCAGCATTACGATCTGCTTCCCCTTGCAAGAGTTCTTTCTCCGACTGGATGAAGGCCAGACCTGAACTTTACAGCATCCTCCGCAGGTATATATTTATCGGGTTGGGTTGGGTTGGGTTCAGGTCTGGGTTTTGGGTCGGCTCACAGGGGTTCATATCAGTTTTTGCTTATCACTTTGTTTTCTTAAAAGACTAAGTAAAGATAATTATCCTTCTTATTACAATAATTGATCATCTTGATCTAATACAAAGTTGTGTCATGCCGGTTGCGTCACTTGCACATCTACAAGCTTGGCCCTGGTGATTTTAGCAAGTTATTATCTACAGTCTGGTTTGGCTTCCTTTTGTAATGATGCAGTGTGTTTTTTTGCGTAGATAACCTCTTCAAAATTAATTTAAAACAGGACTAAGAAAAGAATAATTATTTCAAATTGGTATTGCCTGGGACGATTGTAACCTCACATATGTTAGAAGTAGTTGATTCTATTTTCCATAGAATTAGAATATAGGAAAATCTTAATTTGCAAAAGGTAAATATTAAAGGGAATTCATATGAATATACAATAATATTTATGGCAATTTTAAAACATCTGATTATTTAAAAAAATGCAAAATCTTTGTATGTAATTTTGTGAACCCAAATATAAGTATATGTTAGAACTGAAGGCCTAGCACATATGGTGATGGGACTCGCTACTGAGAGATGCAGGTTCAATTCCCCAAGAGGGCATCTAACAAGAAATGGGTATTGGGGTTAACAAAATCCCTAATTTAAAAAAAAATTTGTTAGAATTGAAATTAGTAAGGGCGCTGTGAAGCAAGATTTTGAAACCTAGTGTAGTTAATTTTGGCAAAGTCTCATTCTACTTGTCTTGGTTCTCAAATATAGAGTAACTACTGTACTAAATGCAGATTGTTAAGGAGAGATCCAGTGGGTGCATTGGGATACTCAAGCTCGAAACATTCTCATGCAAAATCGACAGAGCCAAGTCATCCGGATGGTGTCAGTCGTCCTTATGATATGAGCACAGTTGCAGCCATGAGAAATGGGGAGGTGCTTGGCAGTCAGACTGTTCTTAAAAGTGATCACTGCCCAGGTGTTCAGAACCTCAACCTGCCCGAGCTAGTTGAAGGAGCCCCTAATTTTCGAGAAATTCCTGGGTTTCCTGTGTATGGTGTTGCAAACCCCACGGTTGATGGTATTCACACAGTTATCAAGAGGATCAGCTGTAGCAAGGGGGGGAGGCCAGTCCTTTGGCATAACATGAGAGAAGAACCGGTTGTCTATATTAATGGCAAGCCTTTTGTGCTTCGCGAGGTTGAGAGGCCATATAAAAATATGCTTGAGTATACGGTTAGAATTTCTTTTGTTCCCTCAATGGAAATTTCTAGCTTTTCTGTTAATAAACATGCTTATATGTATCCATTATGAATATAAGTTCGTAACTTTGAGACTGTGTAGGAGTTGTGATACATGTTTTACTTAGTTAGGATCTGTTAGGGTATTATAGTCCCGTGCGTACCTTCCAAGAAGATACCCTTCTTTCTTATTTTGCCCATTCCTATGCTTTACATAAAAAGATCTATTATTCAAGCAAGTAATAGTAAATATGTTTGGTGATGTCAGGGAATTGGGCGAGAGAGGGTCGAAAAAATGGAAGCCCGACTAAAGGAGGATATTTTGCGTGAAGCTGAAAGGTATGGCGGAGCCATAATGGTGGTACATGAGACAGATGGTGGTAAGATTTGTGATTCATGGGAACATGTCAAAAGGGAATCAGTCCAGACACCTCTTGAGGTCTACAAAGGTTTGGAATTGGCTGGTCTCCCAGTGAAGTATGCACGTGTGCCCATAACTGATGGAAAAGCACCCAAAAGCTCAGACTTCGATACCATTGCTCTTAATGTTGCCTCAACCCCGAAGGATGCAGTATTTGTTTTTAATTGCCAGGTTTGTGGGTTTATGGTTTCTCTTTAACTGTTTGATATTTCCGTATTTCCATATTTTATGGCTTCTCTTTAACTGTCTTGTGATAATTTGTTGTTTTGTTGTTGAGATCTTTGAAAGAAAAATGTGACAACTAAATAATCTCACTATTAGAGACAAATGGGAACATCACGATAGAGCAAATGCTATTTCTGATAAAACATATGGTTTAAAATAACATACCATATCTTTCCTGTTTTAAGTATTGTCTTGAAGCATTTAACTTAATGAATACTTAAAGAACAACCATGAAATATTATTAAGCAGCATTCATTCTTTTTCCTTGCTGTTGTACAGATGGGTCGTGGTAGAACAACTACAGGGACGGTGATTGCATGTTTGCTGAAACTAAGAATACATCACGGGAGACCTATCAGGATGGTAATAACTGACAACTTCCAACCAGAAGAACGAGATGTTGGGAGTTCATCAAGTGGAGAATGCAGGAATGAGGATGAAGAATCAGATACCGGGTCCCCCGACACAAAATCAAGTGCATCACAAGAACCTGCCAGCCACCAGAGCCGCCATCACCCATTTGGAATTGACGACATACTTCTATTGAGGAAGATCACAAGACTGCTTGACAATGGGATAGAGTGCCGGCAGGTGCTGGATGCCATCATCGACATATGCTCTGCCTTGCAGAACATTCGGGAGGCTGTCTTGCAGTATCTGAAGCTGATTAATCAACAACGTTTGGAGCCACGTGTCAGGAGGGTTGCACTGAGCCGTGGGGCTGAGTACCTGGAGAGGTATGTCAAGTTGATCGCTTTCTCAGCATATCTGGGGAGTGATGCATTTGATGGGTTTTGTGAGCAGGGGGAGACAAAAATGTCCTTCAAGACGTGGCTGCATCAGCGGCCTGAGATCCAGGCGATGAAATGGAGCATCAGATTACGCCCTGGCCGGTTTTTCACCCTCCCTGTAACCTCTCTCTCTCTCTCTCTCTCTAGAAAAAAAAATCACAAATGAAGCATGAAAAAAACATGTTTATCAAAAGCTCCTGCTAATTGTTAGCTTATGTTCTTTTATTTGCAACAGGATGAGGCAAAATCAATGCAGCAATCTCAACATGAGGATGTGGTGATGGAAGCAAGAGTTAGGGCCCGTCATGGTTCAGTTTTGGGCAAGGGATCTATACTCAAGATGTATTTTTTCCCTGGGCAGAAAGAATCCACCTACATGCAATTTCATGGGACGCCTCATGTTTTCAAGGTTTCTTTTCTTTTTCTGAAATTCACTGTTTTTAATCTAATTTTCTGGGTATTGCTTACCATCTCATCCTCATCTGTACCTCACTGAGCTTAAAGTACCTTTTCTATTTTGTTTTGCTTCTCTTAATTTTTCTGGCCAAAGTGGGTAGAGGAAAGTTACCCGTTCTATACTGATAACTATGCTACTCTGTACCAGTCAGGCCCTGTGTAAAAGCATTTCCGCTTCACATTTAGCTAGATAAAGAGAATATGCTGGACCAGATGATACTCGAGAATAATTTTGTACCTAAGATAATTGCATTTACTGTGTTCTATTTGCTGATACCCTAGATTAGTTTAGGTTTAAATATTCACTGCTATCAATATAACCTAAATATTCACTGCTATCACTAACACTTGGTATGGAACCTATGGTTAATATAGGTGGACGGGTACCCAATATATAGCACAGCAACTCCAACAATAGAAGGTGCAAGAGAAGTACTAACTTATTTAGGCGCCAAAGACAAGACAGCAAAGCAAAAGGTTGTGATCACAGACCTCAAAGAGGAAGCAGTTGTATACATTAACGGGACGCCTTTTGTTCTGAGAGAACTAGATCAGCCCGTCGATACTCTCAAGCATGTTGGCATCACTGGTCCCTTGGTGAGCTTTCTTTCCTCCGACCTGGTTGTATGGCCTTAAATACATACAGTTTCTTTTTCTTTATTTTTACCCCTACAAGACTTCATTTATCCTGGAAATCCTGTGAAGCTAGAAATAATCCTGTGAAGCATGGGAATCCCTTGGAATTTTTTGAAATATTAGTTATTCTACCCTTCTTTCATTACTACTCATAGAAGGGGAAAAAAAGGAAGGAATTTTGTGATCTTTGGCAAAAGTTGGAAAGGTTCATACTTCAGTATCTACATGGTTTCCTTATTTTTTCTTTTTAATTTTTTTGATATGGCTTAGGAAACTTCTGTTAGCATGGTTCATTGTCAGTTATTTATCTTAAATTCCAGTGACCAATGTGTAGGTTTTTTCTTTATCTAATTTTTGGTCATGGATTAGGCTGGGTTAGGATGGGCTGGTTGACGAAATCTAATTAGACAACAGGCCATTGATAAAGGGATTACAGTTTTGTATTTTTTCCCTAACTTAACGTGGAATTAAATTCGGTCCATAAGCTCAATGTTTTGGATAGTTTTTGGTTGGCACATAAGGTTGTCAGGCAAAAGAAAAAGAAGATTAGGGTAGAGGCCATGCAAAGACAGCTGTAACCCATAGAAAGGGAAAATATCAATGCCCCCTGCATTACCCCCTCCGGTTCACCACCAACCAAAGCTTGGTGCAAAACTTAGGTCTGGTGCCAAAGGTAACGCCTGCCAGTGTATTAAAGAAAATAGGAAATTTTATCCTTGACAGCGCCAGGGCACAGTGGGGGCAATGTTGGGTGTACCGCATCAGAACTCTAAAAAGTAACATAAAGAGGCAGAAAGACCTTTTTCAGAACAAACCTAGATAGTAACGAAACAAAGATGGGTATGGTGTGAGAGAGTCGGCAAAAAAAAAAAAAAAACGAGAAAAGAGGAACCTTAATTTTTTAAACCCTAGCCGCCTTTGAATTTGTTATTCGTGTCAAAGTAGATCTGTTCAATTGCACAAAGGGTGAATTAGGAGCTGACTGCTGCAACTCCTGGTCAAATATTGATGGGCCGTTGCGAGTCAGCACCATATATATACTGGTCCTTACCAGTATGGTACTAAAATTTGAGACTCTTTTTGCATCAGTTGGTAAGTTTTTTGTTACCTTACAACGGAGGAAGATGGAATTGATAGTTACCTTTTCAGACCTCAAATTGTAGAATCTCCTCCTATACAGTAATCACAGATACCATCTCCCAGAACAATATCCATGGTATTATCTATTGAACTCTATACTCCAGGGTGATATCAGTCATCACGGTGTCTCAATCTCTGTTGACCACTTCTTTGGAAGGGTAGCCTTGGTATCAGATGTTAGTAGTTTTTTTTCTTTTTCAAGTTGCATAGGACCAAGTTGTAATTTTAGATCTAGTGTGGGTTTGGATCAACCTGATTTCAGGTTACTGATTGCGTCAATTTTAGATCTGGTTTTGGCCAGGGTCAACCTGATTCAGCATTAATGGTTGCTTCTATTTTAGATCTGATTTCTGCTTCTGTCAAACCTGATTTTTTGGTTGTGTTGGGTAAGATTATTGTCAGGTCAAGCTGGACCTAACCTTGAGTGTGTGAATAAAGTGTACGGCAAGATTTATCCGACATAGGACTCTTGTGACTCATCCATGAGTATTGACTGACTAATTTGTTCCTAATTTTTCTCCACTGCTTCACTGCCCATTATAACAGTCTTATGAAAAAGATTCAATAACCAAATTTGCTTGTTTCTATAATTTTTTCAGGTCGAGCACATGGAGACCAGGATGAAGGAAGACATCATCTCTGAAGTCTCCCAGTCAGGAGGCCAGATGCTCTTGCATCGGGAGGTGATTAGCACAGCCTCAAACAAATCAAGCGTAATTGGTTACTGGGAGGACATTTCTCCGGACAATGTCAAGACGCCTTCAGAAGTATTTTCTGATCTGAAAGAGGAAGGCTTCGACATTGAGTACAAGAGAATTCCTCTGACCAGAGAACGGGAGGCAGTGGCTTCTGACGTAGATGCCATCCATTCTTGCTTGCTCGGGTATGTCCTTGCTAACCATATCATTCCATGCTTGTATAGAAGACCTGTGTGGTCTATTACAAGTAAAGCCCATTTTAGGAATTTTGCTATAGTTTTGACAAAATCATTCTTCTTAAGCCTTCTTAACCTTAAAGGTCATATTGTTGGGGACGGAAGAAAGTTGAAGGATAAGGGGATGGCTCTTATCCCTTGTGAGAGTGTTGATAAGAGTTATCCCCTTATCCACTAGACATGAGGCTTCTTAAGTCAATTAATACTTGCTAAAATACACTAGTGGTTATCAGCACAGAGAAACTTGATCCATCTTTTTGCACCCATTTAAGCTTGAATGAAATTCTGTTTTGCTTAGAGTGTTAGAACATTCCATAGGACTATCACGAAGAGAAAAAAATCAAGGGAAATACTAAAATCACTGTCACTTGATTAATTTTCTAATTTAAGTCATGAAACTCTGCTAATTGTGCTATATACATGCATGTAGGGGTGCGAGATATCTGTTTATTTCGCACACAGGTTATGGCGGGGTGGCCTACGCGATGTCTATCAGTTGTCTTGGGCTTGGTGCTGATGGAAAGTTTGAGACTGAGCACACTGCAGAGACGCATTTTGTGTCAACCTCACAGGCTGCAGAAACCAGTTCGGCCTGTGAGAATCAATCTGATGACAACAAAGATTCTGCCGGTTTCAGACAAGGTGACTACCGGGATATTCTGAGCCTCACCAGGGTCTTGGTCCATGGCCCCGAGAGCAAAGTAGAGGTCGACTCCATAATTGACAGGTACCTTTTTTCCCCATTTGGTCAAGCAATTGCATTAGTTTTGCTTTCCAGTATTTGTATATCCTATGTAATAATTGGAGGATGATTCCGTTGACTGGTGCTTGCTTGGGAATTGTGGGTTTATTGGGTCTGGAGTGTTCACAAATCATCCTGGATTGCACAATTAAGGGTTAGTTGAGGACTATTGCTGATTTAGGTCATAGTCCCAAGGTTTGAGGAACTGGTGCACCAGTCATGTATGAAAACGAGATAACAGTTTTCATACCCTTGTATTGAATGGAATAGAAAGTAAGCTTTATGATAACTAATAGTTGCCATTTTGTTGTACTCTTCATTGTTATATCTGATAGAAACTTTTTTTATTCATGTACTTCGTAGATGTGGGGGTGCTGGACACTTGAGGGATGACATTCTCCAGTATAAGAAGGCACTGGAGAAGTGCAATAGCCACGATGACGAGGCACGGTCATACCTCATGGATATGGGCATCAAGGCTCTGAGGTTAGTCAATACCTTCTTCCCTATTGCAAAAATGTGTACGGCCAATGTGGTATCTGTTTGGCCAACTTAAACGATTTTCTGCTTCTTACTGTCATCTTGGTGGTTGATCATTAATTTTGTTTGCCTAACTGTGTCAACTAGTGGCAAAATTATGTTATAGTGATAATATGAACCTGTGTTGGATATATCGGGGATGATACTTGCTTGATACTGCAATTAGACATATATAATTGTTAGTGGGACAAAAAATAAATATTAGCATAATACCTAGTGACTAAAATTTTGATTCTACCATTGAAATCGATAATTTAACAAAATATATAATTTCTTTTAATATTCTGCAGGAGGTACTTCTATCTGATAACATACCGGTCGTACCTCTACAGCGCATCTCCTACAGAAATCAAATTCACAGCATGGATGAAAGCACGACCTGAGCTTGGCCACCTTTGCGATAACTTGAGACTCGATAAATAATAGGTCTCAAGTTCTCTTTTTGGCCTACTGACGCCCTTTTTTCCTAACATGAAAAAGAGAGAAAAAACTGGGCATATTGCGGCAAATGACATTGTTGTATATTCTAATAGCATGTCTATGGCTTATCAAAGAGAGTGTGTAAATAAATCAATAAATACTTCATTAGAGATGTGATCTACTCTATGCTTTTGTATAGTTAGTTACCTGTTTTTCATATACTGCTGTTTGGATTTTCGTTTCTTTTTTTATTTTTGGTTGACTTGCTCGTGTTTCTAAAAGAACAAGTACATTCGAAATGTTCATGGAGACCAAACATAAAAATGTGCCAAAATTAAGTTATTTAATATAATTGATAAAAGGAAAGGAACTATGAAAATTACTCTCGTCTCAAGGCAACCCCATCAGCTTGATATTTCCCCAAACCCGTTGAAGGGAAGAGATTGTTGTGCATCCAAGTTTTCCTTGAACGAGCAATCAAGCACTATACCACAGCACCGCAGAAGAATAACTGTACCTTGATTCTTGGTAGAAAAGAGCTTTTACCTCAGGTGAAATCGAATATGAGCAAGGGTAGAAGAATAACTTTGTAGGTCTGTGATTAAGAACTTAGTTATATGAAATTGTCACATTCAATTCCAACTGGATCAAACTCAAATTCAAATCTAACTTTGTAGGTATGTAACAAGGAGATAGTTGTGAGCATGTGACATGTAGGGTCATAAGGATTGATAAGAAAATAGCTATTTGATTTTGTTAAATTTGCTCAAGGATATTTTTTTATTAAATTATGTATAGTTTAAGCAGATTGGATTACAACAATTTGTTAAATTTATTAATTAGTTTTTGAATGATGTATTTGAAACAAAATTCAAATTGCCTACAAATTTGATTTCTTAACGAGTCGCTTAATGAGCATGAGTCAACTCAAAACATTTAATGAACCCAGCACAAGCACATCTGTCAACTCAGTATTGTCTTCCTAGCTCGAGTCGACTCGCTCATTAAGCTAATAAACCGAGTACGAGCATACCTAACTCGCTCGAACTCGCTTATTAATCACCCCTACTTGGGACTGCGTATCTACTTGGGAAATGCTTTTAATACATAATCAATTTTATTATGGATACGATTATAGTATTAATATTTTTATATCCGATTTAATACCTATCCAGCCGAATCCAACATTATAATTGATAAATATTATTTTAAATACCTGAGATAATTCTAATATTTTTTTTATGAATTAATTAATTCAATTTGTAAATCATGGCAATGTGTGTGGGAATGAATAATATGGTATCAAAATTGAATATTAATTAACGATTTATTAATTTGTATCGCGTTTATACTTTATTTCAATCTTTATAGTTTTATATTTAGGACGTGTGGAGTAGGTATCTAATAGGAACTGAGTCGTATTATTGAATGAAAATAAAAGATAGAATAAATTCTGATTTGCTGCATTTTGAATTCCATTCAAATTTGAGTAGAAGAAACTATTTTTTTTTTAATTAGCAAAAATTTTGGAATTCAGGTGGCTAATTGTTTCCAAGCAAATTCCTCAAATGTCTCCTGGATTATAACTATTTAGAAATACTGCAAATGTTCCTCGACAATGACTGCGAAAGGGACCGCAACCATAAAGCGCAAATGGATGCGGAGCCACCAGCACAAGTGCTTATACCTAAGCATTGAATATACTAATAACTAAAATATGAAGTATTTATACCTAAACATTGAAGTATGAATATTTACGTTGTAAAGTATTTTTAATCAACATATTGTACCAAATATGTATTTTCTTACAAATAACTCTGGTTAGCGCTTGAATATATTAATATATAATAATGCAAGTATTTATAGTTGCACATTGAAGTATCAATATTTATGTTTTAAAATATTTTTAATCAACATATTGTACCATAAATGTATTTTTTTACAAATAATTCTGGTTGGCGCTTGATAATATTAATATGTAATATGACAAGTATTTATATCTATACATACTTTATTAAAGTATGGATATATGTTGATTAAAAAATCAACATATTGTATCAAGTATTTCACTAATGCTTCAATGTATTAATGTCGTATCTTGCAAATAGTTATAACTATTGTATGTAATACTAATGCTTAACATATTTACCGGTTTCAAGTATTTTTTTTTTTTACATATCAATTGTACTTGCAAATATTGTATGTGACTTTAAAAGTATTGATATCATATATTATAAGTATTTATATTTATTGTCCGTATTGACTATTGTTTAATATATCAAGTATATATAATATCAAATTAAAACATATCAAGTATATAGTCAAATCCTAAACACATTTAATCACATATCCAATCTCCAACACAAAAAATAACTACAAAAACACATCGAGAAAAACAAAATTTTACCTCACAGGGAGGCAATATCGATGATCAGATATGAGAAATCGCAAGAAAACATGAGATTAGAGTTGAGAAAAGAGAATGTCAGAACCAGAGATGCGAAACCGCGTCAAAATTGCCATTAAATCGCCTCAGATTTAAAAAAAAATGGAAGGAGCATGGAGGGAGAAAAGAAGGTTCAAATTCAAAATTAAAAGGTATTTACAGAGGTTAGTAGAAACTAGGAACCACTTACGTTTGTTAGAAGATAAGAGTAGAGATGCTTGCTGACCAAGTAGACAGAGAACGTTTGGGGGACTAGAAGACGGAAAGAAAGAATTACTCTTTGATTTATACTACACAAATTTGAAATCTTATCAAATATTCGTGTACATTAATTTCGAATCCACAAGCAACTCTCTAATTCTCCTTGTTCACTTTTTCTTTAAATATTTTAAATTTAAGGTCGTCCTTCGGATTTCACTTCGAATAAGAAAATATCTATTTGAAAAAAAAATTCAATTTTTTAAATAAAACAACTTATATATTGCATTCAACAAATTTTATTACACATTAGACACATCATGCATATTTATTTTAAGTAAGAATATAAGCTATTCGATTAGAAAATAAGGAAAAATATTTGATAAAACAAATGAGAAAATGGATGTACGAGAACTCAACTCATTTTATAATTTAATTTGTAGAATTAAGTTTTGAGATTTTCTGTAGATACGACATAGATTATTGCAGCTATGGACAATTTGTTTTTTAGCATTGGAATCAAGCATACCTAATATTTACAAATTAGATTCTTTAGAATTTGTGTCAATTAGCATTGCTAATGAACATATGATATAGGATTTTTTCATGTATTCCAATTTTGTTTTAAGAACAGATTTGTTAAGTTTTAGTCAACATATTTAGGAAACCATATCAATTCAACAGAGAAAACAAAAATTATTATCAGATCAAATAAATAGGCTCAAGTAACGCATTATTTCAGTGCATGAAATCCTTACCAGAATCTGGAGGAACTTCAAAATCTATGAGACGTGTTACTATTCTGGGTAGTCCCGTCCTCTCAGGTAACAGAATATTTGAATTTGAATCCGGTCCGTAAGATCAGAATCCGGACCAATCTGGCCCGTGGTAAAGTGCAAAAGTAAATTGAACGGTCCTGATCTTAACTCAAAATTTATGTTACCTTAGGTGAAATGCAAAAGTAATGACAGCTTGCGCTGTTTTCCCAATTCATAGTCGTACCAGAACAAAAATGAAGAGGAGAAAGAAAAGAGAGAAAGGCAGTTTGCTGCAGCTAATGCTGGACTTTAGTTCGTCTCTAAATCTATGGAAATTTGTAAAGAGTTCAATCCCGCTAATATCTGTCGGTTGAAGAAGCCTTCTCAGTTCTCCCAATGCTACTTCTCTTGCTGTAATTTATTTGGGTTGGTGAGAACTGATTCAAGTAGGGTATCTTTATAAAGCCTCTGGTTGGTATTATTGAGAGCATTTCTGGTGGCTGTATTTTGGTTATGCCTGCAAGATGTTCAACAAAATTCTGCAGAGAATAATTTGATTGGTTTAATAGGGACCTAACAGCAGATGACCCAAATCAGATAAGAGGCCCTTTTTGTACCAGTTGGGACCGAAATAGAGACATAATGGCTATTTATTCATGTGGGCTAGATAAAGATTATAACTTTTTTCGTGTCGGGTTATTAATTACCTGAGTAGATTGCAATGTTCCTTTGTTTGGTAAAAACCTAGATTAGCTTGATTTAAATTGTTCACTGGGATCAGTGAAGCTTTGGTATGAAATGTTCTGGTGAATATAGGTGGATCAGTGGATGGGTACCAAATATATGCATAGCAACTCTAATAATATAGGGGGCAGGAAAAGTCTAATGCACCACAAAGAGGACAAAGCGGAAAGTTTTGATAACACACCTCAAAGATAAATCCATTGTGTAGACTAATAGGATGCGCTTTGTTTTGGAGAACTAGATTAGCCTGATGGGACTCTCAAGCATGTTAGCATACTGCCTCATTGGTGAGTATTCCATCCTTCTACCTGATTGTTTGTTCTAATTAGAAGAACATTTCATTTTCTTAATATGTACCCGTACAAAACTTTAGATTATTCTATATATGCTTTGAAGTTAGAAGTATATCATGTGCCCCTATAAAGCATGGCAACCTGTATAATATGTATTCACTTGCAATTTGTTGAAGAAATTGCTCAATTTCCCTCCTTCCTTTACTATTGATGGAGAGCAAAATGAGGAAGGTAAATAATTGATCTCATAGGAATATATATTTAGTATTTATAGGTCCTTCCTTGATTTTTCCTCTTTGCTTAGGTTAAATGGAAACTTTTGTTGCCATGGTTTATTACATATTAAGTTAGATTAGCTCCCAGTGAGCAATGCAAGGTTGATTTCTTTGTCTATTAATTGGTCATGGATTAATAGCCATTGAGTTCTGAATATATATAGTTCATCAATATTAATGTTGTGTTAGGTTTTGGGCTGGGATGGGCTGTGTTCCTGTGGTTAATTGAATCTTAAATAGGAATGTTAGCATTGATAAGTGTAAGTTGCAGTTTCTTCCCTTACTCCTAATTTATGCGGGCCTTAAATGCAGTCCATAAGGAATTGTTATCCTCCAGCATCCAAAAAAACTTCCGGCACACAGAGAGCCGTGGAACTTATCCAACGTAAGAATAAGCACTCGGTTTTATATTCTTTCTCAAAAAAGAAGCACCCGCACCCGGTTTTTAAGGCCATGACGTTTGATGGTTTTGGTTAGTGGGTAACGGTTTTTGAGCAAGTAAAAGAAAAGTAGAGGTCGGAGCCACAGAAAGACAAACGTTACCCATAAAAATAAGTTTAAAAGGCGTGAGGATCTCACAGTCTCACACCAAACATCCCCATTAAACAAGGAAATAAGGATAGTGAAAGGGTAAAAGAGAGGAGGGGGGAGAGAGAAGATAGACCCTTGGCAGCCTCTGCCAACTGCCAAGCGTTTCAAAAAGAGAGAGGGAGAGAGAGGATCGACCAAGAGAAAATTGGGAGGAAAAGAAGATAAAAGGAGGGAAGAGGAAGATCCACCTCGAACCCTAGCCTCATTTGAATTTTGTTATTCATTTTGAGTAAATCTGCACAATTGAATAAAGGGAGAACCAAGAGCTAATTGTTTCCATATTTGTGTAAATACGGTATTGGATGGTGCCAATCAGCATTATATTGGTACTGGTCCTTGCCAGTATAGTACCAAAATTTGAGACTCTTTAGCCGGTAAGTTTTTCTTAATCTTTCACTTGAAGAAGATGCAATTTTTCTTATTAATGTTTCATGAACTCAGGACACAAAATCTGCTCTGACCAAAATAGGGATCATAGATAACACCTCCAAAAACCAATTTATGACAATTTTCATTGAACTTCATACTCTGAGGCACTATCAGCCATCCCAAGGTCTTAAATCTTGGTTGACTGCTGGCTTTTCAAGGGTATTTTCAGGACCTACTTTTGTTTTCAAATTGTGGTTCGGCTTTATTGGGCCAAGTCAGACTTTTAGATTGGATTCAAGCTTGGATCAAACAATATTTAGGATTGCTAGTTGCTTTGATCATTGACATTCCAAATTTTTCCGGTTGTCAAGCATGAGAGAAGAACCAGTCATCTATATTAGTGGCAGGCCCTTTCTGCTTTATGAGGCAGAGAGAGGCCTTGTTAAAAAAAGCTGAAGTATGCAGTTAGATCAATGGAATTTTCTACCTTTTCTGTTAACATGCATGTTATGTATCCATTATGAATATAATTTATTGTGGAACTTTTGACATTTTGTATTGGAGTTGTGATACAATTGTTCTTGATGTTGCCTCAGCCCCGAAGGATGCAGTATTCGTCTTTAATTGCCAGGGCCGCTCTCTCCTATATTCCGTCACAACTCAAAGCCAATGCTCGCTCTGTCACCACTACCTTGCCTTATCCTAATTCGAGATCTCTGAAAAGGCGAATTGTTGCTATTCGGCGAAGCAACAATTCTGTGGCAGCTTCTCTGTCAACCGCTCTTCCAAATGGGAGAGTACGGACAGAGATCAAAAGCAATGAGAAGCCAATTATTGTTATCAATGACTATGATAGCTTCACCTACAATCTGTGCCAGGTACATTTTTGAGTTGAGGTCTAGTTATAGCCCGCTGATTGGTTTATACTGTTGATATGCCCAAGTTTTTGGATGATTGATTTGATATTTTGTGCATGTCAGCATATGACATATGCTTATGCTAATAAATTTACATCTGAAGAAAGTTTTGGTAGATAAACACTTGCTTGATGTCTCATGTCTATTACTTTTTTTTTTAATTAAAAGTGTACAATTAGAACTCCATGCAGCAATGCATCTGAAGAAAGCCCCTGCTAATTGTTAGCTTCTGTTCTTTTATTTACAACAGGATAAGGCAAAATCAATGCAGCAATCTGAACATGAGGATGTGGTGATGGAAGCAAGAGTTAGGGGCCCATCATTGTTCAGTTTTGGCGATCCATATTCAAGATGTACTTTTTCCCTGGGCAGAAAGAATCCACCTCCATGCACTTTCATGGGATGCCTCATGTTTTCAAGGTTTCTTTTCTTTCTCTGAAACTCGCTGGTTTTAATCTCGCTTTCCATTTGATAGTATTGCTTACAGTCTCATAGTTATCTGTACCTCACTGTTTTTTTTTTTGCCTCTCTTACTTTAATTTGGCAAAAGAGGGAAGAGGAAATTTTTGGAGAATGTGTCAGATTGAGCAATATTAGATTGTAGTAATAATTGAAATCCCTATGCTATGGATGAGGCATGATCCTTGCCTGATACAGTGATACTTTAATTACACAATTTGCCACATTACTAAATGTTAATGTGACAAAGGTATACCATCATAAGACCTACTTAGGATAATCTTGATATCACCATTGGCGCTGAACTAGTAATAATATGCCATGATGCCTAATTTAGATATTCTGCGGGGCAGGAGGTACTTTAATCCGAAGCTATATTGGTGAAGCGACCGTGAATCTCCTCAAGAAACCAAATTCACAGCTTGGATGGAGGCATGACCCGAGCTTCGCCACCTCTGGATAATTAGTAGTTCTAAAATCCTTGTTGACATCTATTGTTCAGGGCAAAATTGTGTTATATTGTATATATGTAAGGTTCTGGGAAGGAGAATAGACTACTATGTATATATAAATAATTAAATATCATAACCTTTTGTTTGAGATGTGCACTAGTATCTCTGGTAATGATATAGATTATGAGCAATTCAGAACTGATTTTATTTGTTTGCTGAACCAATGATATTGCTCCTTAGGAATTGGTTTTTTACATTGCTATGTTTGGTTTCTTTGGTTTGATTGTAAGCATCAATTGAGCAAAAAAATTAGTACAAAAGATCCAAACATAAATATTAACATGATTGGCTGAGAATTCTAACAAGGTAAAAACGTTACCAATGTTATATTGTTATTAGAAAAAAAAAAAAAGAGAATTAAAAAATATGCTTTTGCTACCCTGTTTTCCCAAAACTCAACCATGCCGATTGAAATGAAAATAGCTTTTATATTTCTGGGTTTGGGGGTAAACTTGTAGACTTGTAGTTGTCGATTTAATTTGATACTTGTGTTGAACACAAAGTTCTAAATAATGATTATAGCGATATAGTGAGGAGACAAAAAAAAAAATATTGCGACTAGCGTAGTGGAAGTTATCATACATAGTGTTTTTTTTTTCTTTTTAATTTATATTCTATATTTTTACTAATTATTAATATGTTCAATATTAGATAATTGGAGTAACAATCAAATGATTACTAATCTAAGTTTATACTTTTTTCAATCATGAAAATAAGAAGAAAAAAAAAGATCTACAAAGTAACATTATTTAATAGTTCATATTTCATAGTATTACATATTCTAATAAACGAAGAGTAATTAATTTTACAAGTGAAATGAAGTTAGTATACCTATTTGAATATTTTATATATTATAATAATTGAAATCAATTTTCAATGAAACAAATGACAATAATTTTACAAGTGAATACAAGACGAAAAACAAGCAAAAAGGAAGAATTAATATTTGAATATTTTCTGATATAAAATGTGAGACTAAATCACAAATAGCAACAAAAGCACATAGCTCGATTTAGCATACTTATCATAGCAGACCAAGTAACATCAAAAATAGGAACAAAAGCACAGAAACCCATATAAATCGCAACAAAAAAAGTCTAAGTAACATAGCTATAGCAATAGCACGTAGCGTCTAGCGGTAATAGCAGGCAGCTATTACAACAATAGCAGTTGTAGCTGAATTAACGCATTCTTTTCTCATAGCTTACTTTTATGGTTTGAAAAAATTATGACACAGCTATAGCTCTATTTAGAACACTGGTTCAACATAAAAATTGCTTATTTTTTCGACATAAGTTTCTATATTCCAATATAATCTATACTATGACAAAAATTTATGCCATCATATTCTATGAAAATAACAGCTTGTTCCATCAATTCTGCATACGCTTAGTACAGGAGGAAGATCAAGTTTCCTTTCTTGTATTGTTCTGCAGCCTCTAGAGTTATTTATCAGAATTACAAGTTGAATATTTATAAAGCCAGAATGCCTACTTAGAATTCAACAAGAAATGCAAGCTGTAGGGGCAAATATTATATTTAGTGCTTTTGTACTTTACTAGTGAATCTTTTTGTACTTTAATGGTGTTTTAACAGTGCAATTACTATATTTTTGTGGGAGTATAAATTCAGGCTTTTGGTCTACTACATCAGCATAACCATGAAAATCACAGACATGTTGTAGTTTTAGAAACCCCACAGAAAGAATATCACAAATGCATTACAACACCGCGGGCTTAGTGTAGTGAAACTAGTCCTTGTTACTCTTCGGAAAAATACACGTTTAATTCTTAAGTAGCATCCAATAGATATTGGGTGTACCAAAACTCTTTAAATATATATATATATATATATATATATATATATATATATATATACAAAAAATAATAAGATTCAAAAGGAATATTCAAACCAACAAAAAGAGTTAAAAAAAAAGCTCGAAAGATGGAGAGGAGAAGCAAATGTTTTTTTAAGGTCAATAGAACTGACATTTTCATTGATTAACAAAAAGAGTTATTTATAAAATTAGAAATAAAATATGTACAAGTTTCTACACGAGATATCTAACTCAAGTTCGGTTTCTATGCCAATTTGAGAACTCAATTGTGGTGTAATTAACTAAATCTAGCACCATCTTGCTCTCACCCGTAAAAGTGCCCAGCACCCGGATGTCCATAGGGTGTCCCATCGACCTTTATCCCATCGTGCTATTTCCGTTCTTAAAGCCCACCACCACGAGAGCACGGTGGTATTGGCCTGAAAGCCCGACTGATAGCCATATCTAAATAGTAACATGTACCAGAATCCCGTCGCAAAGGAGCATGAGTAGAGGATGTGATTTGTTGTCTCCACACTGTCGTCATCGCATAAGTGACAACCTGCTTCGACATCACATCCCCTTGATCTAAGCTGTCAGGGATTTGTTGTGTAGTTCCAAATTGCACCTATAATCGTTTTGAGTGATTTTGCTAGGTGTTACCATGATCTTGTACCTAGAATTTCACCATGAACTATAATATATTTCCCCAAACATATTGAATCATTTAAAAACTACTAATTCTTGAGGTCAACTGATTAGCAATATTTTAGGGTACAACAAATGGGATACTCCAAAATGCAGAGTAAGTGAAATTTAAAAATATAAAAATCGAAGGCAAAACAGAAAATTCTCCTAGGTGGTTATATGACTGGATACACCAAAATACAGAATGAACGAAATTTGAAAAAAAAAAATGAAAAAGGGATGCAACACAAGGATTTTTCATATGTGGTTGTATACGAGGATACACCAAAATGCGGAGGGAATGAAATTTAAAAAATAAAAAAAAAGATACAACACAGGAAATTCTCATAGGCGACTGTATGCGGGGATACACCAAAATACAGAGTAAATGAAATTTGAAAAAAAAAAACAAAAAAGTGATGCAACACATGGATTTCTCAGAGGTGACGGTATGCAGGGATACACCAAAACGCTGAGTGAACGTAATTTAAACAAATGAAAAAGAGATGCAACATAGGGAATTCTCATAGGCGACTGTATGTGAGGATACAACAAAATGCAGAGTGAGAAAAATTTTAAAAATGAAAGGGGGATGTAACACATAGATTTCTCATATGCGACTGTATGATTGGGTACACCAAAATGCAGAGTGTACGAAATTTAAAAAAATAAAAAAAGGGATGCAATATAGGAAATTCTCATAGGAGGTTGTATACAGAGATACGCCAAAATACGGAGTGAACAAAATATAAAGAAAATGAAAGATGGATGTAACACATGGATTTCTCATAGGCGACTATATGATGGGATACACCAAAATACAGAGTGAACGAAATTTAAAAAAAAATAAAAAATAGATGCAACATAGGAAATTCTCATAGGCGGTTGTAAGCGAGGATATGCCAAAATGCGGAGTGAACAAAATTTGAAAAAAATGAAAAAGGGATGCAACACAGGGATTTCTCATAGGCGGCTATATGCGAGGATACACCAAAATGCGGAGTCAACGTAATTTAAAGAAAATGAAAAAGTAATGCAACACAGGAATTTCTCATAGACGGTTGTATGATGAGATACACCAAAATGAGGAGTGAACAAAATTTAAAAAATAAAAAATAGGATGATCCACAGGGAATTCTCATAGGCGGCTCTACACAGGGATACACAAAAATGCAGAGTGAACGAAATTTAAAAAAATATTTTTGTGCTTAGCTGACTCATTTCCATTATTATTGTGCTTAGCAGCCTCGTTGGCATTGTTCTTGTGCTTAGCAACTTCATTTGTCATTATTCTTGTGCTTAACAACTCATTGGCCATTGTTCTTTTGCTTAAAAACATACTTTGCCATTTTTCTTGTGATTAGCATTCTCATTTGCATTGCTCAAAAGCTTAACATCCTCATTTATCATTGTTCTTGTGTTTAGCAACTCATTTCCTACTTTTCTTGTGCTTAGCAAATGATTAGCCATTGTTCTTGTGCTTAGCGGTCTCATTTCTATTCTTCTTGTGAAGCACAAGAATATTGTAAATGAGGCTGGTAAGCACAAAATTAATATAAATCAGGCCGGTTAGCACAAGAGTAATGCAAATGAGGCTGCTAAGTATAAGAAGAATGGAAATAAGGTTGCAAAGTGCAAGAACAATGGCCAATAAATTTGTTACGTAAAATAACTATTATAAATTACTTGTTAAGCACAAGAATAATGACAAATGAGGCTGTTAAATTTAAGAACAATACAAATGAGACTGCTAAGCACAAGAACATTACAAAAGCCGCTATGCACAAGAATTTGGCCAATGACGTTGTATAGCAAAAGAATGATGGCAAATGAGTTGCAAAGCAGAAGAAAAATGACAAATGAGGTTGTTAAGCATAAGAATAATACAAATGAGATTGCTAAGCATGAGAACAATTCAAATGAGGTTGCTAAGTACGAGAACAATGCAAATGAGAATGACAATCACAAGAACAATGACTAGCTACTAAGCACAAGAACAATGCAAATGAGGCTGCTAAGCACAAGAATAATAGAAAGAGTCTACTAAGCACAAGACCTATGCAAATGAGGCTACTAAGCATAGGAAGAATTGAAAAGAGGTCGGTTAGCACAAGAACAATGGCCAATGCAATTGCAAAGCAAAAAAGCAATGGTAAATGAGTTGCTAAGTACAAGAACAATGACAAATGAGGTTGCTAAGCATGAGAACAATGCAAATGAGGCTACTAAGCACAATAATAATGGCTAATGAAGTTGTTAAGCAAAGAACAACGGCAAATGAGTTGCTAAGCACAACAACAATGTCAAATGAGGTTGCTAAGATTGAGAACAATGCAAATGAGACTGCTAAGCACAATAATAATGGCCCATGGAGTTGTTAAGCAAAAGAATAATGGGCAATGAGTTGCTAAGTACAAGAACAATGACAAATGAGGTTGCTAAACAAAAAAACAATGCAAGTGAGGCTACTAAGCACAAGAACATTGCAAATAAGGCTGCTAAGCACGAGAAGAATAGAAATGAGGCCAATTAGCACAAGAACGATGGCCAATGCCGTTGCAAAGCAAAATAACAATGACCAATGAGATTGCTAAGCAAAAGAACGAGGAAAAATGAGTTGCTAAGCACAAAAATATTGACAAATGAGGTTGTTATGCACAAAAATAATGCAAATAAGGCTACTAAGTACGAGAACAATGCAAATGAGAATGCTAATGATAAGAACAATAACTAATGATGTTGTTATGCAAAATAACAATGAGCAATGAGGTTGTAAAACAGAAGAACAATGACAAATAAGTTACTAAGCACAAGGACAAAGAAAAATGTGGTTGCTAAGTAGAAGAACAATGCAAATGAGGTTACTATGTAAAAGAACAATGCAAATAAGGCTGCTAAATAGAACAACAATGGCCAATGAGGTTGTTAAGCAAAAGTACAACGACAAATGAGTTGCTAAGCTCAAGAACAATGACAAATGATGTTGCTAAGCATGAGAACAATGCAAATGAGGCTGCTAAGCACAACAACAATGACCAATGAAGTTGTTAAGCAAAAGAACAATGATCAATGAGTTGCTAAGAAAAGAAACTATGACAAATGAGGTTGCTAAGTACAAGAACAATGCCAATGAGGCTGCCAAGCACAAGAATAATATAAATTAGTCCTCTAAGTACAAGAACATTGCAAATGAGACTGCTAAGCACAAGAAGAATGGAAATGAGGCCGGTTAGCACAAGAACAATGGATAATGCGATTGTAATGCAAAAGAACAAGGGACAATGCGGTTGTAATGCAAAAGAACAAAGAACAATGAGTTGCTAAGTACAAGAACAATGACAAATGAGGCTGCTAAGCATAAGAAGAATGAAAATGAGGCCGGTTAGCACAAGAATAATGGCCAATACAATTGCAAAGCAATAGAACAACGGCAAATGATGTTATTAAGCAATCTCGTTGGCATTGTTCTTGTGCTTCGCAACCTCATTTGTCATTGTTCTTGTGCTTAACAACCTCGTTGGCATTGTTCTTGTGCTTTGCATTCTCGTTGGCATTGTTCTTGTGCTTAGTAACCTCGTTGGCATTGTACTTGTGTTTTGCAACCTCATTTTTTATTGTTCTTGTGCTTAGCAACTCATTGGCCATTGTTCTTGTGATTAGCATTCTCAGTTGCATTGTTCTTGTGCTTAACAACCTCATTTGCATTGTTCAAGTGCTTAACATCATAATTTATTATTGTTCTTGTGCTTAGCAACTCATTTGCCATTGTTCTTGTACTTAGAAAATGATTGGCCGTTATTTTTGTGCTTAGCGGTGGCATTTTTATTCTTCTTGTGCTTAGCAGCCACATTTGCATTGTTCTTGTGCTAAGAGCATCATTTGCATTGTTCTTGTGAAGCAACCTTATTAGTCATTGTTATTTTTCTTACCAACTCATTTGTTATTGTTCTTTTACTTTACAACTTCATTGGCCAATGTTATTTTGCTTAACAACATATTTTGTCATTATTCTTGTGATTAACATTCTCATTTGCATTGTTCTCGTGCATAGCAACCTCATTTACGTTGTTCTTGTGCTTAACAACCTCATTGGGCATTATTCTTGAGCTTAGGAACCTCATATGTCGTTGTTCTTTTGCTTAGCAACTCCATTGCCATTGTTGTTGTGCTTATCAGCCTCATTTGCAGTGTTCTTCTACTTAGCAACCTCATATGTCATTGTTTTTATGCTTAGCAAGTTATTTGACATTGTTATTTTGCTTAACAACCTCATTGGCCATTGTTCGTTTGGTTAACAACATTATTGGTCATTGTTCTTGTGATTAACATTCTCGTTTGATTATTCTCGTGCTTAGTAACCTCATTTGCCATTGTTTTTTTGGTTAACACCTCACTGGCCATTGTTCTTGTGCATAGCAGCCACATTTGCATAGTTCTTATGCTAAGCAGCCTCATTTGCATTGTTTTTATACTTAACAACATCATTTGTTATTGTTCTTGTGTTTAGCAAGTCACATGCAATTGTTCTTTTTGTTAACAAACTTATTGACCATTGTTCTTGCACTTAGCGTCCTCATTTCCATTGTTCTTGTGCATACAACTTCATTTATGATTGTCCTTATGCTTAGTGATTCATTAACTATTGTTCTTTTGCTTAATAACATCATTGGCCATTGTGAGCAGCCTCATTTGCTTTGTTCTTATGCTTAACAACCTCATTTGTCATTGTTCTCATGCTTAGCAACTCCTTTGTCATTGTTCTTTTGCTTAACAACCCCATTGGCCACTTTTGTTGTGCTTAGCAGCCTCATTTGCATTGTTCTTCTGCTTAACAACCTCTTTTATCATTGTTATTGTGCTTAGCAACTCATTGGTTATTGTTCTTTTGCTTAACAACTTCATGGGCCATTATTGTTGTGTTTAGCAGTCTCATTTGTATTGTTCTCTTACTTAACAACCTCATTTGTCATTGTTCTCATGCTTTGCAACTCATTTGTCGTTGTTGTTGTGCTTAGCAGTCTCATTTCCACTCTTCTTGTGCTTAGCAGTCTCATTTCCACTCTTCTTGTGCTTAGCAGCCTCATTTGCATTATTCTTATGCTTGACAACCTCATTAGTCATTGTTCTTCTACTTTGCAAGTCATTTGTCGTTGTTCTTTTGTTTAACAACGTCATTGGCCATTGTTCTTTTGATTAACAACATCATTGGTCATTGTTCTTGCGATTTACATTCTCATTTCCATTGTTCTTTTGTTTAACAACGTCATTGGTAATTGTTCTTTTGGTTAATAATATCATTGGTCATTGTTCTTGCCATTTACATTCTCATTTCCAGTGTTCTTGTTCGTAGCAATCTCATTTGTCATTGTCCTTTTGTTAGCAACTCATTGGCCATTGTTCTTTTGCTTAACAACTTTATTGGTCATTGTTTTTATGCTTAGCAGTCTCATTTGTGTTGTTTTCATGGTTAACTACCTCATTAGTCATTGTTCTTATCCTTAGCAACTCATTTGCAATTGTCCTTGTGCTTAACAACATCATTTACACTTATCCTTGTGCTTAAGAACCTCATTTGACCTTGTTTGTTAGATTAACAACGGCAATTGGCGTTGTTTGTGTGCTTAACAACCTCCCCTTGATCTTGAGCTTATGAACCTAATTTGCATTGGTTCTGGTGCTTAGGAACCACGTTTGCCCTTGCTCGTGTGCATAACAACTTCAATTGTCGTTGTTCTTATGCTTATTAACCTCTTTTCCCCTTGTTCTTGTACTTAGCAACATCATTTACAATTCTCCTTGTGCTTAACAGCCTCATTTGCCCTTGTTTGTGTGCTTAACAACCTCAATGGCGTTGTTTGTGTGCTTAAGAACGTCTTTTGCCCTTGATCTTGAGCTTATGAACCTCATTGTGCTTAGCAACACCATTTACACTTGTTCTGGTGAGCAACAACCTCATTTGACCTTGTTTGTTAGCTTAACAACGTCAATTGGTGTTATTTGTGTGATCAACCTCTTTTGCCCTTGATCTTGTGCTTATGAACCTCATTTGCATTAGTTCTTGTGCTTAGGAACATTATTTGCACTTGTTCGTGTGCTTAACAACCTCAATTGTCGTTGTTCATATACTTGTCAACCTCTTTTTCCCTTGTTTTTGTTCTTAGCAACATCATTTACACTTCTTCTTGTGCTTAACAACCTCTTTTGCACTTGATCTTGTGCTTATGAACCTCATTTGCAATGGTTCTTGTGCTTATAAACCTCATTCGCCCTTGTTCGTGTACTTAACAACCTCAATTTTCGTTGTTCTTATGCTTCTTAACCTCTTTTGCCCTTGTTCTCAAGCTTGGCAACATCATTTACACTTCTTCTTGTGCTTAACAACCCCATTTACAGTTGTTTGTGCGCTTACCAACCACAATTGGCGTCGTTCGTGTGCTTAGAAACCTCATTTGCCCTCGTTCGTGTGCTTAACAACCTCATTTGTCGTTGTTCATATGCTTCTTAACCTCTTTTGCCCTTGTTCTTGTGCTTAGCAGCATCATTTACACTTCTTCTTATGCTGAACAACCTCATTTCCCCTTGTTTGTGTACTTAACAACGTCAATTGGCGTTGTTCGTGTGCTTAACAACCTCTTTTGCCCTTGATCTTGTGCTTCCGAACCTCATTTGCTTTGTTTATTGTTCTTAGGAACCTCATTTGCCCCTGTTCGTGTGCTTAACAACTTCAATTGTCGTTGTTCATATGCTTCTCAACCTCATTTGTCCTTGTTCTTGTGCTTAGCAACATCATTTACACTTGTTCTTGTGCTTAGAAACCTCATTTACCCTTGTTTGTGTGCTTAACAACCTCAATTAGCGTTGTTCGTGTGCTTATGAACCTCATTTGAATTGGTTCTTGTGCTTAGGAACCTCTTTTATCCTGGTTCGTGTGCTTAGCAACATCATTTACACTTCTTATTACGTATAACAACCTCATTTGCCCTTGTTCGTGTGCTAACAACCTCATTTGAGGTTGTTCTTATGCTTCTTAACCTCTTTTGCTCTTCTTCTTGTGCTTAGCAACATCATTTACACTTGTTCTTGTGCTTAACAACCTCATTTACCATTGTTTGTAAGCTTAACAATCTCAATTGGCGTTGTTCGTGTGCTTAACAATCTCTTTTGCCCTTGATCTTGTGCTTATGAACCTCATTTGCATTGGTTCTTGTGCTTAGGAACCTCATTTGCCCTTGTTTGTGTGCTTAACAACCTCATTTGTCGTGGATCATATGCTTTTGTGCTTAGCAATATCATTGACACTTCTTCTTGTGCTTAACAACCTCATTTGCCCTTGTTTGTGTGCTTACCAATCTCAATTGACATTTTTTATGTGCTTAACAACCTCTTTTGCCCTTGATCTTGTGCTTATGAACCTCATTTGCAATGGTTCTTGTGCTTATAAACCTCATTCGCTATTGTTCGTGTGCTTAACAAACTCAATTTTCATTATTCTTATGCTTCTTAACCTCTTTTGCCCTTGTTCTCTAGCTTAGCAACATCATTTACACTTCTTTTTGTGCTTAACAACCTCATTTACAGTTGTTTGTGTGCTTAACAACCTCAATTGGTGTTGTTCGTGTGCTTAGCAACCTCTTTTGCCCTTGATCTTGTGCTTATGAACCTCATTAGCATTGTTTATTGTTCTTAGGAACCTCATTTGCCCCTGTTCGTGTGCTTAACAACTTCAATTGTCGTTGTTCATATGCTTCTCAACCTCATTTGCCCTTGTTCTTGTGCTTATCAACATCATTTACACTTGTTCTTGTGCTTAGAAACCTCATTTACCATTGTTTGTGTGCTTAACAACCTCAATTAGCGTTGTTCGTGTGCTTATGAACCTCATTTGAATTGGTTCTTGTGCTTAGGAACCTCTTTTTTCCTAGTTCGTGTGCTTAGCAACATCATTTACACTTCTTATTACGCATAACAACCTCATTTGCCCTTGTTCGTGTGCTAACAACCTCATTTGAGGTTGTTCTTATGCTTCTTAACCTCTTTTGCTCTTCTTCTTGGGCTTAGCAACATCATTTACACTTGTTCTTGTGCTTAACAACCTCTTTTGCCCTTCCTCTTGTGCTTATGAACCTCATTTGAATTGGTTCTTGTGCTTAGGAACCTCTTTTGCCCTAGTTGGTGTGCTTAACAACCTCAATTGTCGTAGTTCATATGATTCTTAACATCTTTTGTCCTTGTTCTTGTGCTTAGAAACATCATTTACACTTCTTCTTGTGCTTAACAACTTCATTTACCCTTGTTTGTGCGCTTAGCAACCTCAATTGGCGTTGTCCGTGTGCTTAACAACCTCTTTTGCCCTTGATGTTGTGCTTATGAATCGCATTTGCATTCGTTCTTGTGCTTAGGAACCTCATTTGCCCTTGTTCGTGTGCTTAACAACCTTATTTGAGGTTGTTCTTATGCTTCTTAAACTCTTTTGCCATTGTTCTTGTGCTTAGCAACATCATTTACACTTGTTGTTGTCCTTAACAACCTCATTTGACCTTGTTTGTTAGCTTAACAACGTTAATTGGTGTTGTTTGTGTGCTTAACAACCTCCCCTTGATCTTAAGCTTATACACTGCATTTGCATTGGTTCTTGTGCTTAGGAATCTCATTTGCCCTTGTTCGTGTGCTTAACAACCTCAATTGTCGTTGTTCTTATGCTTCTTAACCTCTTTTGCCCTTGTTCTTGTGCTTAGCAACATCATTTACACTTGTTCTTGTGCTTAACAACCTCATTTGACCTTGTTTGTCAGATTAACAACGTCAACTGGTGCTGTTTGTGTGCTTAACAACGTCCCCTTGATCTTAAGCTTATGAACCTAATTTGCATTGGTTCTTGTGCTTAGGAACCTCATTTGTCCTTGTTCGTGTCCTTAACAACTTCAATTGTCGTTGTTCTTACGCTTCTTAACCTCTTTTGCCCTTGTTCTTGTACTTAGCAAAATCATTTACACTTCTTCTTGTGCTTAACCGCCCCATTTGCCCTTGTTTGTGTGCTTAATAACCTCAATGGCGTTGTTTGTCTGCTTAACAACCTCTTTTTCCCTTAATCTTGAGCTTATGAACCTCATTGTGCTTAGCAACACCATTTACTCTTGTTCTGGTGAGTGACTACCTCATTTGACCTTGTTTGTTAGCTTAACAACGTCAATTGGTGTTGTTTGTGTGCTCAACCTCTTTTGCCCTTGATCTTGTGCTTATGAACCTCATTTGCATTGGTTCTTGTGCTTAGGAACCTCATTTGCCCTTGTTCGTGTGCTTAACAACCTCAATTGTCGTGGATCATATGCTTCTCAACATCTTTTTCCCCCTGTGTTTGTGCTTAGCAACATCATTGACACTTCTTCTTGTGCTTAACAACCTCATTTGTCCTTGTTCGTGTGCTTACCAATCTCAATTGGCATTTTTTATGTGCTTAACAACCTCTTTTGCCCTTGATCTTGTGCTTATGAACCTCATTTGCAATGGTTCTTGTGCTTATAAACCTCATTCGCTATTGTTCGTGTGCTTAACAACCTCAATTTTCATTGTTCTTATGCTTCTTAGCCTCTTTTGCCCTTGTTTTCTAGCTTAGCAACATCATTTACACTTCTTTTTGTGCTTAACAACCTCATTTACAGTTGTTTGTGTGCTTAACAACCTCAATTGGCGTTGTTCGTGTGCTTAGCAACCTCTTTTGCCCATGATCTTGTGCTTATGAACCTCATTTGCATTGTTTATTGTTCTTAGGAACCTCATTTGCCCTTGTTCGTGTGCTTATCAACCTCAATTGTCGTTGTTCATAGGTTTCTTAACCTCTTTTGCGCTTGTTCTTATGTTTAGCAACATCATTTACACTTGTTGTTGTGCTTCACAACCTCATTTATCCATGTTTGTGTGCTTAACAACCTCAATTGGCGTTGTTCATGTGCTTAACAACATCTTTTGCCCTTGATCTTGCTCTTATGAACGTCATTTGCATTCGTTCTTGTGCTTAGAAACCTCATTTGCAATTGTTCGTTTGCTGAACAACCTCAATTGTCGTTGTTCATATGCTTCTTCACCTTTTTTGCCCTTGTTATTGTGCTTAGCAACATCATTGACACTTCTTATTATTCATAACAACCTCATTTGCCCTTGTTTGTGTGCTTAACAACCTCAATTGGCGTTGTTTGTGTGCATAACAACCTCTTTTGCCCTTGATCTTGTGCTTATGAACCTCGTTTGCATTGGTTCTCATGCCTAGAAACCTCATTTGCCCTTGTTCGCGTGCATAACAAACCTCATTTGAGGTTGTTCTTATGCTTCTTAACCTCTTTTGCTCTTGTTGTTGTGCTTAGCAACATCGTTTACACTTGTTCTTGTGCTTAACATCCTCATTTACCCTTGTTTGTGTGCTTATCAACCTCAATTGGCGTTGTTCGTGTGCTTAACAACCTCTTTTGCCCTTGCTCTTGTGCTTATGAACCTCATTTGGATCGGTTCTTGTGCTTAGGAACCTCTTTTGCCCTAGTTCGTGTGCTTAACAATCTCAATTGTCGTTGTTCATATGCTTCTTATCATCTTTTGCCCTTGTTCTTGTGCTTAGCAACGTCATTTACACTTCTTCTTGTGCTTAACAACCTCATTTACCCTTGTTTGTGTGCTTAACAACCTCTATTGGCATTGTTCGTGCGCTTAACAACCTCTTTTTCCCTTGATGTTGTGCTTATGAATCTCATTTGCATTCGTTCTTGTGCTAATGAACCTCATTGCCCTTGTTCGTGTGCTTAACAACCCATTTGAGGTTGTTCTTATGCTTCTTAATCTCTTTTTCCCTTGTTCTTGTGCTTAGCAACGTCATTTACTTTTTTTCATGTGCTTAACAACCTCATTTACCCTTGTTTGTATGCTTAACAACCTCAATTGGCGTTGTTCGTGAGCTTAACAACCTCTTTAGCCCTTGATGTTATGCTTATGAATCTCATTTGCATTCATTCTTGTGCTAAGAAACATCATTTGCCATTGTTTGTGTGCTTAACAACCTATTTAAGGATGTTCTTATGCTTCTTAACCTCTTTTGCCCTTGTTCTTGTGCTTAGCAGCATCATTTAAACTTCTTCTTGTGCTTAACAACCTCATTTGCCCAAGTTTGTGTACTTAACAACGTCAATTGGCGTTGTTCGTGTGATTAACAACCTTTCTTGCCCTTGATCTTGTGCTTACGAACCTCATTTGCATTGGTTCTTATGCTTAGGAACCTCATTTGTCCTTGTTCGTGTGCTAACAATCTCATTTGAGGTTGTTCTTATGCTTCTTAACCTTTTTTACCCATGATCTAATGCTTAGTATTATCATTTACACTTGTTCTTGTGCGTAACAACCTAATTTACCCTTGTTTGTGCGCTTAACAACCTCTTTTGCCCTTGATCTTGTGCTTATGAACCTCATTTGCATTGTTTATTGTGCTTAGGAACCTCATTTGCCCTTGTTTGTGTGCTTAATAACCTCAATTGTCGTTGTTCATATGCTTCTTCACCTCTTTTGGCCCTTGTTCTTGTGCTTAGCAACATCATTTACACTTGTTTTGTGTGCTTAACAACCTCAATTGGCGTTGTTCGTGTACTTAACAACCTCTTTTGCCCTTGCTCTTGTGCTTATGAACCTCATTTGAATTGGTTCTTATGCTTAGGAACCTCTCTTGCCCTAGTTCGTGTGTTTAACAATCTCAATTGTCATTGTTCATATGCTTCTTAACATCTTTTGCCCTTGTTCTTGGGCTTAGCAACAACATTTACACTTCTTATTATGGATAACAACCTCATTTGCCCTTGTTTGTGTGCTTAACAACCTCAATTGGCGTTGTTGGTGTGCTTAACAATCTCTTTTGACCTTGATCTTATGCTTATGAACCTCATTTGCATTGGTTCTCATGCCTAGAGACATCATTTGCACTTGTTCGTGTGCTTAACAACCTCATTTGAGGTTGTTCATATGCTTCTTAACCTCTTTTGCCCTTGTTCTTGTGCTTAGCAACATCATTTGCACTTCTTCTTGTGTTTAACAACATCATTTACCCTTGTTTGTGTGCTTAACAACCTCAATTGGCGTTGTTTGTGTGCTTAACAACCTCTTTTGCCCATGCTCTTGTGCGTATGAACCTCATTTGAATTGTTTCTTGTGCTTAGGAACCTCTTTTGCCCTAGTTCGTGTGCTTAAAAACCTCAATTGACGTTGTTCAAATGCTTCTTAACATCTTTTGCATTTGTTCTTGTGCTTAGCAACATCATTTATACTTCTTCTTGTGCTTAACAACCTCATTTACCCTTGTTTGTGCGCTTAACAACCCCAATTGGCGTTGTTCGTGCGCTTAACAACCCCTTTTGCCCTTGATCTTGTGCTTATGAATCTCATTTGCATTCGTTCTTGTGCTTCGGAACCTCATTTGCCATTGTTCGTGTGCATAACAACCTCATTTGAGGTTGTTCTTATGCTTCTTAAACTCTTTTGCCATTGTTCTTGTGCTTAGCAACATCATTTACACTTGTCATTATGCTTAACAACCTCATTTGACCTTGTTTGTTAGCTTAACAACGTCAATTGGCGTTGTTCGTGTGATTAACAACCTTTCTTGCCCTTGATCTTGTGCTTATGAACCTCATTTGCATTGGTTCTTTTGCTTAGGAACCTCATTTGCCCTTGTTCGTGTGCTTAACAACCTCAACTGTCGTTCTTCATATGCTTCTCAACCTCTTTTCCTGTTGTTCTTGTGCTTAGTAACATCATTTACACTTCTTCTTATGCTTAACAACCTCACTTGCCCTTGTTTGTGTGCTTAACAACCTCTTTTACCATTGATCTTGTGCTTATGAACCTCCTTTGCATTGGTTCTTGTGCTTATGAATCTCATTTGCCCTTGTGCGTGTGCTTAACAACCTTAATTGTCGTTTTTCATATGCTTCTTAACCTCTTTTGCCCTTGTTCTTGTGCTTAGCAACATCACTTACACTTCATCTTGTGCTTAACAACCACATTTGCCCTTGTTTGTGTGCTTAACAACCTCAATTGGCGTTGTTTGTGTGCTTAACAACCTATTTTGCCCTTGATCTTGAGCTTATGAACCTCATTTGCATTGGTTCTTGTGCTTAGGAACCTCATTTGCCCTTGTCGGTGTGCTTAGCAACCTCAATTGTCGTTGTTCTTATGCTTTTTAACCTCTTTTGCTCTTGTTCTCGTGCTTAGCAACATAATTACACTTATTCTTGTGATTAACAACCTCATTTACCCTTGTTTATGTGCTTAACAACCTCAATTGGCGTTGTTTGTGTGCTTAACAACCTCTTTTGCCCTTGATCTTGGCTAATGAACCTCATTTGCATTCTTTCTTGTGCTTAGAAATCTCATTTGCCCTTGTTCGTGTGCTTAACAACCTCAATTGTCATTATTCATATGCTTCTTTACCTCTTTTGCCCTTGTTCTTGTGCTTAGCAACATCATTGACACTTCTTATTATGCATAACAACCTCAATTGGGGTTGTTTGTGTGTTTAACAACCTCAATTGGGGTTGTTTGTGTGCTTAACAACCTTTTTTGCCCTTGATTTTGTGCTTATGAACCTCATTTGCCCTTGTTCGTGTTCTTAACAACTTCATTTGATATTGTTCTTGTGCTTCTTAACCTCTTTTGCACTTGTTCTTGTGCTTAGCAACATCATTTACACTTGTTCTTGTGCTTAACAACCTCATTTACCCTGGTTTGTGTGCTTAACAACCTCAATTGGCGTTGTCCGTGTGCTTAACAATCTCTTTTGCCCTTGCTCTTGTACTTGTGAACCTCATTTGAATTGGTTCTTGTGCTTAGGAACCTCTTTTGCCCTAGTTCGTATGCTTAACAACCTCAATTGTCGTTGTTCATATGCTTATTAACATCTTTTGCACTTGTTCTTGTGCTTAGCAACATCATTTAGACTTCTTTTTGTGCTTAACAACCTCATTTACTCTTGTTTGTGTGCTTAACAACCTCAATTGGCGTTGTTCGTGCTTAACAACCTTTTTTGCCCTTGATGTTGTGCTTATGAATCTCATTTGCATTCATTCTTGTGCTTAGGAACCTCATTTGCCCTTGTACGTGTGCTTAACAACCTCAACTGTCGTTCTTCATATGCTTCTCAACCTCTTTTCCTATTGTTCTTGTGCTTAGCAACATCATTTACACTTCTTCTTATGCTTAACAACCTCACTTGCCCTTGTTTGTGTGCTTAACAACCTCTTTTACCATTGATCTTGTGCTTATGAACCTCCTTTGCATTGGTTCTTGTGCTTATGAATCTCATTTGCCCTTGTGCGTGTGCTTAACAACCTTAATTGTCGTTTTTCATATGCTTCTTAACCTCTTTTGCCCTTGTTCTTGTGCTTAGCAACATCACTTACACTTCATCTTGTGCTTAACAACCACATTTGCCCTTGTTTGTGTGCTTAACAACCTCAATTGGCGTTGTTTGTGTGCTTAACAACCTATTTTGCCCTTGATCTTGAGCTTATGAACCTCATTTGCATTGGTTCTTGTGCTTAGGAACCTCATTTGCCCTTGTCGGTGTGCTTAGCAACCTCAATTGTCGTTGTTCTTATGCTTTTTAACCTCTTTTGCTCTTGTTCTCGTGCTTAGCAACATAATTACACTTATTCTTGTGATTAACAACCTCATTTACCCTTGTTTATGTGCTTAACAACCTCAATTGGCGTTGTTTGTGTGCTTAACAACCTCTTTTGCCCTTGATCTTGGCTAATGAACCTCATTTGCATTCTTTCTTGTGCTTAGAAATCTCATTTGCCCTTGTTCGTGTGCTTAACAACCTCAATTGTCATTATTCATATGCTTCTTTACCTCTTTTGCCCTTGTTCTTGTGCTTAGCAACATCATTGACACTTCTTATTATGCATAACAACCTCAATTGGGGTTGTTTGTGTGTTTAACAACCTCAATTGGGGTTGTTTGTGTGCTTAACAACCTTTTTTGCCCTTGATTTTGTGCTTATGAACCTCATTTGCCCTTGTTCGTGTTCTTAACAACTTCATTTGATATTGTTCTTGTGCTTCTTAACCTCTTTTGCACTTGTTCTTGTGCTTAGCAACATCATTTACACTTGTTCTTGTGCTTAACAACCTCATTTACCCTGGTTTGTGTGCTTAACAACCTCAATTGGCGTTGTCCGTGTGCTTAACAATCTCTTTTGCCCTTGCTCTTGTACTTGTGAACCTCATTTGAATTGGTTCTTGTGCTTAGGAACCTCTTTTGCCCTAGTTCGTATGCTTAACAACCTCAATTGTCGTTGTTCATATGCTTATTAACATCTTTTGCACTTGTTCTTGTGCTTAGCAACATCATTTAGACTTCTTTTTGTGCTTAACAACCTCATTTACTCTTGTTTGTGTGCTTAACAACCTCAATTGGCGTTGTTCGTGCTTAACAACCTTTTTTGCCCTTGATGTTGTGCTTATGAATCTCATTTGCATTCATTCTTGTGCTTAGGAACCTCATTTGCCCTTGTACGTGTGCTTAACAACCTCAACTGTCGTTCTTCATATGCTTCTCAACCTCTTTTCCTATTGTTCTTGTGCTTAGCAACATCATTTACACTTCTTCTTATGCTTAACAACCTCACTTGCCCTTGTTTGTGTGCTTAACAACCTCTTTTACCATTGATCTTGTGCTTATGAACCTCCTTTGCATTGGTTCTTGTGCTTATGAATCTCATTTGCCCTTGTGCGTGTGCTTAACAACCTTAATTGTCGTTTTTCATATGCTTCTTAACCTCTTTTGCCCTTGTTCTTGTGCTTAGCAACATCACTTACACTTCATCTTGTGCTTAACAACCACATTTGCCCTTGTTTGTGTGCTTAACAACCTCAATTGGCGTTGTTTGTGTGCTTAACAACCTATTTTGCCCTTGATCTTGAGCTTATGAACCTCATTTGCATTGGTTCTTGTGCTTAGGAACCTCATTTGCCCTTGTCGGTGTGCTTAGCAACCTCAATTGTCGTTGTTCTTATGCTTTTTAACCTCTTTTGCTCTTGTTCTCGTGCTTAGCAACATAATTACACTTATTCTTGTGATTAACAACCTCATTTACCCTTGTTTATGTGCTTAACAACCTCAATTGGCGTTGTTTGTGTGCTTAACAACCTCTTTTGCCCTTGATCTTGGCTAATGAACCTCATTTGCATTCTTTCTTGTGCTTAGAAATCTCATTTGCCCTTGTTCGTGTGCTTAACAACCTCAATTGTCATTATTCATATGCTTCTTTACCTCTTTTGCCCTTGTTCTTGTGCTTAGCAACATCATTGACACTTCTTATTATGCATAACAACCTCAATTGGGGTTGTTTGTGTGTTTAACAACCTCAATTGGGGTTGTTTGTGTGCTTAACAACCTTTTTTGCCCTTGATTTTGTGCTTATGAACCTCATTTGCCCTTGTTCGTGTTCTTAACAACTTCATTTGATATTGTTCTTGTGCTTCTTAACCTCTTTTGCACTTGTTCTTGTGCTTAGCAACATCATTTACACTTGTTCTTGTGCTTAACAACCTCATTTACCCTGGTTTGTGTGCTTAACAACCTCAATTGGCATTGTCCGTGTGCTTAACAATCTCTTTTGCCCTTGCTCTTGTACTTGTGAACCTCATTTGAATTGGTTCTTGTGCTTAGGAACCTCTTTTGCCCTAGTTCGTATGCTTAACAACCTCAATTGTCGTTGTTCATATGCTTATTAACATCTTTTGCACTTGTTCTTGTGCTTAGCAACATCATTTAGACTTCTTTTTGTGCTTAACAACCTCATTTACTCTTGTTTGTGTGCTTAACAACCTCAATTGGCGTTGTTCGTGCTTAACAACCTTTTTTGCCCTTGATGTTGTGCTTATGAATCTCATTTGCATTCATTCTTGTGCTTAGGAACCTCATTTGCCCTTGTACGTGTGCTTAACAACCTCAACTGTCGTTCTTCATATGCTTCTCAACCTCTTTTCCTATTGTTCTTGTGCTTAGCAACATCATTTACACTTCTTCTTATGCTTAACAACCTCACTTGCCCTTGTTTGTGTGCTTAACAACCTCTTTTACCATTGATCTTGTGCTTATGAACCTCCTTTGCATTGGTTCTTGTGCTTATGAATCTCATTTGCCCTTGTGCGTGTGCTTAACAACCTTAATTGTCGTTTTTCATATGCTTCTTAACCTCTTTTGCCCTTGTTCTTGTGCTTAGCAACATCACTTACACTTCATCTTGTGCTTAACAACCACATTTGCCCTTGTTTGTGTGCTTAACAACCTCAATTGGCGTTGTTTGTGTGCTTAACAACCTATTTTGCCCTTGATCTTGAGCTTATGAACCTCATTTGCATTGGTTCTTGTGCTTAGGAACCTCATTTGCCCTTGTCGGTGTGCTTAGCAACCTCAATTGTCGTTGTTCTTATGCTTTTTAACCTCTTTTGCTCTTGTTCTCGTGCTTAGCAACATAATTACACTTATTCTTGTGATTAACAACCTCATTTACCCTTGTTTATGTGCTTAACAACCTCAATTGGCGTTGTTTGTGTGCTTAACAACCTCTTTTGCCCTTGATCTTGGCTAATGAACCTCATTTGCATTCTTTCTTGTGCTTAGAAATCTCATTTGCCCTTGTTCGTGTGCTTAACAACCTCAATTGTCATTATTCATATGCTTCTTTACCTCTTTTGCCCTTGTTCTTGTGCTTAGCAACATCATTGACACTTCTTATTATGCATAACAACCTCAATTGGGGTTGTTTGTGTGTTTAACAACCTCAATTGGGGTTGTTTGTGTGCTTAACAACCTTTTTTGCCCTTGATTTTGTGCTTATGAACCTCATTTGCCCTTGTTCGTGTTCTTAACAACTTCATTTGATATTGTTCTTGTGCTTCTTAACCTCTTTTGCACTTGTTCTTGTGCTTAGCAACATCATTTACACTTGTTCTTGTGCTTAACAACCTCATTTACCCTGGTTTGTGTGCTTAACAACCTCAATTGGCGTTGTCCGTGTGCTTAACAATCTCTTTTGCCCTTGCTCTTGTACTTGTGAACCTCATTTGAATTGGTTCTTGTGCTTAGGAACCTCTTTTGCCCTAGTTCGTATGCTTAACAACCTCAATTGTCGTTGTTCATATGCTTATTAACATCTTTTGCACTTGTTCTTGTGCTTAGCAACATCATTTAGACTTCTTTTTGTGCTTAACAACCTCATTTACTCTTGTTTGTGTGCTTAACAACCTCAATTGGCGTTGTTCGTGCTTAACAACCTTTTTTGCCCTTGATGTTGTGCTTATGAATCTCATTTGCATTCATTCTTGTGCTTAGGAACCTCATTTGCCCTTGTACGTGTGCTTAACAACCTCAACTGTCGTTCTTCATATGCTTCTTAACATCTTTTGCCGTTGTTCTTGTGCTTAGCAACATCATTTACACTTGTTCTTGTGCTTAACAACCTCACTTGCCCTTGTTTGTGTGCTTAACAACCTCTTTTACCATTGATCTTGTGCTTATGAACCTCCTTTGCATTGGTTCTTGTGCTTATGAATCTCATTTGCCCTTGTGCGTGTGCTTAACAACCTTAATTGTCGTTTTTCATATGCTTCTTAACCTCTTTTGCCCTTGTTCTTGTGCTTAGCAACATCACTTACACTTCATCTTGTGCTTAACAACCACATTTGCCCTTGTTTGTGTGCTTAACAACCTCAATTGGCGTTGTTTGTGTGCTTAACAACCTATTTTGCCCTTGATCTTGAGCTTATGAACCTCATTTGCATTGGTTCTTGTGCTTAGGAACCTCATTTGCCCTTGTCGGTGTGCTTAGCAACCTCAATTGTCGTTGTTCTTATGCTTTTTAACCTCTTTTGCTCTTGTTCTCGTGCTTAGCAACATAATTACACTTATTCTTGTGATTAACAACCTCATTTACCCTTGTTTATGTGCTTAACAACCTCAATTGGCGTTGTTTGTGTGCTTAACAACCTCTTTTGCCCTTGATCTTGGCTAATGAACCTCATTTGCATTCTTTCTTGTGCTTAGAAATCTCATTTGCCCTTGTTCGTGTGCTTAACAACCTCAATTGTCATTATTCATATGCTTCTTTACCTCTTTTGCCCTTGTTCTTGTGCTTAGCAACATCATTGACACTTCTTATTATGCATAACAACCTCAATTGGGGTTGTTTGTGTGTTTAACAACCTCAATTGGGGTTGTTTGTGTGCTTAACAACCTTTTTTGCCCTTGATTTTGTGCTTATGAACCTCATTTGCCCTTGTTCGTGTTCTTAACAACTTCATTTGATATTGTTCTTGTGCTTCTTAACCTCTTTTGCACTTGTTCTTGTGCTTAGCAACATCATTTACACTTGTTCTTGTGCTTAACAACCTCATTTACCCTGGTTTGTGTGCTTAACAACCTCAATTGGCGTTGTCCGTGTGCTTAACAATCTCTTTTGCCCTTGCTCTTGTACTTGTGAACCTCATTTGAATTGGTTCTTGTGCTTAGGAACCTCTTTTGCCCTAGTTCGTATGCTTAACAACCTCAATTGTCGTTGTTCATATGCTTATTAACATCTTTTGCACTTGTTCTTGTGCTTAGCAACATCATTTAGACTTCTTTTTGTGCTTAACAACCTCATTTACTCTTGTTTGTGTGCTTAACAACCTCAATTGGCGTTGTTCGTGCTTAACAACCTTTTTTGCCCTTGATGTTGTGCTTATGAATCTCATTTGCATTCATTCTTGTGCTTAGGAACCTCATTTGCCCTTGTACGTGTGATTAACAACCTCATTTGAGGTTGTTCTTATGCTTCTTAACATCTTTTGCCGTTGTTCTTGTGCTTAGCAACATAATTTACACTTGTTCTTGTGCTTAACAACCTCATTTAACATTGGTTGTTAGTTTAACAACATCAATTGGTGTTGTTTTTGTGCTTAACAACCTCTTTTGCCCTTAAGGAACCGTCCAATAATTGCTCGATCCTTAACTTTTTTTTTTTGAAAGAAGTTGTAATCTTTTATTGAAATATTAGAAATAGTTCTTCAAAAATAGATGCAATACTATATAATTTAATTTATTAGAAAGACTACATCAAATAATCCGGATCAATATTTTTCTGGTTGGATTTTTCGTGACTATAAGAAAAATTAAAATATTTTTTGTGTTATTAGAAAAAAAAATGCTTTGAATCTGAGTTATTGATTTCGGTTCAAAAGTTACTTCTAGGTAAATATAAAAAATATTTGGATTCTTCTATTTTAAAAAATATATATATATATCTGCAACTGTGTCAAAAGTTTTTAAACTCTTTCATTTTTTTTAAATTAAGATTATTATTTTTTATTTTAAATTTTAAATTTTTTTGATATATTTCTTTGAAATTGGATAGAATATTATATAATTTAATTTATTAGAAAGACTGAAACAAATAATCCGGATCAATATTTTTTAGATTGGACTTTTAGCGGCTGTAGGGTTTAGGTTTTAGGGTTCAGGTTTACAGTTGCGGATGTATTTTTTTTTTTTTTTATATAGAAGGATCCAAATATTTTCTATATTTACCTAGAAGTGACTTTTGAACCGGAATCAGTAACTCGGATTCAAAGTATTTTTTTTTCCAATAACACACAAAGAAATATTTTAATTTTTCTTACTGCCGCGAAAAATCCGATCTGAAAAATATTGATCCGGATTATTTGTTGATATTTCTAATAAATCAAATTATATAGTATTCTATCTAATTTCAAAGAAACAAAAATAATATTTCTAATATTTTAATAAAAAATTATAACTTTTTCTCAAAAAAAATGAAAAAGTTAAGGACTAGCCAATAATTGGCCGGTTTGGGTAGATTTAAGAAAACCTAACTTTGGTGAACATATTTGACAATTTCTATTTAATGTTTGATATAAAAAAAAATGACGGAATGGGAAAAATAAAATCCATCTAAACCAAACAATAACTCAAAAATCCACAGGAATGAGATGGATGATGTTTATGTGAATTAATTGCTGCCGTACTTTCTGTTGAAATGATCTTTTACATTTATTATTTTTTGGGTCGTGAAGATTTTGTCCATCATGCCGTAAACGTTTAGTTTATTACCAATGTTTGTTTGATTCTCAGAGAACTAAAACGCTTCTAAGCTCATCAAGTGAGCTCAATTTCAAAATTTATTGAATAATTTTAAACAACAAAATTCAAATTGTTCAAATTAATTTAGTAAATGAATGATGCATTTACATGTTAACTTTATAAATTTTCAACTTAATTTAGTATAAAGTTAAGCAGTAAAAAAAGAAAGCTTATAAGTTATTATTAATACGTTCATTTTTCATCACTTTTTACCGTTTGACTTTATATTAAATTAATTCAAAAATTATAAATCTGACAGTAAATACATCACTTGTAAAGTAGATCATTTCAACGCTTTTGGATTTGAAATCAAGACAGGTTTTGGAGTTAAGCTCAAAGGTGGTGTTTGGTTCATGTCTAAAATTTTGGAGACCTAAGTTAATTATTTAACTTAAGCTGATTTAAACTGTTCATGTTTGATTGTGGCCGAAAACTAAATCATGACTTAAAGATATTTTTGTTTGGTTAAAAATTGTGACCTAAGTCATGACTTAAATATTACTATTTGAACTTTATTTTTTAATAAAATCTTTTAAAGTTGGAACCTAAAATGTACTAATATAGAGACAGATTATTGGTACCGACTGGTATTATTTTACGGAGATAATTTGCTTATTGTATCTATCTTCGAAATATATGTATGATGCACATATGCATTTGTATTTATATTCAATAAAATAAGTGCAATGAAAATTAATAAAAACTGACAAAACATTATGATATATCACGTAACAAAAATAAAAATAAAATTATATGATGATCAGTAATGTGAGTTTTCGAATCTGAAATATTAATATTTCAATTTACCTTTTTTTTAATGAGTTAGCAGTGAAATTCACTATACAATTTGATGATAAAATCTGCATAATAACTCTACAAAATTTTTTTATAAAAATCCAAACGACCACATGAATCAAATGTTTTCAAAAGAATTGAGTAAGGTGGCTTCCGTAATTTAAAACTTAAAATACTATCGACTTGCCTAACTGAACCACTAGAATGCTTGTAGCAGTACCACTTGTAAACACCAAGTTCATTGCAGTATTGCCAAGGGAAGAGGGAAGCGTCCGATGCCCAATCCGATTTGCTTCATGATTCGTGCATACTGATTCAATATTTATGCAAATCAAGTGCACATGAATAATCAAGCGAATCAGAATCGAACAGTTCCAAGCAAACATCAAACCGATTTGAGTTTGATGCCCATCAGACACGCCCCGCTTCCACTGACAAGACATACCAAAAAGGAACTCAAAAGCAGGGAATTACATGCCAGTGACTTCTTTGATTCCTGGTTCAATTATGGAACAATTATCACCTTGTTACCAACTGACATTCATTACTGGACCCGCATCATATTAAATGCTGCTGAACTGATATCATCAAGTAATAAGCAACCCTTCAAACGTAGAGACAATAGGGACCATCTATAGGGTTTGCTTGTGTTAGCAAACAAATCTAAACTTTTCTTCCTACAAACTAGATTGCGAGCTACATTACTAGGCAATTAAGATACATATATCACCTTACCACCCACCAATTCATCTATGCCCATGATATTTACGAAACAGTAAAGATAAAATCATCCAACAACCACCTAATCAAAGGGAAGAAAAGAAAAGGCAAAATACAAGAAAAAGACTAAATTGAGACGCTCACGAGCTATGTCAATTCTTGATGTGGCCTGTCAATTCGATCGGTAGCCAGTAACATGCCACCCACATAGGTAATCAAGACAGGCAAATCTTTCCAAAATCAGGGGAGGGAAAAGACAGAAAAAGAGAACAAAAAAAATGAAGTGATGGAACAAAAAGACAATAGGACGTCTCTCTTGATTGGAACCATTTGGGTTCAATTGTCAGGTTGGGTCGGATTTGGGGAAAGGGGGTAGATTTGCAGTTTGCTATGTTTTCTTAACCACATGACCTCCATATCCTTCCCTCAAGCGAAATAATCATCACTGATACATCATCATGGTACTTCCGCCGGTCACCATGGGGGATGTCCAGCAATTCATGGAAGTCCATCCCTGTTCACATCAACAGCATATTTTCTCAAGTGGATCAGCAGAATATTCAAATAAATATATGACCATATACTTCCAGAAACTCATATCTGGTTTCTCAATTAGCTGAAACTCAACCGCAGCAGTTAATAAAATTATTAAGGGAGAAAAAGAAGAAACACGAGAAGGGAATGCTGCTGGTCAAACTGGTACAGATCAAACCATTCATTTGAATAGCAATACACAAACATCCTTGATATGTACACTGCCAAACTACTTTGCACTATGAAGCAGTGCTTGAAATGAACTACAAGAAATAAACCCTGTAAATGTTAAAATTACTATTCTGCTCCTGAAAGCAAAGGATAGTGTATACTATTAAAAAATATATATATATATATTATGCACATCCCATAAAATAAAAATAAATATAAAAAAACTATGCAGTCCTCTCTTTCCTGTCTAATTTAAAAAGATGCCAAAAGTAGCCCCTCTCACTGTTATCTCTCTACAATCAGGAAGAAAAGAGGCACAAGTTGAGCATTTTTAAGTACTAAAAGGTTCACTGCATAAAATATAAACAAATTTAGGAGGGGTGTTCGAGAAAGTTGTTATTTTCTGGGGCATGCACTGCATGATGATGTTTTCTGGGTATGGACAAGAAACATCTGCACCAAAGAGAAGCTAAAATAAGGAGATTACCATTTTTTTTTGCAGCGCGGCCAAGAAGCTCAGCAATGAGGTACTGTGCAGGGTCCCCTTCTGGTACGTTCTCCATAAACCAGGCAACATGTGACACCACCTCGTCATTGGTGAAATATTGATACAGCCCATCAGAGGACAGTACCAGGAAGCGGTCGCCAGAGGTCATACGATGGTGAAGTACAGATGGTATGCAGCTCAGGTATGGCGCTGAACCGATATAATCTATGCGGAACATCTCCAGCAAGGCCTCATTGAATTTTGGCTGTGGCCAGAGAAAATAAATAGGGTAAAATAAAACTAAATTAACATGCAAAGACACCATTATGTTCTCTCCATACAGAAAAAACTTGCAAAGCAATTTTTGACCACATGAACCTCTTTGTATTTACTATTTTCTTTGCTGTAGTTTTTTTGGTCTATTGCAAAACTTTGGAAAATTGAAGGCACAACCACAAATTGAGGATGTAGAAGAAAAATTGAATTTTATATTGCACAAATAAGATATATAGAGGCTTAATTGGGCAAAACATTTAGTATATGTTGCCGAAATTACTATCATAATGTACAATTGATTGGGGACAGATCAGGGATCACACACCACTCAAAAGTGAAATCCTTATTTCGTATAAAAGCATCCTTGTACAAATTCAACCAAATAATTCTAGAAATACCAGCATGTTAGCTTCGGATACTCCAACAAACAACACCACCAATAACCCAAACAAAGGATAAAAAACAATCGTCCAAAACACACCATTCAAAAATGTAAGTCAGCTGTGTGGAATTAAGTTCCTTGATAGGTTGGACAGTTGAGTCTTAATTTAGCCTTTTTCTCCTCCAAAACTTCCACCAGTTTTACACCAAAATTACAATAGCTACGCCTCAACTAAGTCCAAGGGAGCAACTAAGACACTATACACCTCAGCTAAACTCAATCATGTGCACTAACTATTACTTGTGTGATATTGTCAACCAGATTATATTAACCCAACAATTGCCATTCATGCTAACCCACACAAGTAAAAAGAGAACAGTTGTTTACACATTTTGTTTCTTTAACAAAATTATTTGCATTTAAGTAACACCATTTTGCATATTTGCACAAGCTTTTATGCAGTACGCAACTTCCATCCAATATATAATTGTGATTTTTTATAAATCTAATGTTATCCGGTGCAAGTTGCATATGACTATTACATATTTAGCCACACAAACCCATATCTATCAAAGGTGAGCATTTTGCATGGCTATGGCTTATAAACACAACTTAAACTACATAGAAACATGACTTGCTAAAAGTCTAAAATACCACTTTCAACTATGCCGCATTAGTTATTTGTTAATAAAATGTTTAGGTCATTACTAGGATCTATAAGGTGAGATCTTTTGAAAAAATAACAAGCTCAAAGAAGCAGAAAAGCAAGTAACGCATGTGAACCCATGCAGAACATCATAATAATATCAGTATGTATTGTCATATTGAAGCTATGAGAACCATCATGCATACTCCAAAAATTACAGTGGAAAAAAGATGTCAGTGTGTACATAATAAAAAGAACATATCCCTCAAATATTTTTTTTGGAACAGACCTAATTGCAACATCTCGACTCTTAACAAATGCACAGAAAGGATAATCAATTTTCTTTTCTTTGATGAAATAATGGGAGGGAGTACGGGTCATATTTCTCATGTTCAACAGGGGCAAGTGTGATATTCGATTATTTTTTCCTGGAGATGTAACATAAAAAACTTATACAGGGTATTTGTGGATAAAGCATCAAACCTTCTTGAGAAAAGCAGCACCAAAAGCACGAGTGACCTTCAACTGACCCTTTACTCGCTCATTAAATACCGCCTGAGGGTCGTCTGGATGCTCCTTTTTTATCCTCACCACCTCCTTTTTTTAGGGACAAAAAAAATAAACATTACTATCATAAGTACATAAATCAATGAAACATGTATCCTCATCTTCAGCAGTAACATGTTGGACAATTTTGAGGCCCTTTAGGGGTGCACGTGAAATGAGCTACTCTAGGCATCTCAAATGTCGACAGTTCTTTGTTTATAGTAAATTTAGATGCGTGTGTGTGTGTGTGTGAATATGCATGAACCCAAACTGAATCCAAGCAGATCATTGATTGCCCATGAAAGACTAAACAACATAGATTACTAGTTCAAATAAATACCTAATTTAAATAACAAACATATCTTCGTTTGAAATTATGTACCATTTATTAATTACTTTAGCAACAAGTTGGTACCAAGTAATTTAATTGGCACCATACTTGGCTGTATTTCTGCCCGATATATGGGTTTTAGACATGCAGATTAAAATAATTTAAGAAAATGATATAAAAACAACGTCTAACCAGATCTATTACCAACACCAATGTTGTACCCTTTAGATGTTCTTCAAAAAAGGATGAAATAAAAAAGAACTATGAAGAGACTATTCAGGGTTCCGGATTCTATAAATGTCCGAATATAGCACCGGAAGGAAAGTATTAAGATGATAAAGTACCTCATCTAAATTAGTGCTATGATCAGTAGACAGCTGCACAGCCTGCATCTTTAACTTGCAAATTGTCAATTCTTTGCTCTTATTTGCACTGCACCCCCTCAAACTGTTACTATTCACACAGTTCACCCCTCCAACATGAATTGGTGACTCCTCACTTATCCTATCAAGCTCCACTCGAACCATTGATTCTCTGGACCTGTTCTTCCTGTGCTCTCCGACATCATTTTCACACATTGCCCTGTCTTGTGCCAATATTACGCGGCTGTCCCCCAAATTCATAATGTAGACATCCTGATCCTTCATCAACATGACCAATACGCATGATCCCATCAAAGCTAACTCAGGATTCTTATCCAGTACTGACTCAACCATCTCCATGTACGCCTCTTCAGTCGACTCGAGGGCGTTTGACATGGCTTTTAAGACTGCATCATGGTCAACTGGGCCGGATTTGCATCTTCGGACTGTACCTGGTTGTATCCTGTCATTCTGAGCTCTTTCATCAGTATGGGATTGGTGGTCTCTGTAGTCTCTGTGCCAGTCGAAGTTCCAGGGGAATAGCTTCTTCCGTACTGATTTTTGTTTTTGGTACATTTTCCTCAGTTGTGCCCCAAAGAGGTGCTTCCTTCTCCTGACCTGGAGGTGACCTACATCAGATGAAGAGGCCCCGTCACTCTGTCTACATGCCTTGTCGGTACCTGTTGCAGTATCAGTACAATCATTGACTTCATCCGCAATCGGTTGATCAGATGACCTATTTGTACCAACTTCATTCCACTCTTCAAGAAGCTCCATTCTGAGTAGCTCATAGAGCCTCTTGCTTTTCCTCGCCTGGCCTAGTGTATCACCGCTCCCAGAAACGACAGGTGCGCCATTTTCCTCTACAATCTCTCCTCCACAATCTGAACGGTCTATCCTACATTGGCCCTCACTTGACCTGGATTCACTCTGACCTGTTTCACCCACTTCGTTAGTGCAAGATCTCATGCACCGGTCACCGGTGCATACAAGATTTTTGTCAGCAATTGTAATAGAAGGCTGAGGCACGTTTATCTCACTTTCTTTGACTTTCTCATCATAATCCCATAAAAGTCCCTCAAGCTCTCTATCAATGGCTTTGTACAAATTGCCCATTAAGAAATCTGGCGCATCAGGCCCACTAAACCCATCATATATTCCAACAAACAACCAACCCTGTTCTTCAGACAAAACCACATGGACTCGATCTTCACCGGCCTTGCCGTGAGCCCATTGCAAATTTCGAGTCTCACTATACTCTGGCTCTGAAGAGCCACCTGGAAACCCTACACTTAACTCAGACTGGCATCTTAACTCTTTAGAAGCATTCCATCCGAACCGGGTTACCGGGTCCATCAACATTCTCCTGACCCGTTTCACGGGCTTACTCATGCTCCGAACCAGCCTCTCCAGCCCAGGCCTCCTATGGCCATAGTAAGAAAGCGGCGCTGAGAAGTTGGCACGGTCAGTGGTACTGGTGTTCTCCAGTGGACCCGACATGAACATGCCTTTGTCCAGTGGTCCTGAAGCAAATCCACGCTCCAAAGGGCCCGACATGAACGCATTGTTTAAGGGACCTGATCCCCGAGGTATGGGCTGTAGAGGAACTGCTGCAAAGGAGGCTGTGCTTTCGAATGAGGCCGCCGGCTCGGCTAGGGGCTCAAAGGAGAAATTAGGGTTTATACCAGTACGAGCAGTGGTGGCATTTGCACTCACTGAGGCGCCTGAAATGGCCTTAAAACCTTTACCAGGCATGAGCCCAGGTTCAGGTATGTCTTGTCTAAAGGAGCCGCTACGAGTCTCTGAATCAAGAACACTCGAGTCTATGGTATACCTTTCAGAGTTTGAAGGTGTAATCACTGGAGAATCGGGTAAAACAGGTCGAACATAACAGAAAGAATGCCCTAATCCTTCATCTAAAGGCTCCAGAAAATCCAAATTGACCCCGGCTTTTTCTCTATTTTCGCCTGAAGGGACGAAACAGCCAACTACACGAGAGGTGCTATTGCCCATTGGTAAAAAAAAAAAAAAAAAAATGTTTTTGTTTTTGTTTTTGTTTTTGTTTTTTTTCGTTCAATTCAGAAGGAAAAGAGAAACCAAACTCCAACAGCGAGTCTATCAGGGTACCTCATGAGGAGACGTAGCAAAAACCGGAGAATACCCACAACCCAATGAGCCCTTTTGCACAGGGATTGCATCATAGGCTGTGGGTCACCAACTGTTCGAAGAAATTCCTCAGTGAAATCGCAGCATCTCCACCTCCCATGTATTTCTATATAATAGCTCCAGTATGAAAACTAAAACAATGATTTTGATTTATTCTTGGGAACTTTCCCACTGAGAGAGCGGATCTGTGAACAGGAATACAAAAGACTTGTCCCGAGATGGGAGATTTGTTTTGGAGGTGAAAAGGGGGAGAAGAAGAAATGGGGTTTTTGTTCTGATCTGAGAGAAGAAGAAAAAAAAAAAAAAAAAAAAGGAGAGAGAGGTTAGGACTTAGGAGAGAGAGAAAGAGTGGGTTTGTTCACTAGTCTTAGAGTCTAGACAACTATGAAACTATGCTGCGAGCGAGACCCATTTTGGGAATTTCAGGTGTCGTTATTCTCCTCTCGGGGTTTTCAAATGGGTTGAGAGGGTAAGAATAAATGGGAGCAGCTTGGGTCCGATGCCCATCGGACTCAAACTGAGGCCGATGGTTTTCATAATCCGTCCGATTCGCTTTAAGATCTGTGAGCACGGATGCTAAAGCTAATTCGCACGGATATTAAAGCGATACACAGATATTAAAGTTAATTGAACGGTTATTGAACCCATCGCACTCAGTTTGAGTCCGGTAGCATCTGACCCAAACTGCTCCGAGAATGAAGAAGATCAAAAACAAATTTTGGAGGGCTCGTTTCCTGAAAAATTCATATAACCCCTCATAAAACCTCAACTTTTGCCTCACATCCTTTTTAAGTCCAGACCAATGTCTGTTTTCTCCGATTTCAATAATATAAAAAAGGCAATTATTTTATGTGTGTGCTTTAGTGTTAATTTATGTGTGTATTGTGTGACTTTACACTAAGGGCCTGTTCGGTTGTATTCCCGCGTGTTACTGTTCACGTGGGAAAAAAAAATTCAGTTCTTCCTGTGCCCATTCCTATTCCCGGACTGCAGCCGAACATACCCTAAATTAATTTTCAATTTTCTCTTCTCTAAATGTTTAATTTATAATTCATGTCAAATTTAGGATTAAAATTAAAATATTTTTAATTAGAATTGGTAATTAGAATTATAGGTTAAAACATCAGAAATTGGAGAGTATAAATTAAAGCATTATTTTTTATCGAGTACGTAATTAGTTAATCAGTTTAAACCCGAATCAATATTTGTTTTGCTCTCTCCTGACGAAAATCCTGAGTCTGGTCCTGAGTATTGTGATTGATAAAGGAAAAAAGAAAATACTATTACACTGTGTTGAGAACTTGTACAGGAATAAAATAAGTTTGAACATAATATGATATTCTGTAAGGATAAATTTGCAATATGTAATTAAAATACATTTGCAAATCTTGTGAGATTATATGCCTAAAAGGCCTGTATAAGGAATTGGGTTGAAATGGATGGAGTTGGTGTTGGTCTCCGTTGTTTGTTTGTTTGCTACCTTTTTATTAATAAATTGTGTGTTTACTATAATATTAGTTTTCTTGTTTTTGTTTTCCAATTCGGTGTGTCCACTTGAATGATTGGATTTGGAGATGCAAAGAGTCAAAATAAAGTAAGCCCACAATGCATTGCATGCACATAACACTTTAAACCTGGTTCAAATATATACCAAAAGACCATTGTCTATTAGTACGTACTTATTGATGAAATTAAGTCGCCGTTTTGATTTAAAAAAACCGTATCTAGCAATGCTGCAATGACTATTTGACTCTATATAAAATTATTTAAAATTTTAAAAAAATTATATGTAGACGCATCGCTTGTAAGGTATAAAAATTTTAACGGTTTGGATTTGTCGTTTGAAGCCAATAGGTTTTTAAGTTGAGTGCAGAAAAGAGCTCAGTGAACTTAGGAGCACCCTAGTTTTACTCCTTGATGACTTAAATTATTCAAATTAAATATTATCTGTAATATGAATTTGATATATTTTATCTATAATTAGTTAATTACTTAAATCAAAATTTAATACTTATGATTTCAAAAAGATAATGATTCAAATGCCTCTATTTTTTTTGTGTCTCCGTCACAACTAAATTTTTTGTTTCCAAATAACTAAAATTCTAAAATTTATGTGTCAAAATAAAACTATTAGATATGATCTATATTATTTTCTCTATATATACATAAAAAATTATCACATTTCGATTTTAATTTTATATGAATTAATAAATTAAAAATTCAACGTCCAAGAATTTATCTACATCGATGTATTTTTTACAAACTCTCGATACTAATTAAAACTAAATTAAAATGTCATAATTTTTTAAGTATACACTGAGAAAATGATGTAGGTCATATCTTAATGTTTTTTAAAATACATTTAATTTAAAGCGTTTATGTAATAAAATTTAAAGAGAATATTTCTCATAAAACTATAAAATTGCGTTACTCACCTTGGAAACGCAAAGGTGTTTGTTCTCAGGATACACCGAGTGTAGGGAAGTATACTACCGATGACTGCCCCCCTCGACAGTCCCCATGAAACCATGATACAGATGCGCTGTCCCCCGTGGACTTCTTTCATGCTTTTTATTTTATATAGCAATTTCACTTGTGTCCCTATTAATCACCAAAGTAGCATATATACCCCTGAAAAGTACGTATTGCATTGACTACACCTCCGATACCCCTGGAAAAAAAAAAATCTCTTCTGATTTTTTTTAAATAGAACTAATTTTAGATATTTTAACGGAACAAAAAACACTAATTTGGTTTTTATAAAAAAACAGCTCCACCGATTCTGTAATCTGCAGGATCGGTGGAACTATTTACTATTTTTTTGTGATTAAGTTGTATAGACAGATTATAAATTGCCTCCACCGATCTTGCACGATCAGTAGAGCTGTTTTTATAAAATCTAAATTAATAGTACTTGTTTAGTTGAAAATATTAAATTTAATTCTATTTAAAAAAAAAAATCTTCTCTTCTCATGTTGTTCTCCACGTTAGACTTGTATTCTTTGCTAATTTATCGTAATTAATCACATGTGAAAATATGTGTTTATTTTTTTATTAGGCTATATTCATTGACTACATGAATCAATAATTGCTGGATTAATTAAATAAATGTACGGAGAAGAGTAGTCTAGTTTTCACTCAAATACTTGAATAATTGACCCGCATTAAATGTTTGAATTGAATCTTGAAAAATATCATTCTTTCATAAGCACGCCGAATAAATACTAATCCAATAAATAAGCCTATCGTTGTTGACCTTCATTTCCTTCTAGATTGTCTGTGGCGATGCAACACTGACTCCAGGATATAACCAACTAGCAGATTCCACAATCTATTATAAGAGAACGGAATGGGTCCGATGCCCATCGGACCTACTTTTAGGTTCAACAAGCTCCATGACCGTCCGATCTATCTCAAGTTATGTGCGCACAAAAATTGAAGCAGATGTGTACAAAATTTAAAGCATTGTGCACAAATTTTAAAGCATATTGAACGATGATTGAACCTGTCGAACCAAAGTAGGTCCGATGTAGTCATCGTATAATATTCTTGTTGCATCATACATATCGTCCTCCTTATTTTAAATAATTGAAATCCGCATAGAAATTTACTGTGAATATTAAATAATTGAATAACTTTTACTTAAAAATAAATAAATAAGCACACAGATGTTTGCATGTTGGGCGATGCAAAAGACCACACCTTTGAACAGAACCTTGGCCTTGTTTATCCCGCTAAGCAAGTTGGGACCTACTGTAATAATGAGGTTTTGTGATAAAAACCTATAACAAATTAACAATAGAGATTTAGACAAAGAAGATGAGCATTTTGAGCCAACTCATCTCCAAAAGGCAAACTATTCGGAGAAGAAACCATCAAATTAAATGGGCATTAAATGATCCGGGTCTTCTGACATTTAATGCTCTAATGACTCAAATTGTTTTTGCCTTTGTTTATTTATTAAAAATTGTCTCCACTGGCCAACGGCTTTGACCCTTTGATGTAACTATCTCATGCGACTTGAGAGTCAGTCTGATTAGCATCAGACTTATTTTGGTTTGACGGGTTGAATTACCGTTAAATTTACTTTAAGATTCATGCACATTGCTTTAATTTTTGTGTACATCTACTTCAGTTTTCGTGTGCACAGATCTTAAAATGGATCGGACGATCTTGGAGCTCGTTGAACCTAAAAGTAGGTCCGGTAGACATTGGACCCACTCTGTTCTCATCGCATACTTCTCAATTTAATAAGTATTTTTTTATTTTCTTTTTCTTTTTTCTTGGTGCTAATATTTTAATAAGATTTCGCTTCACAATAAAAATATTTTTTAATTTTTTATTCTCTCATTCGTTGTACATAGCTCGTTCTATGCTTTGTTTAGAAAGTTAGTAGTTTAAATTTCCTATTAACAATTTTATTAGAAAAAAAAAGAATTTATAATGAATCAAATAATTGTAATCTCTGATCTACTCTTTTTTCTCTCATTAAATTCTTTAAACTGCTCTAATATTTTAATCATAATTACCATAATATCTTAATTATCGTCTTGCTTCATGATCGGATCCGTTTCTTTGACTGCTGTCATGCTCCGATGATGACCAGATCGACTCATTGTCGTATTTCAATCGAGATGTTAATCACTCTAATACCTTCATTCCCATCTCGCTCCACTACTAAATCAACTTTTTCGACCGCCGCTGCGCTCCAATGATGATCGGATCTACTCACTGTCACACTCCAATTGAGATAGAAACTCTGCGTTCCGAGCTTCGATAATTCTACACTCTCATCTCCGGTTGGTTCCAGTCCCTTCTACCGTCATCATTCTTCTCTCCGTTCGAGGAGGTAGAGATAAGAGAGAAGAGAATATTATTGTGTTGATGGTGAGACCTAATAAAAGGGAGAGGCCGAAGGAGAGTGGAAGAGGAGAACGGCTAGGCTTTGCTTTTTTTTTTTTCCGAATCGTTTTCGTCTGGAATGGAAAAAAATGAAGCTCATCTTGTTGTGTTATTTTTCTTGTAAATTTTCTTGTGTCGCCCTTTACCATTTTAGTTGTTGACGTTGTATATCTGAAATATAAAACATTGATTTAATAAAAGACAAAATAGATCCACAATATTTGTTATTATATTTAAAGAAGAAGAAGAATCCCCTTACAACATTTTACAACATAATTTTATAAAGTCTAAACAATTGATCCAAATTGTTTAACATAATCTCTATCTGAAAGTGTGCTTGGAGATCAAATTTTATATTTTTTAATTTTCTTACTATTTACTAAGATGGGTACAAAATTCAATGTTCTGAAAACAACAGTTTTGCAAAATACTTAATAAATAGTCAAAAAAGTAAAAAAAGAAAAAATTGATCACCAAACACATTTTAATATAGAGATTATGTTGAATGGTTTGGATCGAACAAAAAAAATAAATTCTTACAAAATTAAGTACCAATAATTTACAGACAAAGCAACAACTTTTTAACTTGTCAAGTATCAACCACCAGACAATTTTAGGTATAAAATTAGGATTTTTTTTTTCAAATAACTGATAGTCAAAGTATAAACAAACGTCTTTTTTATTTGAAATTCAAGTTGTATAAACAAACGTCAAGACTTAACTTATAAAGTACCAATCATGGATCTACAATTGATAACTAAAGTTGCACAAATTGTAAATTGTGCATCAACTTCTGGCTAGACAGAATATATGGATGAAATTTTTTGTTCATGCAACATATAGTCATGGGACAAATAATAATTATAATACTAACATTTTATATCGCAGTATGATAGTAAAATATTTAAATTTATATTGCAGCAAAGTTTAAGACAAGTTAAATCATAAATGACAGTGAACAAAATATTATTATTTATCTAGACTCTTATTTTAATTTTAGTGATGTATTTTTTTTTAAATACAAAACTCCATACATTTTTTTTAAAATAAAAGATGGAGGACTAATTTACCAGCTTCCTTCAGACTCTGTACACTTCTTTCATCATAAATTATTTCTTAATTGAACATCTTCCTCATATTAAATCATTTGATATGTTACAACTAAATCAATCATATACAGCTGTGGATCCAAAAGTTTATTAGGGTGGCTAATTACAGGGTGGAACTAGAAAATTTAGTTAGAGGGGGCTAAAACTTAAAATATAAATGTTTTAATTTGTAACCAGTGGAATTTGAACCCATGACCTCTCAAGAGTAAAATAGAGTCTTAACCACTAGACTACAAGCATACATTTAACATTTCATGAGGGAAGCTGAACTATATAAAAACTTCAAAAAAAAAATCAATTATATTTCAACATACGTGATTAAAATTTTCAAAATCATGGGGTGGCTTAGCACCCGCTGGGTATAGTGTAGATCTGCCCCTGAGCCTAATTAAGCCATCTCTGTCAACTAAAAATAACTGTTTATTGATTTATAATTTATAAGTTTATCAAGAGGAGGGATCCACTTAGGGCTGCTCATGAGCCAAGTTGAGTCTGAATTGAAGGTAACTTGGAATCAACTCGCGAACTCATGAGCCGAGTTGAGTCCGAGTCGCTAATTCAGTTTCGAGTCAGAAACTCCAATTTGGAATCAACTCGCAAGCAACTAGAGTCGAAGTGAGTCAACTAATGACTCATAATATAGTACATAGTGAGACTAGGGCCCGGAAGCTTGAGAGGACGTGTATGGGGATTGCGGAGGCTGGACCGACGTGGTGAGGCGAATGCAAAGTGGGGAATGGGGATTAGGTTTAGCCATTTGAGAAGCGGCGATTTTTTTGCTATTTCAAGCGGCAATACAGTAGATTGTGGGAAACATGTATAAGATTTTTACAAAATCGTTGTTTCCAGAGCATTGAATTTTTGTATCCATCTTAATAAATAGTAAAATATTCAAAAAAAAATGTAAAATTTGATCTGTAAGCACATTTTAATATATCTAACATGTTGAATGGTTTGGATCGACTGTTTGAACTTAAAAAATAAATGATGTAATTTTGTGTCACCAAAAAATGATGTAAGTGGATCCCTCTTCATTTATCAAATAAAATTGTTCCAATATAATTAATTCAGTATAAATTATAATTTACTGAAGTAAATCGATTTCAGTTTAATTTATTCAATATAATTTAAACTGAATAATTTACCATTGATGTAAGCACAACACACAAACTCGCTCTTATTGATTTATTTCAATTTATAATTCCGTTCGTGATTACAGGAACTATAAAGGTCCGGCTTTAATAAAAAAAAATTACAGGTATTTTAATATCTTTTAATTTTGCTGGACTGTTTGTGAGCCGCATATTATTTTAACATGGTTTTGTTTATGATAGTTTGACATGCATGGGTACGGGACCCACCGGAGGGAACCAACCGCACACAAAAATGTGTTGTTTTATTCGGAATAAGATTTGGTCCAAATAGCATTGAACCGGACACCATCCAAAAATGCTGAGAGCAAGAGAAAGAGAGGAGCAGTTATGGTCAGGGGATGAGAAAATAGGGGGGAGAAAATAGATAAGATAAGAGGCTTAAAAAACATGAGTGAGTTTAAAAATAACTCATTTGCACTAAATTAATTGAATGACAAACATATCAAAATATCTAAAAACACAATTTGAAAATAACCCATTTGCACTAAATTAATACCTCAGACTTTCGAATGTAACATTTTATGAAACATTTAATGATATAAACACAATTCATATAATATTTCATGTAGGATCTGTCCAATGTTGTATTATCTGATACACATTCATGAAATTAAACTAGAACACTTACCATTAGATTTGCATACATAATTAACATTTAATCATAATGCTAATCTTATAATAGTGATAAAGATAATTTAGTGTTAGTATCATACTTTAATTATAAAAGTTTCATAATTCAAGTTCTTAGTTGAAATTATTCATAAATAATAATATTTAAAGAACAAAATGATACAAATAATCTAAAACATGAAAAACAAAACATAGGATACAATAATCCAACTATTGACTCCTGAGTCATTATACTAACACATATCTTATATTTTATCTTGTGTAACTAATAAAGCTTAATATGTTAGTGAAATAATTAATTGGTTGATTGTTGATCTTTGTCAACACGCATACAAACAAATAATTTAATTTCCAAGTGAATGCTGACAAAGCGCCTTGAGACTTCAGTTATTTTATTATCCAAATAAACAACAAACCGGGCAAAGTGGTTGCAACCAAAATACATACAAACAAATAATATGTAAAGTGTACAACTAGGGCCTTTCTAAGTTCACTGAGCTTCTCTGTGAATTCAACTCTTAAATCTATTAAACTAGCTTCAAATGATGAATTTAAATTGTTAAAATTCTTTTATCTTACGAGTGATATATCTACATGCAAAAATTTTAAAAATTAAAATTAATTTTATATAGAGTCAAGTGGTCAAAAGATGTTCAAAAAATGAATGCATTAAAATTAGTTTATAAAGCTTCTAATTTTGACCACTTTACTTTATGCTAATTTAATTTGAAACTTTGAAATTTTCACATGTTGATGCATCACTCATAAGGTAGAAGGATTTCAACAGTTTGGATTCATCGTTTGAAACTAATTTGATAGATTTTAGAGTTTAGTTCACAAAAAAACTTGGTGAACTTAGGAACACCCTAGTTCCACTCGTATGTAAATAATTGAGAAATATAATTTGATCTTCTTAAAAAACTTTTATAGCTCCATCCATTTCTCATCTTCCAAGGACTAGAGTTCAAATGTCTCACGTCTTTTATATCTTATTCGTGTCTCATATCTTTTATTTTTCTTTTTTCTTTTGAATAAAAGTTGGAGTTCAAGGCACGTAACTATTTAATATCTACAAAAGATTCTCCCATCCAGATTTCGAACCTGCGACTCCTCACACGAAAGACATTGCTTTTGCCACTAAACCAAAGAACAATTCTCAAAAGACATGAGACAATTTAACCCAAATCTTTTGTCAGGTACCTTAGTTTGATCCGATTTTCTTTTTTTAAGATCATTGTTTCATCAGTAGTTGTGATTTCTGAACCCCACTGGCCACTGTTGCTAACGAAAAAGAGTACGTTTGGATGGGAGCTAGAATAGCTAGAAATAGTGAAATTTGAGAATAGTAAATGAGAATAGGGAAATAATAGTGATTTTCATATTAGTGTGAAAATGACGCTATCTGGATTAGTAAAAATGTTGTTTGGATTGTCTATTTGAAATAGTGAATAGCTATAACCGATAAAGAATTGTGTTAAAAAGATGCTAATTAAGAGTACAGATAGGCAAGTTGGGTATCAAACAAATTGTCACGACGTAGAGATAACAAAAGTGGTGTCAATTTTATCATTTCGGAACTGTATTGGTAGCAATCCGAAAATAAAGCAATTTTTATTCTCTTCACACTTTCAAATAATAATTATTCTAGTATTTACAAAAAATAGAGAGTAGCAGCTATTCTAACTATTTCAAATAACAAAAATATTATAATATTATTTGAATACACATTACTATTCCAAATAACTCTTATTCTCAAATAACTCTTTATTCTAACTATTCTCGTTTCATCCAAACATACCGCTCGCAATAATATTAAGTTTTTCATTAGTCGTTATTTTGTCAGCTTGTGATGTATATATTTATGGTCAACGCTGGGATGCTGCATTCTTTAATTTCTAAATGCATGGCAAGACAATCGAAGATAAGAACAAATCTCACCAACTAATTAACAGCGATTACACTATACTATAGTATGATTATTTGTTTTTGTTATATATTTAATATTTGCAACAACTTCATATTATGTAATATAAAAAAGGAAGAATCTTTTGTCCATGTGTCGATCGGACGGTCCAAAGTTAATTATTTGGTGCATTTGGATTCGTATAAAGATAAGTAAAATAATTATATTTTTTGAATTAGAGTTAAAATAAAATATTTATTTGGCACACTTTTCAGCATAGTTAGAATATAAAGTTATTTCATTAATACAGATAATTCGAAGAAAATTGTTCGAACTGATACAAAATAAGTGATACAAAAAGAGAAAGAGAGAGGGAGTTAGTTGTCAGTTGTCAGTTGACGCTAGCACTTCAATTCACAGTTACTTTTGAATATATCGTGATTGCTACTATTACGTAACACAAGAAAGAGAAAAATGTTACAACTAGCGCTTGAAGTCTCCGTTGCGTTACTAATGGTAATTATTATCTTGAATTTAATTTTATATACAGATTTAAATTTGAGCAGCAATTAATTTACTGAATTGCAATTAAACTGCACCCCTATACTCTATATGAAACCTTACAATATAATTTATATCAGTTTGGTCCCTAGGTATTACCTCATCATTTGAGTTTGATTCTAGATCGTCTGATCAAAACTCAAACAAATCCAACTTAAATATGTAATATACATCTCTCTTCAAAATGTGTGCTAGTACATGATATATATATCAAATTCAAACCCATACATGTCTGAATTCTGATAAGAATATTTGTATTCTAATTACAAAACACCTTACAATTTTATTATATCTATCATGAGGTACCAAAATAATATATATGGATTCAAACGGTCTGTATTTAAATATAACTAGTCATTCGCATTGGAAAGCACGTGCAGATGCATGTTACGAATCTTGATGAACAAAAATAAGAGCAATTTCTATTAGCACATTGTCGTATCTGTCCCAACAAATAATATTGAATTTCTTCCAAACTACATCCAATCCAATCCAAGAGTATATATGTTTTTTTTTCTGACAAAGAAAAATTTCAGACTTTAGTCAAATAATACAAATGCTTTTTCCAATATGTCAAAATCTAATTTTCAACGAGACAACGGAGATAATATAATAATAATAATTATCCAATTACAAGATGTGGGAATGGATCAAATCAACGGTCAATAAAGATAAAAAGAGTTGGTTGCATCAGGGTTCCTTTTTTTTTTTTTTTTTGACAAAAGTGGCATCACTTGAGTGTTGGTCACTTGACATGTACTAATTACTAATCCCCAATTTGACAGTTGTCAGATGTAAAAATTGATGTTTTTTCTTTCCCCCTCTTTGATCCGCTTTGTAGACACTTTTCGCTTTAGTTTTAGATTTTGCTTTTTTGTATTGGAATCATCAAAGTCAAGGAAGAATCATGAGATATCTTCTTGTTGTTACAATTCCTTTTCACTTTTTTTTTTTTTTTTTTTACCTTTTTTATTCTTCATTCGAAGTAGATTTTGTGACAATGGGACTTGTCTCATGATTATGCTCCGGTGCAACCCATTTAAAGATAATAACTTGTTAGAGCAACTTTGGTCAGATCAAAGACGGAGTCAGATTATCAAGTTATAAGGATCAAATATGAATGGAGATCAGTTGTATAAAATTTCCATACTCAATATTGCTGTATTTATAGCATTTTACTCTAATATATATAGAAAATCATGTTTAAATACAAAAAAATTCAAAATAAATGGAGGTCAACGAACCTCCATTCCTTAAATGTAGCTCCGCCTTTAGGTCAGATGACATCCAATACTTCAGTCAAGATTTATTCATTATTTAAAACAGCTCCTCTAAATATACAATTCAAATAAATTCAGAGTAATTGTTCATTTGTATTAGCGATTGTCTTAGCGATTTTAGCAAAACTCTGGATCCCCTGCCCCATAGTCGCCCCTCCACCTCTCCCACCCCTCTCAACTTCAACCTTTATTACAACCCTCCTCCTCCCGCCTCTTTCCTCTCCGAGTGAAGAGGAGGAAGGTGCGGGGAAGGAGTGTGGCGCATACCTCGAGCTAAGGAGAGGGGAGTAAGAGAGGTTTGCATCACGGAGATGCAAAGAGGAGGGGCGCAAGAATATTCTCGATTCGGCTCTGGTTATCGATCGGCTAGTGCAGGAATAATGCTGCAATGAGACTTCTGTCTGGTAGTGATCTCCTTACAAGTTTATTTGTTCGATGTTGGCGAGAGCTCCACAATCTGTTTCATGGAGAGAGATGTGGAATAAGAGAATAGGAGATGTGAAGAATAGAGGAACAGAGAGAATAAAGAGTATATATGTAGGAATATGATAATAGGGTGATTTATTTTAGGTTTTAAGAGGGATTAAGGAGAATAAGAAGTTAGATATTGAACAAAAAAGTTAATATACAGGAAAGTCAAATAACATGTTGCAATTTTTTTATTATTAATACAATCGTTAGTAGGTATTCAAGTCACTAATTTAAAAGAAAATAATGTTTTATCACACTCAAATAACAATATTACCCTACTAATTATGTTTACTATTTAAAATATGAAATATAACTGAATCAGTTAACAGTATTTCTTTATTTTTTTTATTAAACGATCTCTTCTATAATACGGAGAGAGGATAAGGATGGATGATACTTATAACATATATAGGATGCAATGCATTATCTCTCTTGAACAAATATGGATGGTGTTTAGTTGGGAGATCCAACTGCCAGAGGAGGATTTAATGGTTTGTTGATTTATTGATTTAAGAACAGGGGCAGCGTTGCAGTTAGGGAATTGAATTGTTGTGTTTCGGTCAGGAATTGAGTAGGTATTTGTCCCTACCAATTTAATTTGAAAATTACGGATTTGAATTTGGTAGGAATTCAATTAATTTCCGTTGACTTAACCCATTATCTCATGGGCCCTCTAATGCGTCACTTGTGAAAATTAAATGCTTCAACATTTCATTTATTCATCTTTGATTTATCCTCCCAGAGTGGACAAAACGTGCCGTGCCGTAACTAACACACCGTGACTTTGGTCTCGTGCCGTGCCGTGACTAAAATATTCACGCTAACAGTCACGCCGGGACTCCCATGCCGTGTCCAAATGTAACTGGTCACGTTTATCACATTTAACTATTTTTTTTATAATTTAAGTTAGTTTATTCAAGATTCATCATTTGATCAAGACTTAACGGTCCTAATTACACGTGACTCGCGTGATCACGTGCCATGTCGTGACCAGATCTTTCGTGTGACGTGCCGTGCCATGTCAAATTTTCAAAAGATGGTCACGGCACGCGAACAGTCACACGTGTCGTGCCGTTCCGTGTCGTAACCGTTTCGTTCCATGACGGAACCGGTTCCGCCGTGACATTTTTTCTACTCTAGTACTCCCCTCAACCTTAATTAGTTTTACTAATATTTTATCACTTCTTATAAATTTTAAGTTTGTCAAAGTGAAAACTCAAAAATATTTTTTATATTATTTAACATGAAAAAAATGTGCTAGGTAACATTTGAGATCATAGTAAAATTAAGTGGTCATAAAAAAAATATTTCAGAAAATCTAGATACTTGATTGGGCTTTCCCGAAAAATTTACACCGCCTTTGATTAATGAAAGATGATGTTATTGCATTATATCATTAATTATCAAGAGATATAATAGTAAAAATCAAATTTCTATTCACTATAACACCATTCTTGCGTTTTAATAATGGTACCTATACATAGGGGTGCAAACGGGTTGGATATTATCCGACCATATCCGAATCGGTATTCCAAAATTAGATACAGATATATCCGATATCCGAAAATCCGTACAGATATAATTTTAAATTTTAATTATCTGTATCTGAATAAAAGATATATACTATATAGTTTAATATATATTATGAAAAAAAAATATATTATTCACTATTATAAAAAACTGATATCCATTTTCGTTTAATATCCGATCCGTATCTGTATTTGTAACCGTCTAATATTCGATCCGCATCCATATCCATCCCTACCTAAACAGGTTAAATCGGATGGATTACCGAGCAACCTTTGACCTGTTTAACATAAATAATAAACTAACACTATCCGATGAGATTCCGATTCAATCCAACTACACCAACACCATGATTGTGTTATAATAAATAATGTGAAATCATGTGAGCCCCATAGTCACAAAATTCCAAAGTTGACCTGGAGGAAAGGTACATGTAGTTGTAACTTGTAACATGAAATGAAGAAGGTATCTAATTTCTGGAGGAGGCCAGAACAGGGCCCACTCACTCCTGCGGTACTGTACACCCTGGAGAAATTAATAAGATCCGACCCGATATATACTTTGTAGGGTCGGGGTGGGACCCGTCACCGGTAGGTGGTGACTGGTGATCTTTACCAAATAATGGAAGCGCCACAAATAACTATACTGTAGCATTGTAACATAACATTACAATTTAGGCCCATAAGTCAATGAGTTATTATTAAGCATATTGGGCCGCAGCCCATTTTAGCAAAAACTGATTGCAAAATTTTAATCTGCTATGCTACACTTGCATAAAAGAGACATTCAACGGGCTTCTGTGCTTCATAGCCTGTACTAGAAGAGCAACAGTTGTGGTGAAATAATGAGCGCAATTTTAAACAAGTTTCCATCTAGTTACATTATCCAAATCTTAACAGCACATGACAGCAATGAACAAGAGTATAATCTATATTTATTATCTTAACCCGCAACTAGGAATCGCAAGATAACATAATTCTCTGAATCCGACAATACTGATTAGAAATTAGAATACATAAAACATATTCTCATAATACTGAGGCGGCAAGGAACAGAGTGAACATAAATAAAATTCACTCCATTCCTAGTTACAATATATAGTATATTTAATAAGTTGGAGTTGATAACCAGTACCAGTACCAGATCATCAATTAACCCATTTACTTCAAAAAGAGATAGATATAAATGGCCATTCCATTAGTTAATTAAGCTAGGACAACAGTTTCCACAGATGCGGGTTGAATAACCGAATCCAACTCCAACTGGTTGGTGCCTTCCCATATCTCAGGCAATGCCTCCTTTATGTTGTGTATGCTCTCCAGTGCTATATCAGCTCCAGGTACCAACACTGACGTACCAACCTACATAAGATTAAATTTCGAGTCGTCAGAACAAACACCAGACTCAAAAACCTATAAATTTTCTCCTTTCATATAGAAAAATCTGATGATGATTCAGTACTGAAGAAAAATTGCAGAGACATATAGATTTACACCTTAACCCTTGTAATACCCAACTAGTTTATACAAAAATATAAGGATGGCCATAATATAATACAGCCTGTTTTTAGTTTTGAGTTTACAGATGGCAAAAGAATACTGTTATTGTCCACATTGTGATATTACCACTTCTTTCTGTAAAACAACTTACCACGACAGTATGAAACCCAGCGGCCTTCCCTGCGGCAATATTGCGTGCACTGTCATCAAAGAAAATCTGTACCAAATGTAGACAAATTAATATAAATAAATAAATAAATGGTTCAGAATTTCATTGAAAAAGTTTTATAACTAATAAGCAACAATTTTAGCATTCTTAACTATATATAAACTCACCGTTCTCTCTGGATCAATTTTGGCAATTTGTATTGCAGCCTCCATGGCTTCTAACATGGGTTTGCATAGAATCCTTGTGTTGGATTTTGATTTTCCAACTTCATTCAGTGTTTCAAAGCATATAACACCTTCAAAGCACTCTTCAAGACCCAATCTGCTCAGAACTTCAGCAGCATGTGTTTTGTCAGCATTAGTGAAAATCTACAGGGAGAAGAAAAATATAATTAATTGTTTTATATAAAGTCCCATATTATATTGTCAACTTGCAACCCAACATAATATCTTCATCAAATTTTTAATAGCTTTTAGCAATTGTTAGTGGAGAGGGAGTCATTGTATAACGTTTAGCAACATCGAAGTGGTTCATAATTTATAATACCAGCATGTCATATATAAACCAATTTTTTTATATTTTTATAGCACTATCAATGATATGTATCATACCAGTTATGAAAAAAACATAATATATCAATTAGACTATTGTAAATTTAATATAAGAATAGCATTTGAAGAGGATAAAAGGGAAATTTAACAACTTTAAAAGGCAAAATAGCGGTAATATTGCAGCTTCTTTCTGTAAAATAAATAGATATGTGGATCAATTTGAAAGAATATCCTAAAAAGGGCACCAATATTTTTTATTAAAATACATACGATTTTCCTTTGAGGCATTGAAAGAAGAAGCTGCTTCAAAACTGGATCAGGCTTTAGCTTATCATATGGCAATTTTCCATGTACATCAGCATGAAATTCATCATAGTCAAATTCATATCCCAGCACCTGAAACGGATATAAAATATTTATATATGGTAAGTCGAAATAAATCAAAATTGAGGTGTCAATTACATTCTGCAACACATTGATTTTGGTTTTGTACTTTACAAAAGTGTGTGTATTCATATTTCTTTCATACTGATACTTTACATAGCATTAACCAATGATCTGATTTCTTATTTTGGTACAATCTTGCGTACCTTGAGGCCGGCCATGGTTGTACCATATTCCTTGTACAAATCCAAACACATCTTCGGTACTTGACTCTCTTCGATAGCAAGTTGGTGCGCCATGTAATCTACAAAATAAAATATATTTTACATAATAATAAAATCAATTAAAATTCAATTGAAAATCTATTAAAATTGTCCCTAGAAAATGAACATTATTAGTGTACCTATAATGTTATGGCGACAAGCCAAATTGAGACCGGAGCTCATCGGATAGAGAGTATCATCCATATCTGCATATACAGTGGAATAATATAAATTTATACAGCAATTATCAAGGAAAATAAATTAATATTTTAGGTTTTTCCCATTCTAATCAGCACCATTTCCTCTCCTCAGTTAAAAAAAAAAAGGAGAGAAATTATAAACAAAGTTTAGTCTGTGGCTTACCAAAGAGGAGGCATTCAAACTTGGCTCCAATTGTGAAGGAATCCATTGTCACTTATTAAGTCCTGAAATAATAATAAACAATCCCCCAAAGAGTTTCAGTTGAATTGAATATCTTTACCCATTACAAGTCTACCTCTTGAATTTAAAAGGAATTCAATTCAAAGAAAAATTCTGAGAATCTGAAAATGACTAAACATTAAAATCGTTTTAACAAATTCTAGAACAATCGCTTTGAGAAAAAGGTGACGCACCGACTTCTTTCCTTGACTTCCCTCGTTTTTTTTTTAAAAAATTTTCCCCTTCAATTTCTAGAAATTGAATAGCTAGGTAAGTCTAAAAAGAGACGAGATATTTTGTGGAATCTAAGTTGGAACTCCTCCAGTTTAATCGGATTCCAATCCTCTCCATTACTACAGAAGCCTAAAACAGTATCACAGCCGGTTCGAGATTCGGAGGGACCTAGGGGACAGAATTATTAGGCTTTGAGATTCGTGGCAAGTTAAAAAGAATGGTCCGGATTCACTAATTGTAAAAGATTTCCTTGTGCAGTAATGGAGAGGATGTGAATTCAGTTTAAAAGCAGTTCCACTACTTTGGCAACAGAGATCCAAAGGAGTGTGTTTCCTCTGAGATATCTCAACTTTTGCGTGACCCACGTGTCCGGTGCTTATTCGGGGATAGCGCAGGGGCAGTATTATTTGTGCTTTGAGATTCGTGTAGAACGTAATTAAACGGTTGATATTTTCCATTAAGTCACGTAAAGTTTGAGATATCTCAGAGTATCGAAGTTGGGAAAATGGTATAAAGACAAAATAAACAAATCTTTTCTTTTTTCTCTTATTTTTCAACTCTTTTCTCTTTTATTTACTACTAAAAATAAAAAATGCTTTATAATATCAAAATTCCTAAGAAAATGTAAGAAACTTAATTCTTTGATTTAAAAACCGGTGAAGACTGAAGAGTAACTACTTAAAATTAATATTAATATGGGCGGATGAATTGAGAATTTAAAGAATAAGTATTGCATAAATATTTTGTTGGAAGTTTGTGGAACACATTGACTAACAAAAAGTATATCAATTTCATTTCTCATGTACCCCTGATTACCAACAAAATATCATTTACACCCCTGGATAATAAAAACTATGTTGCAACGTCCCGTATATTCTCAATTTAAATGGAATTAAAAAGGTTTCAAGGGTTTTGGAGGCATGGTCATGAAATTTTACAAAACAAAAACATGCCTTGATTTAATACCCTTTGTTGTTTCCTCAAAGAAATGAAATGAAAAAAAAAAAAATACCTTGATTTGATTTGATGTGAGGGAAGGAAAAACAAGAGCAAAGCACAGCAGAGAGAGAGAGAGAGAGACGATGATAAAGTAGAATGATTTGCTTGCTTGCTTGAAAAAACTTAATGCAAGGTCGAGTATATATAAGGGAGGAGCTATCCAAATATAACCTAACCTTTTCTTGCTTGTTGGAGGCTGACACCTCCCCAATGGAGCTGCATTCAGATTTACTGTGACCCTTCCTTCAATTGCATCTTGTACAACCGACTCTCTAATTCTCTTTCTCACCGACCTTTTTACAACACGCTTAACAATATTAGATGCAGGTGTCAGTTTCTAATTAGTTCTAGAGATGTAGTAGAATTTTTTATTTAAAAATTATGCATAAGAGTTTATTTATTAACAAACTGTTTATAAATTTCATAGTGACTAAATAATTTGTTCAAATTATTATATTTTTAATTTATTGCTGAAGTGGCTTAATAAAAACTCTAAATTTAATTTCAATAATATGAGAGTTTAAAAATTTTAGAGATTTTAATTTTTAAAAAATAATTAATAGTTATTTAAAAACTCATTTGAGTTGTTGTGATGTACATACTTCTGAATCTATGTATTATTAGAGTTTCTAATCCAGTTTCAGAGATATGAGAGATGATTTTTAAACTAATTTTTGTTGTGCGTATGAAAAAAATCAATTTAAAACTCATTTCCTTTTCTGTTCCCGTTTGTAGGCCCAACACGGCCTTAGTGACACACTGCACCTAGTGGAGAGTGAGGGGAGACCATCATTTCCTTGTAGCCTTTGATCAAAACCTTGCAAATTAAAGAATATAAATTAAAAAGATATAAGAAACGAACTAATTTCGAACCGAACTAGTTTGAAATTGAAATAGGATTTCGAACTAAAAAGAAGAGTTCGAGTTTGATTTAGTGTGATTCGAACCAATTTCGAATAGAACTGGTTCGAAATTAAAGCAGGATTTAGAACTCAAAAGAAGAGTTTCGAACTGAGCCAAACTGAGTTCGAGTTCCATTCAAACTAATTTCGAACCGAATTGGATTTGATTCGTTTCAGAATCAAACTAGTTTGATTCGTTTCGAACTATATATTTTTTTAATCAAACTCAATCGAATCACATGCTACGAGTTTTTTGGGAAACCATTAGAGATGTTATTTTATTTAGAGGTATATTAAAAATTATATCAAAATAACAAGAGATGTTATTTTAGCTTGGAAAACCATCAGAGATGTTTATTTATATATTTTAATATGATAACATATTTTAAAATTCATCATCTGTTTTAAAATAATAAGAAAATAACAAAACCACTGATCTTTATAGTCAACATTTGGGAAATATTTATATTGCAAAAATCAGTCAATTAAAAAAAACCATAAAGTTCGCAGCCTCTGTGAAGATTTTCAAAAAAAAAAAAAAAACCATAAAGAATTTGGTAGACATTAAATTGACAAATAAACTACACTTGTGATGAAAATATTAATTGCACGTCCAGAAAGATAATTAAGTCTAAATGCACATAAAAGTTAGAAATTTTAAATTTCATTTTTTTCAATTAAAGAATAATCGGCGAGTAACGGTCTTGACGGTCGTCTTTTATAACACTATTTTAAACATGTCATTTTTTTTAAATTTTGGATTGAATATTAATTAAATTTGGAAGTTAATTTGTTTAAATATAAATTGAAAAAAAAAGTGGAATTATGAAATCGGAGGACTGGATTTTTCTTTTTTACAATAAAATTTCAAAAATTTATAAATTCACAACTCAAATTTTGATCAGATAGTTGGTTATGAAGGAAAAAAAGAAGGATAAATTTCGCTAGAGGTCACTAAACTTTGTCATTTGTCACGAATTAGTCGCTCAAGTTTGATTTGTCCCATTTTAGTCACTAAACTTTGTCATTTGTCCCAATCAAGCCACGCTATACTTTTCCATCCAAAATTTTAACATAATATTCTCATTCCGTTCAAAATATTACCGGAATATACTCATTCCTTCCAAAATACTAACATAATGAGAATATTCCGTCCAAAATACTAACGGAATAAGCATATTCTGTTAGTATTTTGGACGGAAAAAATATAGAGTGGCTTAATTGAGACAAATAACAAAATTGAGTAACTAAAAAAGAACAAATCAAGCTTGAGTGACCAATTCGAGACAAATGACAAAATTTAGCGACCTCCAGTAAAATTTATTCAAACAAAAAGTATTAATTTTGAAAATAAAAAAATGCAAATTTTTAAATAAGGGGATACGCCTACGCGTATTAGTAGAATTATGAAATTGGGATAATGATTGAAGTGGAAACAATAAAAGAAGAGCAGATTTAATTTAGTGGGATATGCCTACGCCTACGCGTATTATTACGCTAAAATATTGCTCGAGTCCTTTATTATTATTGTTGAATAATTGAACCCACTAATCACTATTATGGGGTCTTTTCTTATCGTGTGCCTACTGCCTACTAGTAGTTAATTAGTTAAGCTGCCTTCCAGGTTTCAACTTTGAACCAAATCAAATTATTACACCTCCAAAACAAACAAACAAATAACAAGGATAGACGCGTGTCACCATTAGTGTCAAGTAAGAGAAGGGTAGGTCCGATAGCTGTGGGCAAACAAACGGTCCGATATTATTCGACTGTATTCAAAAATTGAATCTAAAATTTGAATATAGATATCTAATATCTGAATATCCGTGCGGATACATGTACGCATATAGTTTTAAATTTTAATTATCCGTATCTGAATAGTAAATACATAATATATAGTTTAATATATATTACGAAAAAAATTATGTTATTCACTATTATAAAAAGGAGATATCTGTATTTGTATCTGACGTTTAACATCCTATTCATATATGTATCTGTTTAATATTCAATCTGTATCCGTATTTGTATTCGTATCTGTTTAATATCTCATATGTATATGAAAAATAAAAGCGGATACTGATATAGTTTTACCACTATCCGATTCATTTGTACCCGCTAGGCATGGGACTTAGTTTGAAATTTGATGGACTCGAAAACTGTCTGATATGTTTCAAAATTAACACGTAGAGTGCACGAATTTTGAAGTAGATTAAACGGTTCTGAAAACCATTGGACCTACTCCGCAGTCGCGAAGTGAAGAGTTAATAACATAATAGGATAGAAATTGGAGTACTGTTTTTCATTTTTCTTCTTCCTTTTTTATTGGTTCACACTAGAAGCTCTTATATATGTTTTTGCCATATCAATCAGTTTATAAATTATTTGTAACAGACAATAATGTCATATTATCCCAACATGATATTATAATGTCACTATCATCCTCGTCAATCTCTTTAAACAACAGTCGGAAAGGAACATTTTTTTTTCCTCTTTTTGTTAGCATGTGTGACAAATGTACTATTAGTCTATTTAATATATGTGTTTTTGTCCCTGTAATCAGCTTTTTTTTCTCTAGATATTTGTACAATTTAAAAGCTCATATTTTTTTTTGTCGAATTAAAAAAATGATGTAATTGGATTCATCTAATTTAATTCATGAGTTGATTCTCATATTAAGTAAATTCTCTATAAAAAAATTATGTGCATACTGCATTCAATTTAATGGTTTATATTTTAACCGAAACTTTTATTAATACCACTGTAAAAAAAACCACAAATTATGGAGAATTTGAAAAATACCAGGGCCTCCAATTCAATATGCGGCTCCATTTTTGGAGGAGGGGGGCTGCAGATTGAATTGGATGTCTCCAAAAACCCAAAAATGCACTGTAATATACTGATATTTAGGTTTTTGGGGGGTTACCAATTCAATTTGCGACCCCCTCAAGAATGGGGTCGTAGATTGAATTGGAGGCTCTTGGTATTTTCGAATTCCCCGATTTCAGTGGTGTTTTTGTTTATTATTATTTTTTTGAAATGGTATTAATAAATTTTTTGGATATTTTAACATAAAAATTCAAATTTCATATGTAGATTTTTTTTAACGAGACAAGCTTAAAAAACAACTCTCTTGTTATCATAGCGATGCAAACATGTTGGTTCTTAATTATTTGGTATTATTAAACGCAGATGCAATTAGTCAGAAGAATGAAATCTCAGATGCGAACAGTGTGTCAATTTCAAATCTCAACTTGCGGAAATTCCGTCCGTATAATTCGGGTCATATACTGAGTTACTGACTGGTATATACTTTTATTCACATGTTGTTGTTACCTCAATTGCTTCACTAGGAACCTAATCCCACTGCTCCAATTGTCCTACTGTGAAGCTGTGTGACTGTATGATGTATCTATCTTTTTCTAAAACTATTCGGCAAAGTGGGAGGATTCAATTTGGCCACCACTGTCCGGATTCGCCACTCTTCTTTCTACTTTTTGGCGTGGTTTTTATTCCTTTTCTTATTCCAGTGTACACAGGCTATATCTATGATTCAGATCTCCCAGTATCTCACCATCCGGTGTTAGTTTCAACTCACACGCTTAGAAATTGGGATTCAAATCTCCTTTTATTCTTGAGAATAGAAAGGTCCTCTTCTTCGAGTGTGTATTCTCAGAGATGTCTCATATTTTGCTTGACTGACGTGTCCGGTGTCTATTCGAGGATGACGCAAGGGTCAGTATTATTTGAGCTTAGAGATTCGGGCATAACATATTTGAAAATATTTGAAAGGTTGAGATTTTTCAAAAAGTCACTCAACATATGAGATGTCTCGTATTTTGCGTGACTGACGTGTCTAGTGCCTATTTGAGGATGACGCAAGGGTCAGTATTATTTGAGCTTAGAGATTCGGGCAGAACATATTTGAAAATATTTGAAAAGTTGAGATTTTTCAAAAAGTCATGCAACATATGAGATATCTCAAAGGATGTGAATTCCTCCTCTTCTCCTTTTCTCTCTCTCTCACTCTCTTCAAAAGCAACAGAAAATGTGATCAGCTATTCTAAAAAAGTGGAGTCCACTGGAGTCATTGATAAATAGCGGTCTAAGTTTTCTATATAAGTACCTGGTTCATCTATATAAGCATCTAAAGAAAAGGAGGGTGCTTATTTTCTCAAGAAAATGAGCAGATTTGAATCCTAGATCTGGAACTGTATTTAGCAATGCAAACAAATAACCAATCTTTTATTCGGTGGCAAAGGCTTCGTGTAAGAGGTCGGATATTTAAAATCTGATGAAAAATCTCCTATGAACATTAAATAGTTTGATAGTTTGACTTCTAATTTTTACTCAAAAAAATCTCAATAAATAGGATATCGGCCCTTATTTTATCTCTTGCAGATATTAAAAAAAAAAAAAAAATTTGTGAAAATGCAACTTCAAAACCTTCAAATTGTGAAAATGTCACTCCAAACCTTGAAATTGTCAAAATGTCACTCCAAACTTCATTAATTTGTAAAAATGCAACTCCAAATAATTAATGACTAAAATACCCTTCTTCTCATCTTCTTTCTCCTGCCTTCTCTTCTTCTCATGTTCCGAATGGCGGCTGAGCGTGGTGGAGGGGGTCGAGAGGAGGGTTTGATGGTGCTAGTGCTTGTCGGAGGATGAGGGGTTGCGAAGAATGCGAATGTGGGTGAGGGGAATCATGTCCGGAAACTGCTTCTTGCGCCTCTTGCGACGGACGAGGGTCGGGTCGGTGGAGGGTGTGGGAGGAGGCGGCAGAGGGGCAGATGCGGAAATGGACGGGTGAGGGTATTTTAGTCATTAATTATTTGGAGTGGTATTTTTACAAATTAATGAAGTTTGGAGTGGCATTTTGACAATTTCAAAGTTTGAATTGGTATTTTCACAATTTGAAGGTTTTGGAGTGGCATTTTCACAATTTTTCCAAAAAAAAAAGGCAATCCTAAAGAAAAATCTGAATAAGGGTTAAATATTACATCAAATGATAATATAATTTGAATATTACTATAAATTTATCACATTATATTGTCAGATAAGTGAGCTGATTTAAATTATTAACTTGACTGAAATTATGTATGAAATTGTAAATCCTGCTATGCCTCTCAAACTACACATTTGCCAGGCATAAGAAAATGAGATATTAGTCCCAACAGGTAATAGTCTGTTTTAAAAAGAAAGATAGATTTGAAATTAAATTGAATGATTTATTATGGATATATATTTAAATTTGAAAAATAAGATGGAACAGTTGTCAGTATCTGAAGAGAACATCTGGTGAGCATATATTATATTTTCTAGTTCTTTTGGGAGTATCATGATTTAAAAAGGTTTGTGGTAACAATCTTTTTTCCTGTTCATTGTGCACAAAATAGAAATTATTCTTGTAGTGTCATTTCCGAAATCAATCATGCATCTTAGTCATAATCCACTTCCCATTGGGCTGTCACCATGCACCAAATCTATTGATTTATTAGAGAAGAAAATGAATTAATTATCCTATTATTTTGCCAAATAATTTTAGTGCAGAACCAAATTTTATGTACATTTTAAACTGCACATTTATCAAATTTGATTTTTTAAAAATATTTTTTAGTCTTTCATCAGACAATTTAAAATTTATTGACTTTATGGTAAATAATATAAAATTTTTAATTGGCTTAAATTTGATACACGCCTGTTAAAATAATTGAGTAGTCTTGGAATTTTTTTTTTTAATATTAACAGTATCCGGTTAATATATCAAGTAAAACTATAATATTTTGGTTAGAAGCAGAGACATCCGTAATGATGGGACAGTCCTCTCTAAACGTAAGGTCCAGATTCATGACAATCCAGATCCTTTCAAAATTTGAAGTTGGCACCATTCAACATAAAAATGTTGTTTAGACATGCAGTAATGCTAGCTGAAAAATAACGAACAAAAAACACAAAATAACACGATTTAGTAAAATTCTAAATTTATAAATTACATTCAAATAAAGGCTGAACATAACCATCTTCATTAAAACATCAGTTACATTAATTGATCACCTTTGAGCAACGAATTAATATTTTATGATACTTTGGCATAATAATAGAGTATTGATGACTCAATAACATATCAAACAACATGTTTTTCTCTTGGCTGACAACATTGTCATATGTAATACATAATAGTCACCACTATACTTTATTATAACTCAATTGCACAAAAAATTTCAACAACCATTAATCTTTCTTTGAGCCGATTAATGATCGCATTCATTAAATACACACTTAACATCCTTTTGTACAATAAACATAAATCAATCTTCTCAAAAGAGAATTTTTGTTACAATTATGACTTAATCAATTCAATTCAGAGTGCATATAACCGGAATACCTTTATAAGAATCATAACTTATACCTTAACCAATAAATAAATATGCAATTAACTACATATAATTGCATCATAACAAGTTAACAACTGCAGTTTATTAATCCCTATTGACAAACTCGAGATGGTTAGTGTGGGTTTCTGCAGGAGAGTAGTTTGGGTCTGATGCCATCAAACACAAATTTGGGTCCGATGGGCTTCCCAATCGTCCGATCCGCTTCAAGATTCGTACGCACGGATATTAAAGCGATGCTCATGGATCTTAAAGTGAATCGGACGGTTATAGAGCCTATCAAATGTAGTTTGAGTTCGATGAGTATTGGACCCAAACTGCTCTCTGCAGAAAGAGTAACTGCGGCCTGCCAGAAAAATGTGCAGCCCGCAATTTTGCCCAAAAAACTGAAATTTGAATAAACTGCGATATTGAATTTGATCGTTATCTCGAGAGTTCTTAAAAGCACCATAATCAACCTTTCGGATTTAATTAAAATTTTAATTCCAAAACTGTATACTTTGTTTTTTTTTCTTCCAAGAACCTACAATTCTAAAAGGTTAATTGGTGAATTGTACATAAACAAACAAAAGAGTCAGTGCGAGGTGACAAGTCTATGTACGGAATCACGACCTTGAATATACTTTTTTAACTTATCGACTTGACCCGCATAATTAAAATAAAAAACTATGTGATACTATAAAGTCTATAATTGATATCATTATGAATATCATAATTTATTTAATTCGTTAATATTTTAACAGACGACTGATAGAATTCTTTGAGGGCTCAAATCCTCTATTATTTTTGTCACAACTATTTCTCACTATCTTTATTTCTGTTTTCATAGTTCAAACAACTAATCTGAAAATTTATTAAAAAGATAGCCAAAAAGAAACTGTTCATACATCATGTCTACGGGAGTAGCTCGGGTTCGATGCATTCCATAATTATCTGATTCTCATTGAGATCTATACGCACGGATATTAAAGGAACACACACAGATGTTAAAGCTACACACAGATCATAAAGCAGATCGGACGGCTATGGAACCCATCAAACCCAAGCTTCCCCCGTCTCTACAAGGTTCATTGAATTAGCGCAGCTATAGAATAGAAATGAATATTATAATTACGTTGATTAATAAAATCACAAAAGTGGCTGTAGTTTAGTGGTTAGAATTCCACGTTGTGGCCGTGGAGACCTGGGCTCGAATCCCAGCAGCCACAAATTTTTAATTTCCTTTTTAGTGTCCAGGGGGCACGCTTTAACCTTTTTTTTTTCCTTCTATAAACTGTCTAATTGGGCCATGGGCCAGACGAAGTTACTGACGGAGCCTGATGGGCTCTGCTCGTTAGTACATGAGTACATGACCCGTTTACCTGACTAATGGACCCGGCCTGAAAACGCTTAAATATTATTGCACTTGTATATTTATTTTGTACCTATCTAATAAAATAGGTTGGCTAACCTCAAAACATTTGTTCCTAATCTCAAGAACAAACGATTCGGTTTTCCAGTTTTCAAAGTCTAAACGGTCGATTCAAATATACATGTGTTTAATCTATATTAAAATGTACTTGGAGACCAAAATTTTACATTTTTTGGAATTTTTTTACTATTTATTAAGATAATTTGAAAATCGATGTTTTTCAATGGTGCAGAATTTTAATAAAAACAACAATTTTCAAACCATCTTAATAAATAGTAAAAAAATTTCAAAAAATGTAAAATTTGGTCTACAGGCACATTTTAATATAGATTAAACATCTGTCGTTTGGATTGATCGTTTAGACTTTGAAAATCGGAGAACCGAATCGTTTGTTCATGAGGCTAGGAACAAATATTTTGAGCTTAGCCAACCTCCTAATAAAATAAGAAAAATAAAAATAAAAGTTAATTTTGTTTAATAATATATTTTCATATAGAGATCACATTGAGTTATTCAAATTAATTATTTGAATTTTAAAAATAAATGAATACATAACACGGACCGATACGTCCTACAAATACCATAAGCCTCTCGCTCAACTTAAAAAAAATTAATTATCCAGGTGGTTCGGAGATTTAACTACTAACATTAAAGTATAACAGATTTCTTAAAAAAGAAAAACTTTTTTTTAATACAAAAGAGTTTCTTCACATGGCTTCACCTACTGCAGCCACAAAATTTGAATTTTATTAATTGTACTATTCGGCAAGACTTGCAAGTTAATTTTATTTTATTTTTTGAATTTTTTACTATATATTAAATATTTTCAAAACTGTTATTTTTAGTGTTCTAAAATTGTCTAAAAGTAATAATTTTGTAAAATACTTAATAAATAGTAAAAAAAAAAATTAAAATTTGATCTCCAAACACATTTTACTATAGAGATCATGTTGAACGATTTGGATCGATTGTTTGGACTTTTAAAATTACAAAAATAAATTATTGTAAGATGTTGTAAGTGGATTCCTCCTCTTCAAAAAATTATATTGAAGAGGCTTCATTATAAAATATTTATACTGAGCATGGTTCCATCTTCGATCCTGATTCATTTGAACAAATAACACATAAAAGACATGAAACATTTGAACCCTACTGGATTATACCTGTATCGTTAATGACTGTGTAATTACATCTCAAATTATATAATATTGAAATCTAATTCCATATTTCCATATCATACACAACACATGCATCATCAATGAGATCACTCTATCAACACAAATCAGCGCAAACAATCCCGGCTTTAATTATGATTATGCCATTAAGAAAATGCACAAATAGATTTAGGAAGAAGCAGAGGAGGTGTGCTGTCAAGTATGGAGATTCCATGAATAGCATGATCCACTACTACAGAATAGCGCTTCCTACACTGTGGTTGTACACGGATTTTCTCGGTTTTATGTAAAACCGTGTACCAAATAGGATTTTTCCAATTATCAATGATATCTCTAAGAATCCCACACGGATATTTCATTGAAAAACAGTGTTTCAAAAAAGCCGTTTGAAGTTTACATTTCCTACACGGATATTTAGTTAAATATCCGTGTAGAAATGGTGAGAGAGCTACACGGATTTTTATTAAAAAATCCGTGTAGGAAAGGGTTATTGTACACGGATTATTGTTTAAATAACAGTGTAGAAAGGATAGAGAGCTACACGGATTTTTATTAAAAAATCCGTGTAGGAAGGGATTATTGTACACAGATTATTCTTTAAATAACAATGTAGAAAGGCTAGAGAGCTACACGGATTTATAGTGAAAAATCCGTGTAGAAAGGTAGTTTTAGGGTTTTGGTTATATAAAAAGGCCTTTTCCCTCCAACGCCGTTTTGATTTTATAATACTCTCTCTCTCTCTCTATCTCTGTATTAAAATATTGGTCTGATTTCAGCTCATAACACAACTGGGATCTGAGATATTTGAAGTTGTTATTTTCTCCTCTCTATCTTGCTAAGGTTATCTAATTTTCTGTTACTTATTATTGCTTATTTAGGTCATGTGTAATTATTATTGCTTATTTCTCTTTTATTTTTCTTTTCAGTTTTGTAGGGTTTTGGTTGGTTACTGTCATCTTCGCCTTGGTTGGTTACTATCCTCTTCGCCACCCTCCCTCCATAAATTCATATAAGATGCAATAATTTTTTTCTTACGAAATTGATTTTCAGTGGTTCGTATAAAAGCCATACAGATTCAATTAATTTTATGTATAAATTTTAATTGAGAATTTTTATTCTCTATGATGTATGTATGTATGCACAAATTAATATGTTGATCCTTGTATTTTTTATTGGAGATGCAATATTGTTGGAGACCTTTAACCAAGATACATCATGTCATGGATCACATGCAAACTTTCTTTTTGATATGTTGGATCTAATACAACTTAGTATGTATGAAATTTCGTGCTAGAGTAGATCATAGCCATGAGTTTTGGCAACATGAGCCCAACTTATGGAAATTTGGCCCAAACCTTGATCACATGGTTACTAAGTGGTAAGGACATAATGTTTATACAAACATTGTATTGGATCTTGAGAAGTGTATGTTATGTGTTAGATCACATGGGATTGCATGTAAAAAAGGCTATGTATATATATATGTTGCAAATGGCTATGTATTTATTTTTGCAAAAGACTATGTATATACAAAATGCTATCTATTTATTTTTGCAAAATATTATGTATATTCAATCTGAAATATATAATTACTGGCTAGCAAAAGTGGAGGCTAGCTTAAAAAAAAAAAAATAAAAATAAAAAAACGGTTCAGCAACCTTCCTACACAGATTTTTATTTAAAAATCCGTGTAGGAAACAATTCTACACGGATTTTTACTTAAAAATCAGTGTAGGAATGTTGATATTCCTACACGGATTTTTTATTAAAAAACCGTGTAGCTCTAGTTGGATTTCTACACGGCTTTTAAGTAGAAATCCGTGTAGATTGTTGATAATTGCACACGGATAAATATCCGTTTGCAAAAGATGGGACATTCCTACACCCTAATATCCTACACTGCTGAAAATCCGTGTAGCTCTTCGTGATTTATCCGTGTACAATCACCATATTCTGTAGTAGTGATCCTGCTAATGCCATTATGAAATCTTTGATCTTAACCGTTTGTCAGTAACTAATTAATACTGGGAATCATCATTTGATCCAGTGACAACTGACAAAGACAATACTCTCAATACTATCTGTTAAGGGTGGCAAAAAGGCTTGTAGCTCGTGGCTCAATCGTGACTCGCATCTGGCTCGCTCGTTACTGGATCGAATTGTTAACGAGCTAGCCCGCTACTAGTTAACTCGGTCCAGAATTAACGAGTTCAAACTGGGGCCTAGCTTGCTCGCCATCTTGGTTAGGCATCAATTTGTGAATTTGTATGAATTTATGTGCATTTTATACTGTCAAGCTCGGTCCAATTTGGTTGAAAAAGTATGTATAATGTATTATCTTCTTAAAACAAGGTTTAGCCAGATCCAGTGAGCCAGCTCATCAGCTAGCTTATCACGATTTTGAGCTAAGGTTTTAGTTCGGAAGCTCTAGGTCTAGGTCGCTCGGCTGTAGCTTGGTCCAGAATTAACAAGCTGAGCGAAGGCCTAGCTCGTTGACACCCCTACTCCCTGTGTAGGAGATTGCAGATTCGAAATTTGAATGAAAAATCTCTTATAGATATGAAAATAGTCAAGTGACTTGAGCTCCAATTTTACAAAAAAATAATTAATCCAAATTATACAGCCCCTAATTGACCTTAATAAGGTTTTAAACTAACATATTATTTAATCATTAATTAACCATAAAACCGGTCATATTTTCCCTCAATTTTAGTGCATTTTATTTAATTTAATTCAAAATCGAATTACTGTATTATAAATCATCATCATCTCACACGCCACAACTTGAAGGAGAAATCAATTATAATAATAGCAACTCAAAACGCTTTCAAGCACAATAATAAATATTATAAATCGTTATAAAAATATATATATATTTATTTTTTTTCTTTAAGAATTTTATAAAATTGCTACATAGCATTGTGGTTAACCCTAAAATCTCCAACCTCATGAAATTTCTTTCAAACAGTGTAGATAATTTTAAGTTAAATTAGTTTAATTTTCAGTGACTTGGGTTTGATTTAGTAATTACACTCAAAGTGTGAGTGAATTACATAAGGTTTTGACTTAAGTTTTTTCTTATTTTCTCACTGTTATATTTAATTATTATGAGAAACATGTTACTATTGACCAACTTTGTATTTTAATGCAGGAACCATATTTTGGGGTTGTTTTACATTATATGGAGCAAAAATCGGGTCGATCTAAATTACGGAGTATCGGTTTTTAGTTTCTGTTACGGTCCGTATGGTTCAATACGGACCAGAGGGCTGTTACGGACCAAGGACTTAGCCAAATAAGCATTAATTCGAAAGCAACACAGGGGCATTACGGTCCGTATGACCCCATACATACCGTATTCGAAGCATCCTTTGGAGAATAACTATCACAACTATCGCCAGATCAGATTTCTTGGACTCCACTCATCTCCAGATGCCCCCAATCTTTGATCATTTTACCATTTCCCATTATATAGTAAGAAGGGAGGAGTGAGTAGGATATGAATAAGAGTACTCCTTACATGGTTGTATCTCTATCTTACTTTCTTGTAAACATGTCGTTCCGCGGCTGAGTTGACATGTAAACCTTGTTACTTTTGATGTTTTGATATATATATTTTTTCGAATGATCTTAGTTTAGCCATTGTTTTTTTATTACTTTTGCCTTTTTTCTATATTTTTTTATTTTGTTTATTAGTCTAGACTGTCTTGTAATGGCCACACACGGAAGTTAGTCACCATTAGGCTAGTCGGGTCATGGTAAGAAAGAATAAAAATACTTTATTATTGGTGGAGCCCTTAGCGGGAAAAATCTTTAATTGAAACAATAAAATTATACATGAGAGTCTTGACATTCACAGACGAATGTCGCATTATCTTGCCTTACCATGGGGACACCCTATAGGATCAGTTGAGGACCTGATTAAGTGAAGATCGTGACTTTGGACTAATCACATATCAGCATCAATCGAGTCAAACACCACGGGAGAAGTCTCGGTTAGTAGTGTGACTGTGCGGCGATAGCGTCAACCACTAAGTATGGATTAGAAACTCTCTTACAATAACTGAAAACCTACGCTAAACGGGATATAACAATCAAAATAGATAAAAGTAACAATGGCATGCCAAAACTCTCGGAATTCACACCATGATCTGCTTGCCTACTTTTAATTTTCGCTAATATTTGTTATTATTGACCAGATCTCAAACTCAAATTTCTAGATTTTGTCTAGTCTTTTGAAGGATTGTGATTTAGTCGCTCAATACTGTAGATCTTATTATCTGCGGATCGACACCCGATATATTACTCGATATAATTATGCGTTTGTAATCTGACTCAGTGAAAAACAAATTATAAATTTTATTAGCTTGATAACAAGTACGTGAAAGCGTGCATCATTTAGCTAGTTGAAATTGTACGGATAGGTACTTTGTCTTGTTTTTCTATGTACGGACACCTCAAATACCGTATAACTAGATCATGCGTTTGTTATTAGCTTAGGAGTAGATTCTAATAAACATATAAGCTACTATCACCCCAAATTTCTGCTATTCTTGTCATTGAAAAATAATTATGGAGAAAGAAAACCAGGCCAAAACCAAAGAATTGAGTGATGCTTAGGGTAATATGCATATTACTAATTGATTCATTGGATATTTATATCTCTATTCGTATATTTTAAACTGTTAATCAAAACTGTTAAATACGATCTTTATATGAAAATGTACTTCAGGACCACAATTTATAATTTTTAAAACTCTTTTACTGGTTTTTTTAGAAAATGACTATTTTAGATGTTCCAAAATTTCTTTTTTAAAATTCGTGGTTAAAAAACCACTAACAAATATATTGATAAAAAAAAAGACATTATATTTACAAGTGGTTTTTTAAATTAAGTGGTTTTTCTATCTATCAAATTATATAGAAAATATTAAAAAAAATAAAAAATCGGTCTCAGAAACAAAGATGTGAGCCATAGCGTGTCGGGTAATATGCATATTAACACAGTCTCACTCTAAATAATTTGTTGAAAAATAAAACAAACAAAAAATAGTTTTTGTTTCCACCATAGTGATAAATGAATAGTTCAGGTTCAGTTCAGTATGGTAAAAATTTTGTGATTCAGAATAATTCGAGTATCATTGGGAATGACTCAGGACCACAAGGAAGCAAAAAAAACCCCCAAAAAACTTAAAAAATAATATATATATATATTTTACGTTTTTCTTTGCATTTTATTTGTGAATAATCCGTGATTCGCATTTTATACGCATTTTATTCACGAATAAAATGTACTATATATTTTTAAAATTTTATTGGATATTCAGTTTGAAAATGTCAAAATAAAAAAACCAATTAAACACAAATAATTCGCCAATTATTCGCGTATCCGGTCAGTATGATTCCCACTTGTCAGATTACTCCACACATGGATTTAAGTACAGTCCGTGACGCTACAGCAAAACCTGAGGCCAACCCATGTGCTCACATCTATCAATGCATAATTAATTAGTGCATCTAGTCAGTAAAAGAAGAAGATCTGGGATTCTCTTCTCTCGCAAGTAGATGCCAACATCTTTTTTTTTTTCTTTCTTTTTCTCTCTCTTTGCGCTTTGCACTTTTTAATTATCAAACCATGGTGCCTAATGCCTAGCCGGAGACATGCAATTTTCTATGGGAATGTCTTTTCTGCTTTGGGTTTTCTGCTTTTCTTAATTCTCTTCACTGGGAAGCGAAGGCGATTAAATTTAATAATGATTAATGGTAGATTGGTATTTTAATAATAAATTGTACATCGTAGACTGATTGGGTCTTCATGTAATCATGAATTATAAATCTTCAAATACGCCCTTCTGACTGCACCAGTGTTCACTAAATTGTTTACTGACAAATAATAAAAAAAAAAAGCGGACGGATCAATGGTCGCGTTGAAGGTAAGAAATTATGGTAAAAACCGGTTTTGAACAAATCATAACGCACCATCACGGAAATTCGTCACGCCGTCACCAGTCATGTCACAGAACATCACGTCACGTTACGTGTGTCAATTACTTGACGTGATTCGTGTGTCGCGTAACGTGACCGTATTCAAGCGAAAATTACACGTCACGATATGAAACATAAAACATTCAACTTTTTTGGTATGCATAGAGTATTCAGATTTCATTTTTAGTGTAGGTTAAGTAATAATGGTATTCATGTAGTACTAATTTTTATTTTTTCTTGTTTAATCTAATGAACGTTTGTAATTAAAATTTTTAAAATAATATCAGATGTCCAACGGTCTTTTTCCAAAAAAGCTTTGCACATTATTTACTTATTTTAAAAAATTTAGAATTTAGAATTTTTCATATTTTTATATTTGTTTTCTAAATTTTCAACAATTTAAATTAAAATATAAAAAAAGTTTGACGTGACTAATCTACGTCACGATACGTGTGGTCACAGCGTGATTACATGTGACGTGAGCTAGAGAAGAAAATTAGTCACGCCATGACTAGTCATGTCACATGTGTCGATTACTTGACGTGACTTGCGTATTGCCTGATGTGACCGCATTCGGACGAAAATTACACGTCACATCATGTCACAAGAACCAATCATGTCACAGTATGAAACATAGAGTATCAAATTTTTTTTTGGTACGTTAGAGTATTCAGGTTTCTCTTTTAGTGTAGGTTCAGTGATACTCGTACTCATATAGTATTGTTTTTTAGTGTAAGTTTCTTTTTTAGTATAATGAATGTTTGTAATTTGAATTTTTAAAATAATGTCAGATGCCGAATAGTTTTTCTTAAAAAATATGGCACTACAATATTATTTACTTATTTTAGAATTTTTTATATTTTTTAATGAATTTTGAATCATTTAAATTAATCACGTCACATATGGTTACGGCGACATGACTATCTGTCATTATTTTGAGCACGTCACATAAAAAAAATTAATCACATCGTGTCATGTCACATGATCAAATTATAATGCATTTGTCACATCACATCACAGCTTATCACGTATTTGCTGCTCTAGCCACAGCAGTAGATGTTTAAGACAGAAAATATTCGTTGTAATGACAGGTCCACCAACTGACCTATCGTTACCATGTACCACACGACCAGTCTACCACCTTTCGGACAAATCGCAATAATGAACTGGTGGAGCGGGTAATTCACACACCTTCATTTAATTTCTTTTCACTTGCTGTTGCCCTCCAAATAGCGTTCTTTACTTCTACTCTACTGATTAAGTTTTTTTTTTCTTGTCTTGAGGAATTCTACTGCGCAAGTTATTTATTGCTGCCTAACAAAAGCGCACTTCCATTTGGAAATTTACAATTGCAGGCTTGCAGAGTGCAGCTGCCACTATGCCAGACCCAACCACACCACCTTGAGAAGTCCAATGCATAACATAAATATTTACTGCACATGAGCAAATCAGCCCACGCAAAGAAGAACATATACTTTGCTTTATTCCTAAAAAAAAAAAAAAAGATGTTGGATCAGGATCACGTTCGTTGGTGCTTTGTGTTCTCTATAAAATGACAATATGTTTGTTACTCAACAACTTTTTTATCTTTTTTTTAATTCAATTTTTTGTGAACACCGCAGATGACCATCTATAATTATATTCGTAGAACAACTTTTTTTTTTTTTTTGAGTAAAGTTGGAGGTCAAATCACTCAACTATTTAATATCTTTGTTATTACAACAAATAATTTCTTGCATCTGGATTTCGAACTCATGACCTCTCATATAGAATTCGTAAAACAACTTATTAGCTTTCTAAGCATTTTTTTTTTTAATAGAATTCTTAGTTACACATAATTTTTTGTTTTGGTAATCTTATAGAATTCTCAGTTACCATAGTTTGTTATGGGATGGTGGGGTGTGGCCGTTTGTATAAAAGAGATAACTGAACAAAATTTTCGGTTATCAAAGTGTAACTAAATAAAAGTCTCACTTGTGATTTTTCATGTAATTCAGAGAGTAATCAATTTGTTTGGTGATTTTTTTTTATTTACATTTTATAAAAAAAAAAAAAATCCAAATTTAGATGTGCCGAACAAGAATTTCAAAATAGGTCCGATGTCCATCAGATCTACTTTGGTTCGACAAGTGTAGTGACTATTCGATGGCATCAAAATCCGTGCAAACTACATTAAAATACATGCCGGTCCATTTCAATTCCGTGCAAAAAATCTTAATGCTAATATACGGTGTTAGAGCTAATTGAACCTAAAAATAAGTCTGATGGACATGGGACCTCCTCCTCTCTCGCCGAATAGAACTTCAATAAACAGAAGTCGGTGAAGGGACGTCTACGCAGAAAAGTTGAGATTGTTATGAATAAGTTAAAAAACGTCTATTTCCAGTGTCATATCTGTAAATTTACATGAAATAAAAAATTAACCGAACCGACACTTATACCCTTACCCGCGCGTTAAACCCAAAAATAAATCTACAAAACAACTCGCACCACGTCTCTCTCTCTCTCTCTCTCTCTCTCTCGTATCACACATTCACACTATCACTCGCTCACTGTTAGTGGTTAGTGCTGACACTGAGATCAGGGATAACTATAAAACTGCATCCTATTGTCACATCTCAGATCCCATCTCTCTTAGCACACAGCACTGTAGGCGTGAGTGAGTAAGTGAGTGAGTGGGAGAGAAAGCAAAGCAAGCAAAGTTGGCCATTGGACGCAATGAGGGGCATTTCAGTCTTTCTGGCTCTAGTGTTGGTGAGCCGGGTGCACGGGTTCGATGGGTGGAGCAACCAGTCTGACGCCGCAGTCTCAGGCAGGAAGAACCCGTGCTCCTTCTCAGCTTGGGGAAGACCTCTTTGTGTTGGCCTCACCTTAATTCAATCCGCTGCTTCCAAAGGAGCATGTAATTCATTATTATTTCTCTTTTCAATTTAATGATAATGCATTTCTATTTTTTTTAATAAAATGTTAAATTGATGCATTCATTGTTCAATTTGGGATGAGTTGTTAATTTCATATTTATTTTCTGCATTATTTAATCTTCTTATAGGAAATAGGTGGTTTGTTAATTCCATATTTTTTTTTCTGCTATTGTTTACCTTTTGTTTTACTGATTTAGATTTTTAGTATTAGGTAATAATGTGATGGAACAATATCTATGTTTCTATTATTATATTGAGTTTGTCTTTATGCAATCATTGCACATCAAAACTAAATTATATCTTTAATTTTACTTCTTTTCCCCTCTTCTACATGCTTTATGCCCTTAGCTTTAGCTTATGAAGTTCATTCTAAAATTGTACTTTATTTTAAGATTTTGCAGGTAATTTGGATTTTACCACTAATTAAATTGACAAGTTAATGAACCACAGTTTCCTTGTGCATATTTACTGCCATCTATATATTAATAGTTTAAATTATTTGGGATTTGGTCTTTAGTGGGCTAAATTTTTGCATAAGACTAGTAGTCAAATTTCACTGTATATTGTAAGTCTAAGGTTGTAAAGTGGAGAAATTTCTATCCATATATGTCATTTCAACTGCAATCACTATTGCTCCTAAGTAACTTTTTTCCTCTGATCTTGCTTAGTATGCATGGACGGAAGCCTACCGGCTTATCACCTACACTCTGGATTTGGGTCTGGAGCCAACAGCTGGGTTATTGTATTAGAGGTGAGAATATATGAAAAAGCAAAGTTCTAGACTTTTAGAGGGCTCTGGCTCCTCTCAATTGTACATAAACAAATGGTGAGTCTGAGGCAGATCCACACCATTCATTCCAGATTATAGATAGCTCCTGAGAATTAATATCTAGTCAGGAGCAATCTGACCTTAATGGGTGGGTTCTAATTTGTGTTTGTGCAAATGGAGAGGATTTGGACCCTTTGTCTAAATGTGTGAATGTTAATAATGTATTTTGGAATTTTATGCATGAAGGGGGGCGGTTGGTGCAATGACGTCGCAAGCTGCAAGGGCCGCAAGTACAATCACCGCGGCTCCTCCAAATACTTTGAACATCAAATTCCTTTTGAAGGAATCCTCAGTAACAAGCAGGATGAAAATCCCGGTATTTCATTTTCCTAGAACCTCTCTCAATTTTTCCATTTCATTTTTTTTTTCTCATAGTGTTATTTGTTTTTATAGATTTTTACAACTGGAACAGAGTGAAGGTACGGTACTGTGACGGTGCATCTTTCACTGGCGACACTTACAATACAGTCAGTACTATCACTTACTATATTGTATCTATTTAAGAAACTAATCAGGCTTGGTTCTGTTGTGTTCCATTGGTAATGTGCTATTTTGATTGAAAATATGTTGGACTTGAAGGGGGGCCTATATTTTAGGGGGCAACGCATCTTTGAAGCTGCCATAGAGGAACTCATGTCAAAGGGGATGCGGTACGCAAATCAGGTGCGTGAAGAATAATTCTTACCATTCATGTCTGTCCTTTTTTCTTGAACATGATTAAAAAGGAAAGGTATTTATTTTTGTACTTTATTTTCATCATATCAGGCACTTCTTGCGGGATGTTCAGCTGGTGGCCTTGCGGTCGTTCACCATTGTGATGAGTTTGCAGCATTTTTCCCCAGGGACAGAAGGGTCAGATGCCTTGCTGATGCTGGCATGTTCCTTGATGCGTACATACTTCTGATCTTCTTCTTTTTCTCTTCTAACCAAATTAGTAGCTAGAGCTGACAATTTCTGACCCAAACCGATTTGTCCAAACTCACCCAACCAGCTCGAAGCAGCTTACAAGGTCAATGGCCTGCAACTGACTCAGGAAATAGCAAAGACTAAATTTATCTTGTTAGTACCAGGTCATAAGAAGCCGAAAAGTAAAAAGTACAAATCGGGTGCTTGCTTTAATAACTATCTCTAGAATTTCTTATTTTTTTCAGAATTGCTCTAGTACACTAAGTTTTTGTTGGATGACTTACATTAGTTTGATCGGATGGACGTGCTATGATATTGAGCTTTCAAAAATCAAATGACAAGGATATAGAAGCAATCTTGTTATCATCCATATTTTGGTTTCTTACTAAAATTAGGAACTAGTCTTAAAAAAAAAAAGTGAACATAGCCTACTCACCTTTACTTAATCAGATGGTCAAAACTAATCATCGAATTCTCTTTCTTTCTTATGTAGGGTGGATGTGGCAGGACGTCGCACCCTTAGGTCATTCTTCAATGGTGTTGTCAGATTGCATGTAACTACCATCTCTTTTGACTTTTTATGTTGTTTTTATGTAATTGCTGAATTTACACCCTGTGGAGTAAAAAACATTGGACCTTTTTTTGGTAAACAACCAACAACTAATCAATGAAATTCAGATCAAGCCTTAGAAATGAAAACTCTTACTATTCAGGTGCTATTTTATATAAAAAAGTATCAAATTAAGAGTTATATATAAGAAAAATACTGATTACAAACTCTCTAATTTTTCCTAATAAAAATTGAATAATTATCAGAGGTCAGCGCACACTCTAAGCAGGACATGTACTTCCCGCATGGACCCCACCTCGGTAAAACTTACATTTTCAATTACTTTGAAGTTAATTAATTATACATATGTTTTCTAGTTTCCAATTTCAGTTTTCTCTTTTTGTGTTTTCTATTGCAGTGCTTCTTCCCTCAGAATGTGATACCTAACATCAAAACACCACTTTTCATCTTGAACACCGCCTATGATGCATGGCAGGTACATTTTGCATACAACTTAAAAAAAATGTCAATTTAATTAGTGCAAAAAAATCAGAAACACCCTGCAAAGTGTTAAATAAATCATGTACTCCCCTGTAAAAAACATGTATTAGTATTAACCCCTATAAAAGTTACTGATACATGATACCCTTCCAAAGAATTTATTTTGTATAACCCTTTTTAACTTTCTTAAATAAAGTCAAACTACGTCTTCTTTGTCATTGTTTCCCTTTCTATCAATTAGGAAGAAAGGGGTTAATGGGCTACATTTGGGAAATCAGGATTTGGTGGTTGATGTTTATATCCTCCATGATTTGTTGATGTTTCCTGAGGGTAGATATGAATTTGAGAAGCATATTGTGTCTATTTTATTTCAGGTTTTAGAGAGTTTGGCTACATCAAGATCTGACCGACAAGGTCTGTGGACGAAGTGCAAAAGCAACCATGCCTTGTGCAATGGCAACCAAATACAATTTTTGCAAGGTAAAATTTTAATACGCGTGCTTCTGAACGCTACTATTCTCAATCAACTTAAACTGTATATTTGATCCACATGGTTGAAACATGTACACATTCAATTGGGGGTTATCAGAAACTGTATACTGACTAATAATAATTAATCAAACCAGAACTTTGCATGACAAAAGTGTCCTCTGAAAAGTAATAAAGCCCATGTTAAGCTCAGTCAAGTATATATTGCCCTTATATTTGTGTCCCTATTCTAAACTGAATCCACTCTTGCCTGAATTAGTCTGGCCAATATGGCCTCAATTCATCCTCATGTTCAATGAAGAACCAAATAACAAAAATAATCAACAAGAGAATTAGAAGTAGTTTACTCAAGCATGTAGCTTTTTATCATTCTTGGACCTCCGTTCAAATGAAATAATATTCTTACAAAAGCATGATGAACCGGTAATTGTGTAAATATGCAGGTTTTAGGAACCAAATGCTGAACGTTTTGAGTGGCTTTTCCAAGTCTAGGCAAAATGGTATGTTTATAAATTCATGCTTTGCACACTGCCAATCGGAGAGGTCGGAAACCTGGTACTCTGGCAATTCTCCTCAAATCGGCAACAAGGTAAACTTCTTATTGGTGTAGGGAAAATCAGCCTGCTTTGATTTGGTTGGGATGGGTTCTAATATTCAGCAGTGATACTGATCCCGATTTTACATATGTTCTATAGGAAAGATTGCAATTATATGAACTCTTGCCCACAAGTATGATACCAAACCTGACCGCACTTTAACTGATAACTAAGGTTGACTAATGGTATTTTAGCTTCTGTTGCTTGTGAGTGAACTTCGCCTAACTAGGTTGTTTAGCATGATGCCGGCTACTTCGTTAAATGCATTTTTTGGATCTTAAATTACCAGTTAATTCTTCTTCAATCTATAAGGCCCTATTGGAAAAAAATACTAATCTCAAAATCCGAGGTGTTGTAGATGGAAACAAATCTGCTGCGATTCTTTGGAATCACAGGGTCCCTGCTTGTCCAAATCAAGCCATTCATTTGTTTCGAGATTCGTACATAAAAATCATCTGCTTTGAGATTCGTGCATTTCAAAAAATGAATGGTTTGATCTGGAAAAGCAGGGACCCTGCGATTCCAGAGAATCGCAGCAGATTTATTTCCGTTCTAGATAAACAAAGGCAAATGTGTCTTTTATATTATTTTTGCAAATTAAATATAGATAACCCAATTCTTTATTATTTTCTTCAAAATACAAGCAGAGTAAGGACAATCTGTGAGAGTCAATTCTTTATTATTTTCTTTATATTATTTCATTATTTTCAACTGCTAGAAACTCACTTTATGGCGGTGCTCATTTTTATAATTAAGATCATGTTGAGCCAATTTAATGCTCAGTTTTCATAGTATCTTTGGTTAAGCATCCATCAGTTTTTCAATTTAGCCACATTTGGGCACAATTGATACTCAATTTAGAGTTTAATAATTGCAGATACAAAAGTTCTTCCAATCAAACAATAAACAATGTTTTAGAAGGCTAAACTAGTGGTACAATCATCATATGTTTTACACCTACCAGCCCGGTGCGCTGCTTAATTCCGGTGCTAGGTTCTGTGTAAAATGTACTATTATGACGAAGTGTACTTTGTGCTTTGAATTTTTTTGGTGAAACTTGATTTTTTATCCTTTTCTTTTTTTTCTCAGAGAATTGCAACTGCTGTTGGTGATTGGTTCTTTGACAGATCAGAAATAAAGGATGTAGACTGTGCATACCCTTGTGACGGCACATGCCACCACCTATTATAACTTACAATTCATTGATTTTATCGCAAGTATATGGTAAATTCAAAGGTTATTATTTGCTACAAGCCAGAACTCAAAACTTGCAACTATCACACACATTCTTCATACAGATTGCTTGTATTAGTGAGTTCGCAAATAACAACCTACTCCTGTAAGATTTTGCATATTTTTCTAGGTTGAGATCGTAACAATCTTGTATAAGACTACCCAATTTTTCATTAATTATTACGCGTAAGCAGAAGATCAATCATTTTTGTTTTTGTATCAAGTTCTAATGACTTGTGCATGTCTTTCATTTGTATTGACAAATTGACATACCTCATCTCAGCATAAGAAAATATTATGAAATAAGGTATTGTGTTTTTGCTTCTTTACATAAGAGAAATTGCAGCTTGAGCTCGAGAAATATACTGCATCTTTCATAGACTCACATGTGCATTTTCATACTTTTCTTTTATACTCTAAAGTAGACATACTTCAACAGACTTTCATTAGGCAAGTACCTTTGCATGCCTCTTTCATTTGCCGAAATCACAATAAATTAACATATGTGAGTGTCAAGTTATTTTTTTTTTTTATCACATTAGTCACTCAAGGGTGCCTCCTCTAATTTAATTAGAATTAAATAAAGTGAATTTGATCATATCTGGCCCTCAATCCGCAAGGGGACTCTGTGTAAGAAATGTCCTACATGCCAAATAATTTGAGCCAAATTAATAGATTAAATATGAGTTTATTTTTATTGGGCTGGGTCCGAATTTTTGCTCTGACTTGATCTGATCCGATCTATTCTATCAGGATAAGATTTTCTGAAAAGGCTCAAACAAATTGGTGCATAATGTTATAAATATGCAACAACAATTCAGTTTTCGGTTAGCCATTTTGTTCACTTTATTTTAGAAAACGAGAGAGAGAGAGAGAGAGAGAGAGAGAGAAATAAGAGACTGTCAATTTGGTACTAGTATATCGAATTACAGCAGTTTGTCAATATGTTTGTGTGGATACTAATAGAGTCGCAACTGTTGTCGCTGGTGTGTATATCTGACACGGAGAAGAAACAGAAGAGGACAACTGCTGGAACAACTAGACAAAGATTTCCGCTACGCGTCTTGTAGTAAACTCTATATTAATCTTAGAATTTAATTTACATATGGATTCTGGTTTTCAAATAGTGAACAAATTGATTAATTGAATTGAATTGTTGCACTATAACATATTCGAAATTCCTACACTTTAGACATCAGAGGTCTCAAATTTGCAATGGGCCTATGGACTGGGCCGGGTTGCATCCAGTGTTGGATCAAGTCCGGAGTGCCTCAGGTCAGATGGAGTTGGGCCATCCATTTCATGCTATCGCTATGAAGTAATCATGTGGTTCAGAACTTGAGATGTATTTTAAGATGCAGTATCTAATAGTACAAGTATTGTCCTTGCACTTGGCAATCAGAAAAAAGTGAAAGCAAGCAATAATTATTAACATGATAATTTGAATCTCTCAACTTCACCAAATTAACTTCTTATTAGAGTTCCAATATGAAAGCATCTATAGTACTATACTATACACGCCTCTTTCAGTTGCTGAAATCAACAATAAATTCAAACATATGACGGTTCGCATTATATTACATGCCTCTTTCATTTGTCAATTTAGCCCAGTCGTGTCTCCCTCCATCCCTCGAGGCGTCTTGTCTAAATAATTGGAATCAATAAAAAGAGGAATTGACCATAAGCAGCCATGTATAAACCTATATATATAAAGAAGCTGATAGATAAATACCGACAATTAACTACAAGAATACGTCACTATCCGTTGTAAAAATATTTTTTTACGTTCACCTTTAGTCATTCGAAATCGCAATGGTCCTCCGGACAGAGTTCACCTTTAGTCACTGAATTCATAGTAGGTCCGATGCCCATCGGACCTACTTTGGTTTGATGGGTGAAATAGCCATTAAATTGCATCAAGATCCGTGCTACTTACTTTAAAAGCCGTGCATGTCTGTTTCAATTTTCGTGCGCACTAATCTTAATACTAATCGTACGGTGATAAAGCTAATTGAACCTAAAAATAGGTTCGATGCCCATCGGACCTACTCCTATCTCTTAGTCACTACGACTTCATGATTAACGAAGAAAATCAAAGTAATCTGAACATAGCGCAGAATACTGATGTATTCTATACTCTCTACAATGGGAATCTGTATCCCCTCAGATTATCTGAAGGTGCAATTAGAAAATTAAGATCCTTCTTTAACTCTGGTACGTACAAATCTCAAAACGGACCTCCTATATCCACAATAGACACCGAATTTCTTTTAGTCCAACTGAGATTAGATCCAGACCGTTCATTTCTAATTGTACCCTCTCAAGTACCTGACATAGCAAAGGATGCATTCATGACAAACAATTGTGTAAATTTTTAAAATTTCTTGATTTGGGTTCTATATATATTTGAAGAAAATTCAGATATCTGTTTCTTAAATTAACAAGTTTGGGCTTTAAAAGATATATATTATGGACTGTCCAAAAAGACTGAAAATTACGTTTTATCAAATTTAAAGATACATATTATATAATTTATATTTAAGCACGTGGCCTAAATTGTGAAGTATTCAATTATTTCCTAATAAGCATGATTTTGCATCAAAGACGACGTCGAGTAAAGATAACCGTTCATTTGAAATATTTGCTTCAACATTATAATATTCATAACATTTATAGCACCGACCTCATGAATTATATATATACGACACAGAAGATAAGTAGTAGAAAAACGAGAATCACTAAATTAAGCTAAAAACAAAAAATAAAAAATGTAATCGTCGGTTTTTGTGATCATGTGGGTAGATTGTAGAACGACAGCTTTGTTATTGCATGAGGGGACCAACTTAATTATGAATTCATGTTAATATTAGAAGAGAGAGGAAGAGGACTGAGGAGAGGTAATTATTAAACTTTATTTTGATATGAAATTAATGGCGCAAAAATCACGAGGACTCAAAACTTGTACTACTTTTTACGAATCCGTTGTGAAGTCACAATTGATGAGAACTAGGATTCCGTAAAAGTCGCTGTTGATCGTTGTACGTCAGTGACTGAAAGACTGAAAGACATATATACATATACTGTTACGGCTACAGTTACGACTTACGATCGAGTCACAATTATTTATGTTTGCATGAGAAGAAATTAAATTTGTGAAAGGGGACCGTACGTAATGAATAGAGTAAAGCCAACTAGTCCGTTCAAAACAAAGACTTAACCAATTAGAGCGCGACCGTACATAAAGCTGTTGCTTTCAGTTTCTCCAGCTCCAATCCCCCGGTGACTACTACTCAGTGACAACTGGTTCAACCGTTAAGAGGCTCCTTTCTCCCTCTATTTACTACGTACACCTTTCGCTCTCTGGTCCCCCTCTCTCTCCATGCCACTCTAACTATGTCACCATTTGTGTCACTAACTCTAATTAGACTGCTGTATTTACTGTTATATATGTATTACACGGAGTTTGGACACAGAAGAACTGGATTAAGGCCACAGTTTCGACCGTTAGTCAATTAATTCCTCACGCAGAAACAGACGGAGGTTTTTTGTCTTTTTGTTATCACTCTCACATTTCTTTTGTTTTTTTTCCCTTCTTTTTTTTTTTTCTTTAAAAAATATTCTCTCTTTTTCACATGCAGATAATGGATACTTTCAGAAAGAAATATGACCACAACTTTTTGAGTATTTAAGGAAATCATCAATTTTTGTAATTTATATATATAAATATAAATATGAAGTTGAGGTCAATATTGGTCATGCATGATATATAAGTACAATTATAAAATATATGATTACGAGCTTCATAAAGCAAAAAAATAAAAATAAATAAATAAATAAATAAAAATAAATTTCAGCACGCATTTATGCCAGTAGTACCAGTCATGATCGTTATTCATTATACTATAACACAATAAATAACTTCATTTTAAGTAATTAAAGATATATCGCTACCATCAATTTCCATATACTACAACTATTCATTCACAATTACTCAATTAGTATATATAAAGGTATTTGCATTTGCTAGGAGTAGAACTATTTGTGTTCTAGGAGTAGAACTATTTAAGGTGTTCTTAAGCTCACCAAGCGGATCCTTTGTGAGCTTAACTCACAAAACCTATCGGATTAACTTCGAACGACGCATCTAAATCATTGAAACCGATCTACTTCATGAGTGATGCGTTCACATGTTAAAATTTTAAATTATTGAACTAATTTAGTATGAAGTCAAGCGGTATAGAAAAAAAAAAAAATTTAAGTTAATTTTATTGAGTTAATTTTTCATTATTTTTTTACCGCTTAATTTTATACTAAACTAGTTTGAAAAAAATTATAAATTTGACATATAAATGTATCACTCGTGAAGTATATCGGTTTCAACGATTTTAATGTGTTGTTTGAAGCGAATGCGATAGATTTTTTAGTTAAGCTCACAAAGAGGCTTGGTGAGCTTAAGAACACCTTAGTTCTATCCTCAGATGAGCATTTGTTATATAATTAATCCAAATCAAATGGCTTGGTTTGCACATATGTACAGCAGTTGATTAACTGGTACCAAAAGAGAAATAGCACATGTTACATCTCAACATTTCAGTTAAGTGAAATGTGACTGTTATGGAATATATTGTTGGAATTCACAAATTTCAAATTTACGTAATTTCCCCTTTAAAGTTTATAATATCATAATATACTCATTTTAAATTACAAAGTACCAATTTATCCTTTCTTAAGATAAATAAAAAATGTATAGATTTCATAAAAATGTCAGTTTTCTAATTGGTTGATTTTCGAGGGTAAATGGATTATTTCTTTATTTTGACGCTTAGTTACTATGCATGCATCAGAAGTATATAAACGACCCATTTGTCCTCGAAAATCGATCAATTAGTAGACTGTCATTTTTCTAAAATATACTACATATTTTTATTTATCCTAATAAAGGATAAAATGGGTACTTTATAAGTTTATAATGAGTTTTAATAGAAAAAATAATGAAATGGGTTTATTTGTGAGTTTTTGAAGTTTAACTACAAAATTTTCAAGTTTTTGAGGGGTATACATGAAATTCCCCCTAAATTAAGAAGCTAATAATTATTTGGGTGGATTAAGAGAACAAATCAATTGTATATCAGATGACATTTTTAGTGCCGAAGCTTTGATATACGAGGTAGCTTTTTGTTAATTTGTTTTTATAAATCATATAAAGTCAAAACCGAAAACGACTTAATAACCATATATTTACATTGTTTTCTTCAAAAAGTAGGTATAATTTCTCAATACTCAAATTTTATTTAATACCTTACTTACATTCTATCCTTACTTAATTACATTCTATCATAGGTGGATCTACTTAGATCTATCAATTGAACCGTTTAATTTTAAAATTTTTATATTTATGTTTATTTTTCTATATAATTTAGCACAAAATATTACGATACAGTAACATTGATATTTATTTTTCGGATAATTTTTTTTATATATAATTGACTTCATAGTTCAAATTTTTTTATATGATTGATCTCATATGTGTTTGATTCTTATTATTCCAAAGTCTAATTTTGCTCCTGCATTCTATGTACCACTTTTACAATTATGTTGTAGCGGTATCTGAAAAATTAATACAATAGTACAATACGTGTCAGCAAAACATATATACACACCAATATAATATTACTCTAATAAAAAATCATTTAAAAAATAAAGTACATGTATGTTGTATTGTATCGTGCTGTATGTATCATGCATCAGGACAATCATGTCCATATCCATATATGCTACTTAGATTACATTGCATCCACTAAATTGGTTTAAAGACATATAAAGCATGGGGATTAGCTGGCTGTGTTTGCTAATAATGCAATTATGGGACCGACAAACCACAAAAATAAAATAAAAAGAAGAAGTTGAAAAAGACTAGAGCCTTCTCGTGACCACTTGTTGTGAAGCAGATATATGGCTCCTTCCTAAACAACGCACGCATGGAGGTTGATACTTCACATCGTATATTATGTAAAATTAATTTTATATATATATATATATATATATATATATATATATATATATATATATATTTCTTTTCGTACGTACGTGCAGCTGATTTGTTAATAATTTATTTTATTTATTAAGGTAATTTATAAGCTTCATATTTTAAAATAGAGGAGGGCTCAAATGCTCTGGTGCTTCAGTACTCAACATCTTTATTTTTGATTTTATAGTTTCAAACATATAATATGAACATCTCAATATGATATTCACGTTAAAATATGATTGGAGACCAATTTTTTTTATTTTTTTATTTTTTTACTATTTTTTTAAAATAAGTACAAAATTAATGTTTTTAGATGGTCCACAATTTTCTAAAAAACAATGATTTTGTACCTATCTTGAAAAATAATATAAAGTTTCAAAAAATATATAAAATTTAGCCTCAATTCATATTTTAACATGCATATCATGTTGAGCAGTTCGGATCGTCTGTATGAGCAAAACTAGGGTGTGATGTGCTAACCAAGAAAGGTTGGTGAGCACACCTGCAAAAACCTATCGATTGACTTCGAATTACAAACAATACTATTACAATATATATTATTAATTGCATGATTTGTACATCACTCTGTCATAAGTCACAATAGATAATACTATTACACTATTGAAATATATATACATGATAAGTCCTAACTCCCCAAAACAATTAATTTCCTCTATTAAATAAAAAAATGAATATTTTCCTACCGAAATTATGCTATAAAAAAAGATGGAAAATATCAAAAACCTACCCCACCAGTGATGCTCATATAGACACACACCCGCTATCATATCTTATTCTTAAACAGTCGCGCGCCAGTTATAAGGAAGGAGAAAGCTTGGCAAAAATAAATAAAAAAGGCCTTCCCTTCTCTGTTCATCCAACTAACTTAAAACTAATTAATTTTAATTCAAATAGTACATTGTGATTATCCTTATTTTCGTTTTGGAGGACTTTATCAAGACATCATGCATGCTTCATGCTTAGAGAATCAATTTTCTCCATTTTATTTTCTTTTAATATATGCAGCAAATATATACTTAGTGCATGGCAAGTTTTTATTTTTCATGCATAAGCTTAGTATCATAATCTGAAAATGGTACTATACTTCTAGATCTACTACTAAATTATTTTTCCTACAAAATTTAAATGTGACTTCCTAGAGCTACACAGCTCAATACATTGATCACATTATTTTTTTAATTTTTTAATAAATGTTAGAGGTCAAGCCATCTAATTATTTAATATTGATAAAGGATTTTTTTTTTCAGGTTTTTAACCTGCAACATTCCACACGAAAAACATTGTCAGTATTTCTAGATTAAACAGTGATTCTTTATCAATCATATTAATTGTAAAAGTTAAGCGCATTTAGGTTCTTCTTTTTCATCATAAGACGGATGATTCATCCATATCTAGCAGACTTTTTTTTGAAAAGAAATATGGGAGTAGATGTTTGATTATGTCATAATCTACTTGCCAGTTTGACAAGATTTGCAAAAAATATATAAATTGAATTTTACAATTTTCTTGTCTTGAGATATTATGCAGATTCATGATAATAGAAGATTCAAGAATTAAACATCAATGATGAAATAATAAATTGTTATACACTATCAAGGAAGTGGTCATGAAGCACAAGGCATTGGACAGCAGAAGCATTATCTCAACATTAGAATATTAAATCTGTAAAATTGGTAAAATAAGCTTGAGAATGAACTAAGTGAGGCATACCGTTGTAACGGATTAAATAAATCTTCTACCGGCGTGTGATGGATTAATTTGATTGGAGCCGTCACCCAACAAAAGGATTTTCAGAGACTTCCGTGATGGCTACCGTCACAATGGTAGCCTAGCGTTCGACATCCAAACTTGGCGTAAGTTGACCAACCGTTATAACGGTAGGGACAAATTACTTTCTTTTAATCAGCTCTTCATAAATAGAAGCAAGATCAAGGTTTGGATGTCGTGAACCCCGGAGATGTAGGCGTTAGTGTCGAACTCCGTCAATAACTCTCGTATCAAGTATCTCTAAACTCCACTCTTTACTTTATTATTTTATATCTTAGTTTAGGACCTAGTTATTCGAGTTTCCACCAATAATAACTTTAAGACACGTTAGGGACTTATAACTTAGCTTAAAAGTTTAAAAATATCCTATTCACCCCCTCTAAGTGCCTTAGGGACCAACAGTAGAGTCTTCAGATTCTTTAAATATAATAAATACAAGATGATATATATCCCCTCATGGGGGTGGGGGAAGGGGTTTCCTATAGGCATTGGATCAAATTCATACATATCTATAAGAATATGCCACTATCTGCGAAAATAGAAGTGACTATTGTTGAGGGTAAGCTAACACAAATTATTATTTTCGAAAGTATCATTATTTACTGACATAACTATCCGTGATGGTACCAATAAAAAAAACACTTCAAGTTTCAACCCTCACGGAAAGTCACAGATTCTTGTAGCTAGAATCGGTATGGTGCAATGTCGGAGTCGATTGATTAGCATCAAGATTTGTGTTATTTTGGACGACTTGATTCGAAAGAATTTTAAAATTATTTGCACGAACTTTAATGCAAGTTAGACACTCCTAACGAACATGGGACCGGCATCATGAAAATTTGATATTTGGGAAATAAATCTGTTCTTATTATTGAGGAATAACTGGAACATACGATTCCAATCTCATCCGTTGATATTGATTGAGATTCGTGCAGGAAAAAGATTTTTGATTGAGATTCGCATTTAAAAAGATAGGTAGAAAATCACTTGATCTGAAAATTTTGTACCATTCAGATCAAGTGATTTTTTATCTATCTAAAAAATAGTAAAAAAATTCTAAAAAATGTAAAATTTGGTTTTCAAGTACATATTCAAATGGAGATCATGTTGAACGGTTCAGATCGACCGTTCGGATTTTGAAAACTCAAATATTGAGCCGTTGTATGGAGGACCTCTATGCTACGCGTAGCACATTAGCCAACCCCTATATATATATATATATATATATATATATATAGAGAGAGAGAGAGAGAGAGAGAGAGAGAGAGTATGGCTAATATGCTTTCGGTTGTATTTTGGCCGAAATACAACCAATGTATTTTTCAATTTCCGAAGTCCAAAAAGTCGATCCAAACCGTTAGATGTGTTTTTCATATTGAAATATACTTGGAGACCAAATTTTACATTTTTTGGAATTTTTTTACTATTTATTAAGCCACTTTGAAAATCGTTGTTCCAACAGTGGCTCAACCAAACAGTGAAACCATTGGATCAACATTTTTCAAAGTGACTTAATAAATAGTAAAAAAATTCTAAAAAATATAAAATTTGTCCCCCAAACACATTTCAATATGAGGAACACATCTAACGGTTTGGATCGATATTTTGGACTTTGCAAATTGAAAAATGAGTTGGATGTATAAGGACCACTATGCTACCGAAAGTATATTAACCACCCTCTCTCTCTCTCTCTCTCTCTCTCTCTCTCTCTCTCTATATATATATATATATATGAGGAGGGATCCACTTACACTATTTTTTGGTAACACAAAATTACACTATTCATTTTTAAAGTTCAAACAGTCAACCTAAACCGTTCAACGTGTTGGATATATTAAAATGTGCTTGCAGAACAAATTTTACATTTTTTAAATTTTTTATTATTTATTAAGATGGGTACAAAAATTCAATGGATTGATAACAACTATTTTGTAAAATACTTAAATACTTAATAAATAGTAAAACAATTAAAAAAATGTAAAATTTGGTTTCTAAGCACATTTTAATATGGAGGTCATGTTGAGCGGTTTGGATCAACTGTTACTTTAATAATTTTACAAATTGATGGTGGAATTTTGTGTCACCAAAAAATAGTGTAAGTGGATCCCTCCTATAAATATATATAAGCAAAACTAGGGTGTGATGTGCTAACCAAGAAAGGATGGTGAGCACACCTGCAAAAACCTATCGATTGACTTCGAATTACAAACAATACTATTACACTGTAGATTATTAATTGCATGATTTGTACATCACTCTATCACAAGTCATAATAGACAATACTATTACACTTTTGAAATATATATACATGACAGGTCCTAACTCCCCAAAACAATTAATTTCCTCTATTAAATAAAAAAATGAATATTTTCCCCCCGAAATTATGCTATAAAAAGAGATGGAAAATATGAAAAACCTACCTCACCAATGATGCTCATATAGACATACACACACGCATTAACCGCTACCATATCATATTCTTAAACAGTTGCGCGCCAGTTATAAGGAAGGAGAAAGCTTGGCAAAAAAAAAAACAAAAAAAAGGCCTTCCCTTCTCTGTTCATCCAACTAACTTAAAACTAATTAATTTTAATTCAAATAGTACATTGTGATTATCCTTATTTTAGTTTTGGAGGACTTTATCAAGACATCATGCATGCTTCATGCTTAGAGAATCAATTTTCTCCATTTTATACTTAGTGCATGGCAAGTTTTTATTTTTCATGCATAAGCTTAGTATCATAATCTGAAAATGGCACTATACATCTAGATCTATACTCTACTAAATTATTTTTCCTACAAGAATTTAAATGGAGTTCCTAGAGCTACACAGCTCAATACATTGATCACATTAATTTTTTAATAAATGTTAGAGGTCAAGCCATCTAATTATTTAATATTGATAAAATATTTTTTTTTTTTCAAGTTTTTAACCTGCAATATTCCACACGAAAAACATTGTCAGCATTTCTAGATTAAACACTGATTCTTTATCAATCATATTAATTGTAAAAGTTAAGCGCATTTAGGTTCTTCTTTTTCATCATAAGACAGATGATTCATCCATATCTAGCAGACTTTTTTTGAAAAGAAATATGGAAGTTGATGTTGGATTATGTCATAATCTACTTGCCAGTTTAACTAGATTTGCAAAATATATATAAATTGAATTTTACAATTTTCTTGTCTTGAGATATTGTGCAGGTTCATGACAATAGAAGATTCAAGAATTAAACATCAATGATGAAATAATAAATTGTTATACACTATCAAGGAAGTGGTCATGAAGCACAAGGCATTGGACAGCAGAAGCATTATCTCAAGATTAGAATATTAAATCTGTAAAATTGGTAAAATAAGCTTGAGAATTAACTAAGTGAGGCATACCATTGTAACAGATGAAATAAATCTTCTACCGGCGTGTGATGGATTAATTTGATTGGAGCCGTCACCCAACAGAAGGATTTTCAGAGACTTCTGTGATGGTTACCGTCACAATGGTAGCCTAGCGTTCGACATCCAAACTTGACGTAAGTTGACCAACCGTTATAACGGTACATGGAACCGTTATAACGGTAGGGCCAAATTACCTCCTTTTAATCAGCTCTTCATAAATAGAAGCAAGATCAAGTTTTGGATTATCACTCGAGCCGCCTCCAACTTCAATATTTAAATTCTCAGATCTAGAAAAAGTCGTTGTTGCTTGTGCACTTCAACTTCAATATTCACAATCAATCTCAAGCTTATTCAACCAATACACAAACTCTTAGAGTAATCATGCGAGATCAACATTTTTACATTTGAGCCTTAGTTGCTCGCTTTGTTATTCTTGAGCCTTTAGTACTCGTAAGCTAATTTCGTACTCGAGCCGTGTGACTTCCCAGAAGCTTGTAAGGACTCACCGATTCCACCTTGTAAGTAGGCACGCCATCTCGAATGTCGCGAACCCCGGAGACGTAGGCATTAGTGTCGAACTCCGTAAATAACTCTCGTATCAAGTGTCTCTAAACTCCACTCTTTACTTTATTATTTTATATCTTAGTTTAGGACCTAGTTATTCGAGTTTCCGCCAATAATAACTTTAAGACACGTTAGGGACTTATAACTTAGCCTAAAAGTTTAAAAATACCATATTCACCATCTCTAAGTGCCTTGGGGACCAACTATAGAGTCTTCAGATTCTTTAAATATAATAAATACAAGATGATATATATCCCCTCATGGGGGTGGGGGAAGGGGTTTCCTATAGGCATTGGATCAAATTCATACATATCTATAAGAATATGCCACTATCTGCTAAAATAGAAGTAACTATTGTTGAGGGTAAGCTAATATAAATTATTATTTTCGAAAGTATCATTATTTACTGACATAACTATTCGCGACGGTACCAATAAAAAAAACACTTCAAGTTTCAACTCTCACAGAAAGTCACAGATTCTTGTAGCTAGAATCGGTATGGTGCAACGTCGGAGTCGATTGATTAGCATCAAGATTTGTGTTATTGTGGACCACTTGATTCGAAAGAATTTTGAAATTATTTGCACGAACTTTAATGCAAATTAGACGCTCCTAACGAACATGGAACCAGCATCATGAAAATTTGATATTTGGGAAACAAATCTGTTGTTATTCTTGAGGAATAACTGGAACATACGATTCCAATCTCATCCGTTGATATTGATTGAGATTCGCACAGAAAAAAGATTTTTGATTGAGATTCGCATTTAAAAAGATAGGTAGAAAATTACTTGATCTGAAAATTCTGTACCATTCAGATCAAGTGATTTTTGACCTATCTAAAAAATAGTAAAAAAATTCTAAAAAATGTAAAATTTGGTTTTCAAGTACATATTCAATGGAGATCATGTTGAACGGTTCGTATCGACCGTTCGGATTTTGAAAACTCAAATATTGAGCTGTTGCACGGAGGACCTCTATGCTACGCGTAGCACATTAGCCAAATCCTATATATATATATAGAGAGAGAGAGAGATAGAGATAGTATGGCTAATATGCTTTCGGTTGTATTTCGGCCGAAATACAACCGATGCATTTTTCAATTTCCAAAGTCCAAAAAGTCGATCCAAACCATTAGATGTGTTCTCCATATTGAAATATGCTTGGAGACTAAATTTTACATTTTTTTTTTTGAATTTTTTTACTATTAATTAAGCCACTTTGAAAATCGTTGATCCAACGGTGGCTCAACCAAACAGTGAAACCATTGGATCAGTGTTTTTTAAAATGGCTTAATAAATAGTAAAAAAAATTCAAAATATGTAAAATTTGGTTTCCAAGCACATTTCAAAATGGGGAACACATCTAATGGTTTGGATCGACTTTTTGGATTTCGCAAATTGAAAAATGAGTTAGATGTATAAGGACCTCTATGCTACCGAAAGTATATTAATCACCCTCTCTCTCTCTCTCTCTCTCTGTATATATATATATATATATATGAGTAGAACTAGGGTGCTCCTAGGAGTACCAAGCCTCTTTGTACTTTTAACTCTAAAATCTATCGGATTAATTTCGAACGACGAATCCAAACTGTTAAAATCCTTCTATTTTACGAGTGATGCGTCTACATGTGAAAATTTTAAAGTTTCGAATTAATTTATTATAAAGTCAAGTGGTCAAAATTAGATGGTTTCTAAATTAATTTTATTGCATTTATTTTTTAGAAGCCTTTGACCACTTGACTTTATACTAAATTAATTCGAAACTTTAAAATTTTCACATGTAGACACATCGCTCGTAAGGTAGAAGAATTTCAACTGTTTGAATTTGTCATTCGAAATTAATCCGATAGATTTTATAGTTAAGAGTACAAAGTGGATTGATACTCCTAGGAGCACCCTAGTTCTACTCTCTCTCTCTCTCTCTCTCTCTCTCTATATATATATATATATGAGGAGGGATCCACTTATACTATTTTTTGGTAACACAAAATTACACTATTCATTTTTAAAGTTCAAACAATCGACCTAAACCGTTTAACGTGTTGGATATATTAAAATGTGCTTGCAGAACAAATTTTACATTTTTTTAATTTTTTATTATTTATTAAGATGAGTACAAAAATTCAATGGATTGAAAACAACAATTTTGTAAAATACTTAAATACTTAATAAATAGTAAAACAATTAAAAAATGTAAAATTTGGTCTCTAAGCACATTTTAATATGGAGGTCATGTTGAGCGGTTTGGATCAATTGTTACTTTAATAATTTTACAAATTGATGGTGTAATTTTGTTTCACCAAAAAATAGTGTAAGTGGATCCCTCGTGTATATATATAAGCAAAACTAGAGTGTGATGTGCTAACCAAGAAATGTTGGTGAGCACACCTGCAAAAACCTATCGATTGACTTCGAATTACAAATAATACTATTATACTGTAGATTATTAATTGCATGATTTGTACATCACTCTATCATAAGTCATAATAGACAATACTATTACACTATTGAAATATATATACATGACAGGTCCTAACCCCCCAAAACAATTAATTTCCTCTATTAAATAAACAAATGAATATTTTCCTCCCGAAATTATGCTATAAAAAGCGATGGAAAATATAAAAAATCTACCCCACCAGTGATGCTCATATAGACATATACACACGCATTACCCGCTACCATATCGTATTCTTAAACAGTCGCGCGCCTAACGAACGAATTTTAAAATTATTTGCACGAACTTTAACGCAAATTAGACGCTCCTAACGAACATGGGACCGGCATCATGAAAATTTGATATTTGGGAAATAAATCTGTTGTTATTCTTGAGGAATAACTGGAACATGCGATTCCAATTTCATCCGTTAATATTGATTGAGATTCACATAGGAAAAAAAAAATTGATTGATATTCGCGCTTAAAAAGATGTGAACGGATGGAATCGAAATTGCAGGTAAGAATAACAGCAGATTTGTTTCCTCATATTTGGGCTTACGTTTTCTTTTTCTTGTTTTATCCTTGAGTTTTTTGCCTCATACTTTTTTATTCTTCCACTCGATCCATCTGGTAGTACGGTCGCTGATCGAATGAATATAACTACTAGAAATTAGTTTTAATGAATTAATATAACACCGTAATTAAAGTATAATATAAATTTCGAGGAGAATTATTATTTTTGCAATGAATAAGCCTCTTAACTATATTTGTGGCTGTTTTTTATTTTTATTTGGTCCTCTTATATATGTAGGGGTAGGGACCTCTCAGCGAGACTGGATACGTGTGAATGCATACACTGTTGAATATACAGTGTTGTAAATAACGGTATATGCGGTCGTTGGGCGGACATGGTACCGTCAAGTGATTAATCAGAAATAATCAGTTATAATAAAAAATAATCAGTCAATTAATCAGAAAAATTCGTGACAGTTTAATCACTACCAACAATACCTAATTAACCGATTAATCGTTCTAAACAGATTTTTTTTTACAACACTGGCTAGAATATAAGAGCTAGTGCATGCAATACCTGCAGATTATTAATTGCATGACATGGAAATTTTTAGCATCACTCTGTCATATCATAATAGACAATACTATTACACTGTTGAAATATATGTATACATGACAGGTCCTAGCTCCCCAAAACAATTAATTAATTTCCTCTATTAAATAAAAAAAAATGAATATGTTCCTACCGAAATTATGCTATAAAAAGAGTTGGAAAATATCAAAAACCTACCCCACCAGTGATGCTCATATATATACACACACGCATTACCCGCTAGTACCATATCGTATTCTTAAACAGTTGCCAGTTAATTATAAGGAAGGAAGGAGAAAGCTAGCTTGGCAAAACAAGAGGGCCTTCCCTTCCCTTCTCTGTTCATCCAACTAACTTAAACTATTTTCTCATATATTGAGCAAATATTAATGGGGAGGAACTCAAACAGCCAACAGAAACCGAAACTAAGAAAAGGGTTGTGGTCCCCAGATGAAGATGAGAAGCTTCTAAACTACATCACCAAACACGGCCATGGTTGTTGGAGCGCAATACCGAAGCTCGCAGGTACGTACATTTGCATGTCATTTGATTCAAACAAGATATATAGGTAGCTAGGTAAAGATTTCTTGGTTGGTAATTCTTTTTATTTTTCTATTATATGGTTTAGGTCTTCAGAGATGTGGAAAGAGTTGTAGGTTGAGATGGATAAATTATTTGAGACCAGACCTCAAAAGAGGCACATTTACACAGCAAGAGGAGGATCTTATCATTGAGCTCCATGCAGTTCTTGGAAACAAGTATGAACCAAATTAAATTAATTGTTTGTTACTCTTTAATTAGTCTTTATATTAAGTAATTAACCGCAACTATTTTAAGTGTTATCCGTGCGACTACATACGTAGATTTTGTTCTTGAAACCTGTTGAGGCACACTTAGCTAGCACACAATGAATCATAAAATCACTTCAGCATATATATGTTATATATATATATGCTAGATTTAACATTGCTAGCAGATTTATGTAATTCTAGTACTTATCCCAAAATGTGGTATGAATACAGGAAACAAATTCTTCTTTTGGCCAAAATTTTATCCAAATACCCCAGTTTCAAACAATTTTCTTTTCTGTTTTAGAGTATTAATTATCAAATAGAATTAAATGTAACAAAAGCAAATATACTTGTACCAACCATGCAAATTTTGTGAAATTTTGAGCAGGTGGTCACAAATAGCAGCACATTTGCCAGGAAGAACAGACAACGAGATAAAAAACTTATGGAATTCAAGTCTGAAGAAGAAGTTGAGGCAGAGAGGCATTGATCCAACCACACACAAACCCCTTTCAGAAGAAAATATGTCCCTGACTAATACCGATGAGCGCTCACCAACCGGCACCTATGTCGATAATAAGTGTACCGCTACATGTTCCTATAAAACGACACCGGTGGATATGTTCCTTTTAGACGATAATGTGCCTAACCCTTTCGGCAACATCTCATTTCCACTATCAAGCCATGGTTTCGAGGTGAATTCGGGGTTTGGTTATGAAAATTCCATCCCTAATATTCCAAGTGTTGTGCATCAGGATTCAAGCTCAGAATCGTTAGGGTTTCCTAATGTTGCGAATAGTATCTGGTGCGACATGCGGCATGATTGTTCTTTTTTCGATAGTAATCATCTTCCATGGATAGAGGAGATAACAACCAACCAAGATGATCAAGTGGGAGTTGGAATAGGAACTGGAATTGGAATGGGAATTGGAATTGAGGCTGATTGCCTTGGTCAATCATTATCTCTTCCCATTGAAATGCAAAAACCACACAATTTCATTGTTTGATGAGAGCAAAGGATTAAACATGACACAACAATTATTTTAGTCTCTGTCATTGAAATTAATTTACAAATTACAGCCATATATCAGAATGACTTTGAATTTTTGATTGGAATTTATTTTAAGAGTTTAAATATGATGTACAAATTCTTCTAGCAAGGGACCCCATGTGTGTGTGCGCGCGTGTGCGCGTGTGCGTGTGGGCATTTAAATTATTCTTTTTCTTAGCTTTCAATTTTAAGTCTCTCAAGTTTGAACTCCCTTAATTATTGCTTTTAATTACTTTTACTAACGGTACTACACTTTTTGTGGATGTAGGGGATATATATATATGGTCCCACCACACCTTTTTGTAAAAGAACTTGGTCAAGAACATTGTGTGCTTAAAGTTTTACGAGTAGAACTAGCTAGGTTTTATTTAAGTTCACCAATGCTAACTATAACTCTAAAATATATTGGATTGACTTACCAAACGATAAATTTAAACTATTGAAATCCATATAAGGTTTACGTGCTTATGAGTGATTTGTTGCATGCAAAAAAATTAAACTTAAAATTAATTTAGTATAAAGTCAAGTGGTGAAAATTAGAAGGTTTATAAATTAATTTTCATATGTTAATTTTTTGAATATTTTTTTACCACTTGACTGTACAAAATTAGTTCGAAAATTTAAAATGTTTGTATGTATACACATCACTCGTAAGGTAGATGTATTTTAACAGTTTAAATTTATCGTTTGAAGCCAATCTAATATATGTTTTAGAATGAGAAAATTTATATAATGCCCTTCTTTTTCAAAACATAGAACAAAATACCATTCTTCCAAAATTCTTAACAAAATGCTCTTGTAAGCCCCATATTTCCCCCTTTCCCTCCTCACTCCCTCCCTTCCACTTCTTATTTACTCTCCTTTATTATTCTAAGCTTACACTTATATTTTATATATTTAATATTATCCGTATGAAATTAATCTCTTACGTACTTAGACATATTCGGAGCATCTAATTTTTTCTTATTACATGTATCTATCTTATGAAATATGGTACTAATTCAATAATCATATAAATGACTTTTATAGATACTTCTATCAACTCCTTGTTCGTTTCATTTAGACTCTAAAATGTCAATGTAATTTACAAATATACACAAGAAACTATATAGAAACAGAGCAGGATAGCGAGAGATTCTAGTCAAAATAAAATAAAATAATTGATCTTGATACAAAACCATTTCATGCATTGCAGTAAGAGCATCAATTTTTTATAGTTTATTACTAATGATATAAAAGTTATTTTGAAGGGCTCATTTTATGTCTTATTATGATTTTAATTTTAATTTTTTATGACTAATATATTAAAACAGAATGATAAAATAAGGATATTATATTTGGTTATAACATTTTTGTTTTAATGAGAATCAAGAATATGAAAAAAAAATATTTACATAGGACATTTCACTATGATAATACAAAAGACAAAGTTCAAATATTTTAAATATATATTTGTAGAGATAAAATAACATAGATTATAAATTATTAATTAAAAATAGATTTGTGCATCGTAAGTTGGATTATCATGAACGTTTTCACCAATCATAGCGTACCAATTATCACTAAATTCATCAGCAAAACTCAATAAAGATAAGTAATTAGCAAATTAAAGAAAATAATAATAAACATCAACGCCCTTATTTGTTTAAGCATATTCAATTATTAACAAAAAATGTTATTTTTTAACTAATTAATTATTGACCTTCAATCTGTTTTAATTTTTTTATCAAGTGTGCATGAAACCATATTAATATTGAATATATATAAAACAAAAGTATATGTTTAGAATAATAAAGGGGGAGTAAATAGAAATAAATGGAAGGGAGGGAGGGATGAGGGGAAGAGGAGGGAAATGTGGGACCCACAAAGATATTTCGTTAAGAATTTTAAGAGGATATTTTGTTCTGTGTTTTAAAAAAGAATAATACTATGTAATATTTCCCGTTTTAAAATTGAGTTCACAAAGCGATCTAATTAACTACTTAAAAACAACATAACCTATATATAGAGGTTGGCTAAGCTCAAAACATTTGTTCCTAGCCTCAGGAACAAACGATTCGGTTCTCTGATTTTCAAAGTCCAAACGGTCGATCCAAACTGACAGATGTTTAATCTATATTAAAATGTACTCGGAGACAAAATTTTATATTTTTTAGAATTTTTTTACTATTTATTAAGATGGTTTGAAAATCGTTGTTTTTATTAAAATCCTGCATCATTGAAAAATAGCGATTTTCAAATCATCTTAATAAATAGTAAAAAAAATTCTCAAAAATATAAAATTTGGTCTCCAAGCACATTTTAATATAAATTAAACATCTGTCGGTTTGGATCGACCGTTTGAACTTTTAAAACTGGAGAACTGAATGGTTTGTTCCTGAGGCTAGGAACAAACGTTTTGAGCTTAGCCAACCTCATATATATATATATATATATGAGTAGAACTAGGGTGCTCCTAAGTTCACCCAATCTCTTGTGAACTTGACTCTAAAATATATCGAATCGACTTTAAATGATGAATCCAAACTGTTGAAATCCTTCTACCTAATGAGTGATGCATCTACATGTGAAAATTTTAAAGTTTCGAATTAATTTAATATAGAGTCAAGTGATAAAAAATTTAAGGTTTATAAATAAATTTTAATGCATTCATTTTTTGGACTCCTTTGACCACTTGACTCTATATCAAATTAAATTGAAACTTTAAAATTTTCACATGTAGATGCATCATTCATTAGGTAGAAGGATTTCAACGGTTTGGATTCATCGTTTAAAGTCGATTCGATATACTTTAGAGTCAAGTTCACAAGAGGCTTGGTGAACTTAGGAGCACCCTAGTTCTACTCTATATATATATATATATATATATATATATATATATATATATATATATATATATATATATATATATATATATATATATATATATATATATATATATATATATATATATATATATATAAAAGCTCATAAATTACAGTAAGCCTACTTTTTTTAACAAAAAAAAAACGTTGAGCTTTTCAGCTGGCATGCATGACTAATAGAAAAATCAAAGAACAACGGAGATAAAGTTCCTGTCATATTTATTGATATGACATTGATAAACATTTGCTTTTTAAGGATTAATAATGAGGACCTACTTTAAGATGATAATATCGACTAAATTAAGTGAGCTGAATTATTGAATCCATGAGAGTATCATAATTAAGCTACACTCTCCATACAGAGGACACCCTTCTCGTGATCAGGAAATACTGTTAACCATCATATCACATATATTAAAAAAATAATAAACAAGCATTAAATTAAAGTAGATATCATATATATATACTTGATTATATTCCGTTACAAATTATTTCAGCTTTTCAACTAAAAAAATGAAATGAAATGAAATTCAATTATTTTAATTAGAGTTAACTTGTTTGCGTATTCGTACGTGTCTTGAGTTTTATATATAGAGAGAGATGGGCTACGGTGCATTGTAATGTATAAATCTTCTTATACATTGGGCTATAAACTGTTAGATTTAAAGTTCAAACAGTTGATTTAAAGGGTTCAACATGTTGTATATATTAAAAAGTGCTTGGAGATCAAATTTTATATTTTTTAGAATTGTTTACTATTTGTTTAGAATTATTGAAAATCGCTATTTTTCATAAATTTCCGGACCATAAAAAAACAGTGATTTTCAAAAATTCTAAAAAAATAGCAAACAATTTCAAAAAAAAATGTAAAATTTGGTCTCCAAGCACATTTTAATATGTATATCAAATTGAACGGTTTGGATCAGTTGTTTGAAAATCAAAATCAATGATTTATAGTCCAATGTACAAAATGACCTATACATTGCAATGCACCATAGCCCAACTCATATATATATATATATATGCTTTATGTGTAAAAATAACTATAATATATTTATTTTCCAAGTACAAAAACATCCCAAAACACTGTTGCAAAAAACTAGAGAGAAATATACAGAAGAAGATGTTATTATATTATTTCCACCGATTGATGAAGCGGTCCCTTTTTGTACTAGAGAGAAGGATCTCCATGGAGTATATAGATTTTAAAGCGGTCCCTTCCCTTGTAATAATTTCCTTTTGACGTGAAGTCTAAGTGGTCCTTTATGAAGAGAAGAGAAGCTCATCCCCATGCATGCATGCAATGCTTAGAGAGAGCTACGTAAGCATGATGGTCATGTCTCAGCTGCCGCAAATTAATCCTCCTCTCTCTCTCTTTCTCTTTCTCTTTCCGTCCCTCTTGAAGTGTCACGTTCACTGTTTCATTGTTTGTTTCCTGTCTTATGGTAACACTACCGTATTATAGCTAATCGGGCCTATTTGGTAGACATAACGGTGTGTAGGGTCGATAAATCCTGACCTCCATGTACTGATCCGTTAGTGTTTGGATTAGCCTTGAATATTAGTCGGTTAAGAGCAGCGTGCAATTGCTCGTAGAATCAGGGTAGTCTGATGAACATCAAATCAAATTCGGTTCAATATCATATTAGAGTTATCTAATCTGCATTTAAGATTAATTTGCATGGTACGTCTAACTTTATGATGCATATGGATCAAGTGCGTATGAATCTTAACACGTAAACTTAAAGTATATATACCTCATTCTCATAAAACTGCTATTTGTAAAACGGATTTTCATTTCTGAATATCGCATAAGATGGCGCATCAAAATTGTGACCCGATTCAACTCCTCAGACTTCTTTAGCTGGATGACTTCGATCGACAACCAGACTGAATTTAGTCCGGTGCTTCTTGGACTGCCCTCCACTCTATTGCTCATCAAGTAGCATGTAAAGCAGAGCCACATTGAATCAGAGATAGACAGTTATCTATCTTTAAATTTTGAAAATCAAGTATAAATCTTTGTATAATCAGAAAAAAGTTTGCTTACTCTTTTATAAATATACTGTATAAATTGATTAATTTACAACAGTTCGCATCCCGCTAATTATATATTGTATCAGTAAAAATATTCACCTACTTGTAATAAAAATTCTAACTACATTCTTGAATTATTATGAGTTGCTGCCTTCACTTTGTATATATATAGTTTGTCAAGTGTTGCCTCTTTTCGTTCTCTTTTTTTTGCAGAGTCTGCACACACGGACATACACACAGCAAAATATTTAAATGATCTCACTGGGGTCACTCTGGTGTCACCATCCTGTACAAGTTTCATATGGACTGAAAAGGGAAGCATTTAAATTTGGAGGTTATCATTGTGTGAACTATTGGACCGTGTAGCTTCTTAATTGGATACCCAAAAGAAAGGTGCTTATCACCGATTTTTTTATTAATATAAAAATTATTAAAAAAAAAAGCCATTAATTAATTAATAATGGAGAAAGGTTTTATAAAATTTTAAAACATAGGAAGAACATTATGGTTTATAACGTTCAGGGTATTGTAACTGAACGTTATAATTAAATCATAACGTCTAGTTAATATGATCACTAATGATTGTAAAAAAATAATAAAAAAATAAAACAAAACACACTGTAACTGGACGTTATGAAACATTATAGTTCATAATTAACATCTAGCTACAGTGTTTTTTTTTCTTCAGTTCTAATTGTTGTTATTTTGAAATTGCTTTTAACGAAAAAACACTGTAACTGGATGTTATAAACCATAACGTTAAGCTATAGTTTTTTTTTTTTTTACGATCATATTAACTGAACGTTATACCTTATAACATCTAGCTATAGTAGTATCATGAATGTTATAAACCATAATGTTCTTCCTATATTTTAAAATCGGACGCTTATCAGGTTCATGTACAAAATGCTTTCTTTCATTAGTTTCTACGTTTTTTTCTTTCTGGTTGACAGAATGGTTTATTAAATTGAGAAAACAAATATATAAAAAATTCTGTGTGTTTCAGTGGTGACAAATGTTTTCAAACAGGAAGGTTCAAATGTTTTCAGTTTTTTGTGGCTCCACTGTACTTTAAATTTTAAAACTTTAATTAATAACTCAAAAACTAAAGGTTAAACAACAAAATAAAACCGTATATTTGATTTATGTTATTTTTTCTATATGAACATATAAATATTATTACTTTTGAATTTTGTATTTGTGTTAATCAATAAGTTAAAAATCAATATTAAGAAATTATCCACATCAGTGTATTTTTACAAGCTCCTGATAACAAACAAAACAAAGTTGAAATGCCATTATCTTTTACATATACATAGATAAAATGATGTAGCTAGATCATATCTAATGATTTCGAGTTATTAAGATTTTAAAAATAGAGGTATGATGAAGGCACCAAAAATAGAAATATTGTAACCTTATCAATTTAATTAAAATGGTTGTTTTAATTAGTTTTAAAGTTCAACTCTACTGCTCAATTATTTGATATATATACTTATTGAAAATTGCCAGGGAATTGTTTTAATAATGTATATCATGTCGATGGCAAAAATCACTGATATGCATGTGATTTTTGTTATGATTTTAACAACAGGGAATAGAGGGGCCGGGGTTGATAATTTCAAATATATGATGCATCAGTCTCTTTCACAGTTGTTGTATAATTTAGAACATTAATTGTTAACTACTGCATGCTTAGTGACCATCAAAACTTCTCAAATTTATATATGTTTTATTTTCATCGAAACTTCAAAATTATTTATTAATTTCTCGTCAAAATTCAGAAAACCTTCCATATATATTTCCCCTTTTCTTCATTTGACAAGAATAACCTTAACTAGAACTCACTAATTGAAGATCAAAGTTTCATTTTATTCTCACTACGGAACAAGTAAAAATAATAAAATAATAGTATACTCTCATTCGTTTGGTATTATTAATTCTTCATTTAACTATAAAATAAAATAAAATTTTATTTTATTTGAAGAACATAATATTGTAGTTTTAGCGTTTTGTAATTTCAAAAGACAAAATGTGAGAGCAAATTGGAAATTTTGACCAAGAAGGTTAATAATAAAATTATTTTAATTTAATGAAGAAAAAGGGAAATATGAAAGAATTTTTGAGTTATTATGGTCGATTTTTTTTTTAATGTTTTGGTAGAGAACTAGAAAATTTTAAAAACCTTGATGGGTACATGATCAATTAACCTTTTCTTAACTATATATATATATATCGGGGAACTAATTTTAATTATGTAAAACATGCGGATTAATTGCAAAATATCTGATGTACGATTGTTGTTATGATTTTGATTTTAGTTATACGAACGGAGGGGGTTGATGGATTAATTGTTTGATAGGAACACACCATAATACCATATTAATATAAATTTTATTGCCGATTCCAACGAACTTTTGTATCATGCATGATTTTAAATTTAGCTCTTCTCATTGATAATTTAACAAATTTAATTATTAATTAATTAGTTAGGCTTGAGATTCATGGATTGATTTTTCTACGTGTTGGATAATATCAAAATATTTGTTCCTAGATCATAGAACAAATGCTTCGGTTTTTACATTTTCAAAATCCAAACAGTCAATTAAAACCGTTCAATATTCAATCTATAATAAAATGTGCTTGGAGACCAAATTTTACATTTTTTAATTTTTTTTATTTATTAATTCAGTTTTAAAATTGTTGTTTTCAATGATCCAGAAATTTTTCACTCCTTATTAAAATTAGCGATTTTAAAACTGACTTAATAAATAGTAAAAAAGTTCCAAAAATATAAATTTTGTCTTCGAGTACATTTTAATATAGAGATCATATCTAACGGTTTGGATCGACCGTTTGGACTTTGAAAATTAGAAAACTAATTGGTTGCACCACGGCTCCGGAACAAATGTTTTGATATTAGCCAACCCCTATCTCTCTCTCTCTCTCTCTATATAGGAGGTTGGCCAATATCAAATCGATTGTTCCTAAGGTCCTGTGCAACTAAGTCGTTTTTCAATTTTCAAAGTCCAAAATGTCGATCTAAACCGTTAGACGTGATCTTTATATTAAAATGTGTTCGGAGACCAAATTTACATTTTTCTGATTTTTTTTACTATTTATTAAGTCACTTTGAAAATTGCTAATCTAACAGTGACTTAACCAAAAAGTAAAAACATAAGCCACTATTGGATCAGCAATTTTCAAAGTGGCTTAATAAATAGTAAATAAATTTAGAAAAATATAAAATTTGATCTCCAAATATACAAAACCTTGGTAACAATCTATTTTATATTAGCCAACCTCTATATATATATATAGTGATAATGCTTGTTTGTCTATTAAAAAATTTCAGAGGCTTGCTATGCATCAAATTTGTGCTGTTAGTAATTATTAATAATTTTTAAATAATTAAACGCATCAAAATGCTTCGATTATTCAGTGTTACTGTTGTTGTTGTTATTTTCCTGTCGAGCCAACATTAGTACGTACGTTGCGTCAGTGTATGTGTAACATCGTAACGGTATCAGATTTAACAAAGCGGTCACTTTAATGGAAAATGATATTTGGCAAGAATTGAATTGAATTGAAGTCGTCGTTTGCAAATATGAAAATATCACAATCATTTCTTTTGTTTGATTTGCGCTGTGGTCACCCTATATTACATTATTACCTATCACCTATTACTTTGGATTATTAATTGGACCGAGTTTAGTTCTAGTCTGGTCCAGACTCTAATTAACAATTTGGGCCAGGCTTTGCACGACCCACTGACGCGTCAAGAAATGCTACGCTTGCAAACAAGATTTAAAACTCTTCATTTTTCTTCAATAATAATACAAAATTAAATTTATGTTATCTCAAAATAAGTCTGTGAGATGTGATATGTATTATTTTCATTACATACATATAGAAAATTATTAAATTTAAAATTTATTTTTATATGAAGAAACAAATTTAAAAAAACAACGTTTAGTAATTATCTACATTAGTCTACTTTAGCAAGTTGTTGGTAACAATCAAATCAAAATTGAAATGTCAGAATTTTTTACATATACATATATAAAGAAAACAATATAAATCATATCTGCCGGTTTTATGTTAACTAAATAGCGACATTTCAACCCTCTAATAAAGGATGGAATTAATTATAAATGAAAATCTAACCAGGGGGAGGGGGGTATAATGCTTGCAGTAGAACGGTTTTAACAATAAAGGAGAACTTGTGTTAGTACTACGGATACTAATAAAGCATTTGAACCCTCCTCTTTATATTTTTTTAAACAAGCCCTCTTATATTACATAGTAGAATGAAGTTGTTCTTAAGCTTACTAAGTTATAAGGTAAGTTTAATTTGAAAATCTATTAGATTGACTTCAAATTACAAATTCAAATTTATAAATTTTCAGATTAATTTAGTATAAATTCAAATGGTAAAAAATGAATTAAAGATTAATGCATTGAAATTAACTTATAAACCTTATTTTCTTAACCGTTTGACTTCACACTAAATATATTCAAAAAAATATAAATCCTGCATATAAACGTATCACTTATAAAGTAGTTTTTACTGTTTGAATTTGTTATTTGAAGTCAATATGATAAGTTTTAATAAACTAATGAAAAAGCTGAATGTACTTCAGAACACCTAATTTTACTATATTACATTATATATTATTAAAAGAGATTAATAAAGGGAAGAAATTGGGTCCGAAGGAAACTATGTTTGGGCATCGGACACGATCAACTGAAATCTGGGCTTAAAATGGGCGCACTATTGGGGTTTGACGTCCTAATAGTACAGTAAAATTTATAGGCCCAAGATTATTATTAATTTTAGCCGAGGTTTTAACTTTCAAGATAGAAACCCTTTAAGAGATATTATGTACGAGATCCTTTTATATTGTAGAAGATATAAATAAAGATATAAAAGTAGGATAACAAGTGCATTTGGATTTGATTGTTGGATTTAATTCATCCTGATTGAATCCAATCCATCTGCAGCCCGAATTGCAATAAGAATTGACGACCCAGGAAGCCCAAAATTTAAGACCAAACCATCATTAGTTTTCATTACACTCTGAGCCTGCGAACTTTGTAGAAAGTATGATCCCAGATCCCCCGACAGCCTCATTCCATTGGGTACATATCTCTGAGATATCTCAATTTTTGCGTGACCGACGTGTCCGGTGCCTATTCGGAGTAACGTGGGGGGGCAGTATTATTTGTGCTTTGAGATTCGTGCATAACTTATTTGAACGATTGAGATATTCCAAAAAGTCAAAGCAAAGTTTGAGATATATCAGAGAATGCGAATTCCCCGCCGTCTTTATATGTTCACTAACACAAATCACTCTCACTAGTCACACTACCACTAGAAACTAGATCATTTCTTATCGCATTCTTATCAAACAACAACAACAATCACATCAATGTCGATCACCAGGATGAACAACAACACCGGTGAATTCGATGGTAGCTATGCCTACGCTTTTGAGCAGAGTCTTCCCCCCTTCCCGTCCGACACTTCTGACTCCACCACGGCGCGCATCGACGGGAAAGAAACATCTGAGGCACCCGTGTTTATGGTGGATCTACCAGGAAACAAGAAAGAAGAGGTCAAGGTGGAGGTGGAGGAAGGTAATGTACTTCAGATCCGCGGGGAGCTGATTGTCACTATGCCAGAGGAGGAAGTCAAGAAACCTGAGGTCAAATCTGTTGATATTTCTGGTTAATTTTGCTCTAGAAATATGACAAGTGAAGCGTGATGCTTGAATCTAGGTGTAATTGCTGTGTATTTGTTAAGGATTGTTAATCCACTACGTGTGCTGTGTTTTGTTTTTTGTTTTTGCTAAAATGCCACAATAAGCAGTAGGTGCTTTGCTATGGTTGATGTATTATAATTTTCTCAATGGAATTTCGTAATTCATTTTGTTTTTTTTTTTTAACTTTCCCCCAATAATTAAGTAATTAAATTCCTTAAAATTATAAGCTAATTTATGGTTTACTGTTCTCTAATCATTCCCTTGTGTTTCCTAAAATGTTCTAAATATTCTATGCCATAAATGTCCAATGACACATCATGTTGCCACCTCAGTGTAGGATGTCACGTAAAACCCAATTGCCATTTCACCACACACTAATTTTACGTACAATATTCCTCTTTGGCACTATCACATCCCGTTACCATGACACCATGCAAGTAGAGTGGACAAAACGTGCAGTCACACATGCCGTGCTGTGACCAGATCTTTCGCGTGACGTGCTGTGCTGTGCCGTGTCAAATTTTCAAAAGATGGGCACGGCACGCGAATAGTCACACGTGCCGTGTGTCGTAACCGTTCCGTTCCGTGACGGAACCGGTTCCGCCGTGTCATTTTTTCCACTCTACATGTAAGTTGATGCCAAACTACAAGAATGATATGATGACTAGATACTGGTATTTGATTTTTTTTTTTTGCCTTTTAACTTAATAAAAAGAAGTGGATTGTAGAAAATATGTGCATTCTTTTAGAAAATGTTGAGAATATTTATTCATTGTCAATGAATGCTTTGTGAAAATATAGTCATATACGGGGTTGTTTCTAATTACTTTCCATAACTTATTATTCTGACAGCAGGGGAAACAGAATATAGCTTATGTAATTGTTCATAAGCACTATTTAATATTTACCCAAAGTAACTAATTGGTAACATTGACAAAATATAGCTTATGTAATTATTTAGGTTGTTGTTAACAACAGATAATTAATTTAATTTGTTGTTCTTAACATTTAGATATTCAATATAGCTTAATGAATGAATATAGGGTTGAATAGTTTGTAAGACAGTTCTCAGTTGATTAGACTGATTGTACGACTCACTTTAAATTGAGACTGGTAAAGCAGTTAAAATTCGAACCAATTTCATAAGTAGGTCAACAGAACTTTACGACCGCAAACGGAGATTAGTTTAAACATAATTTTCAACCACTAAAATACGTTGTTATTACTTTACTAAAGAAAGTAAAGTTACTCGCCGTTGTAGGTTTGGACATGGAGAGCAGGAGAGAGCATCAAAGTATCTTTCCAGTGGACAGGTGGCTTATGGGCTTATGGCTCACCTCACCTTAGCCGTTTTCCTCCAGGTGGGGATCATCTAACGACTAACGGGCTGTTTTTCTTTTTGGGTCTTTGGTTGGGCCTCGGGATGTTCTCCGTAGATATTTGGGTTTGGTTATTCGTGTCCATGGAAGAATAAGAGACTGAGGGTTAGGGGTGTTCATTGGGTCCGGTTTAATCGGTTTTGGACCGAACCGAATTAGATCAGTTCAAACGGTTCGGTTTTTCCGGTTTATTGGATCGGTTCGGTTGGTTTTTCAAAACCGAATTAAAATTATGGTTCAGTTCGGTTTTAAAATTTTCAAAACCGAAGATACTGAACCGACCGAAGTTTATTTTCTTATCACCTGCGTTCAGGTCCCACTTAAACGATAGTCACTATACATCTCTCCCAGACTCTCACCCATGAGTCCATAACCCTAGATCTAATCCACGCCAACACTAGCCGCACTCAATAACCTGTTCTTCTTCCCCGCCGTACGCCACCTATCCCATCCTCTCTGGCTATGCCGCGCACGCGACAGTGGCACGCCTCCACTCCACTGTCTAATCGCCAAACTCCTCTCTGACGGTTTCACCCACCCTATCAAATCGCAGGACTACGATGTCCTCTCTCGCACGGTGTCTGGCCGCTTCTTCAACAACTCAAACTTTCGTATAAGATAAGTTTTAATCTCTCTCAAGTCTCAATCTCTCTCTACTCTCTCTCAATCTCTGAGTTTTCTTGAAGAAACTTGATACCAATAATTTCTGATTTTTCTTCCCTTTTTGCGTTGCTCTCTTAGTATTGGTAAGAATTCAAATTAGGTTTGAAATTATTTATTCTCTTGTCTCTTCTCCCTGTTATGGTTTCAAATTAGGTTTGAAATTCCCTAAACTTACACTGCCTCAATGATTAGACGAAGTATTTGACTGGCAACAAGAAAAATATGGGCATTGTTTTTGGAATTCATTAATGCATATTCACAATGCATATAAATAGAAGTTGCCTCCCTGTTATAGTTTCGTAAGTCTGATATAAATATAATTTAGGAATAGAATTATGCTTTAAATTGACTTTCTGACTCCTATTAATCCCATTTTGGATCAAAGATATTTTGTTTTATAAATTAGCACCAGCAGAGCCGCTGGATCTATCCTTATTCACAAAAAAATTCTAAATGCCATTTCAGAAAAAAAAAATAGATTTTATCAATTAATTAGGAGCTTTGTATTTGTACTTTTATCTGACAGAGTATGCTTGAATTTTTTAACTGAGTGTATGCTTTGTGACCTTTGTCAGTGTATGATTTACTGGCCAATGTATGATTTTTCTCTTTTAATGATCAATATGTTATCAATAATGAGAGACAAAGTAACATGTGCCAACCTAATGATCAGAAAGACAAAAGGAGAGAAAGGACTTGAAGTTGCATTAAGTTTATATGTGCATAATTCTGATTGTAATATTTTCCTAAGTTTATACTTTGTGCCAATGTTTTCTAATTGTATACTTTCCAACTTATAGATTAAGTGCTAAATGCTAATGTCATTTATTTATCTTCAAAATTGCTTCTCATATATTGTTTTTTTTTTTATAGATGTCTGAACAAGGAACTCAAGCTGAACAAGGGACTCAAGCTGCCCAAATTGTTTGTTATAGTCTGTATTATGTTTGGATAAGATATGTTCAGATATGCAACATTTTTTCATTATGGTTAACTTGATATATTGCTTTGATTTTGCATGGTTAACTTGATATATCCTTTTATTTGGTTCTGTATTATATGGTATATACTAAGGTCTACATTTTTAATAATATGTCGTCTGAACTAAGGACAATTTCTTAAGAAACAATAAGTTAATTGCTTAAAATATTTTTTAAAAAAAATGCTTCGGTTCAAACCGAACAAACCGAAATAAAATTCCGGTTCGGTTCAGTTCGGTTGGCTAGCTAAAATGGTTCGGTTCGGTTGTATTTTTAAAACCGAAATAAAACTTTGGTTTATCTAGTTCGGTTCGGTTTCAACCGGACCGAACCGATGAACACCCCTACTGAGGGTGCCAGGACTATCTCACTATCTGTGCCAAAGAAAGAAAATCTTGCACATGAAACTGAAAATGACTGACGTCCCAATCAATATTCCTCTGTCGCATTATTTATCCCATCTTGTAAGTAAGTTGATGCCAATCCAGAAGTAGAGTGGAAAAAATGGTACGGCACAACACGTGTGACTGTTCGCTTGCCGTGACTCGCGTGTCACGTGCTGTGATCTTCGCTTTTTGTAACCATCTTTTGAAAATTTGACACGGCACGATACGTCACATGAAAGATCTGGTCACGGCACGGCACGTGGTCACGTGAGTCACGTGTAATTAGGACCGTTAAGTCTTGATCAAATAATGAATCTTGAATAAACTAACCTAAATTATGAAAAAAAAAATAGTTAAATGTGAGAAACATAACCAGTTACGTTTGGACACGGCACGCGAGTCACGGCGTGACTCACGTGCCGTGACCACCTCTCCACATTTTAGTCACGGCACGGCACGAGACCAAAGTTACGGCGTGTTAGTCACAGCACGGCATGGAACGGCACGTTTTGTCCACCATATGATATGATAATTGGATACTGGTATTTGATTTTTTTTTTTTTTTTTTGGCCTTTCAACTTAATAAACAGAAGTGGATTTTAGAAAATATGTACATCCTTTTAGAAAATGTTGGGAATATTTATGTATTTATTGTTAAATGAATGCTTTGTGAAAATATATACAGGGGAAGGGGATCTTTGTAACTTTCCATAACTTATTCTGAGGCCAAATGAAACAGAATAATCAATGCAAATTAAAATATACCGAGAATGAAACAAGCTGAATCCGATTCTCACTGACCTAGTTGTAGGCCTCTTTTTCTTATAAATTTATGTTTGATATTGTATAATTATGATTTGAAATGAGAAATGTATTTGTCCCAATCGGAATTGGTCCAAATTATCTAATTGGTAACAATAACAAAATATAGCTTATGTAATTATTTAGGTTAATTAATTTTGTTGTTGTTAATTATTTAGGTTAATTATTTAGGTAACAATAACAATAACAAACGGTTGAATAGTTTGGTTAGATAGTTCTTACTTCTTAGATAGACTGCTTGTACGATTCACTTGAAATTGAACTAATCCGGGTTAATAGTTAATACAAGGAGACCCCTGTCAAATCTGAATCATAAAAATTCAAACCAATTTCATAAGAGGAGATTAGTTTAAACAACAAGAAAAAAGCCCACAATTTTCTGAGCCCATAATCCTAGCTAGGGAATTCGGTGCCAGATTGCAAGGAAAATAGATAAGGACGCTTCCATTGTGTTATTGCAAAACCCCTCCTATAGGCTATAGCTCCAGATGCAGAGCAGGATTTTGGGATCGTGCTGAGCAGGTAGAAAAAAGTTTAACGAACTACTTCAAATAAAATTTTGAACTTTTAATTTAAAATGAAAATAGTTTTTTAACAATCAGCGGAATGTATCCTTTTCAATAGGTTAGAAATCAACCTAATTCTATTTTTTTTATTGTGTACGTTTTAACTCTTAAGTCAAAACCTAAACCTACAAATAGAACATGACACAGCATCAAAGTATCTTTCCGGTGGACAGGTGTCTTATGGGGGCCAGGGGGGACCATTCCCATTTTCAATTTTCCTCCAGGTGGAGACTGGGGATTATCTAACGGGCTGTTTTTCTTTTTAGGGCTTGGTTGGGCCTCGGGATGTGCTCCGTAGATATTTGGGTTTGGTTAGTCTCAATGCTCAACGCAAGTGGACATAGATAACTTGACGCTCTATATGTTATTTAGTTTTAAAAATCCTATCACTAAAATAAGATATGATTGATGCTCACAACTATATTTTTTATGATTTTAACGAGCATTGAATCAGTCTTCAAGTAAAAGTAATATTAAATTAATATTCAAAATATTTTCAACCCTTCAACTCGAATCTGCATTCATTTTATTTTTTGTTTCTTTTTAGCACAATTTCTTTTTCGCCTTTTCCTGCATGTATGTATACGTAGGGGGGTAGAAATAGCATGAATAATATCTGATTCGTATTTGATTTGTGTGGATATAGATACTAATATGATTTTACATTTTAATTATTCATATTCAAATATTAGATATATATATACTAGTATCGTGCCCGTGCGTTGCAACGGTGATATTATAATTTTCAACAAAATATCAAGATAATTTTTATTGACATTTTACCCATAATCAAGTAAAAAAACACAAATGCAAAAAAAAAAGACAAATAATAAATAGCAGTAAAAGAATCAACAACAAATGAAAAAAATATTTCAAACATAACATGAAAAAAATTCTTGAAGCATCACTGCCAGTATTCGATGTAGTCCAACATTTCTGAAAATGAACAAAAAATATGAAAAATAGATTGTAATTACTTCAATTGAAATTTTTTATAATAAAATTAGAAATGTTAAATTAATATCGTTCATGCCTTATTCTTCGCTCAAGACCTCCCGATAAACTATATTTTTTGTATACACTCTGGGAGCATTAATTTACTCCTTCTGTTTCAGCATGACTTTTGTTGTATGTCGCGACGTACCTCTTAACAATGCGACATATAATTGGCCGTGTGAAAAAAACATGCCCGGGTAAATAGATGCCGACGTTAGGAATTATTTGTTCTTGTGCTTTATTAATTGTCATGGAAAAACTCAGGTGAATAGAAAATTGCTTTCGTGTAAACTTGAAAGGGAACATCTCATCATCAGATGGACACATCGGAATTCTCGGTAGAAAAATTATTTTTCAGGCATGTTCTCCAATAGCAATCTCTGCATCTATGGCACTGTGTTAGCATTGTTATATATATCCTCTTACGACTTGTTTGTACACCTAAAAGAAAACCCAACACAAAATCTAATTTGTTGCAACTACTATTCAAAGATGTACATACAAATAAAAAAATTCTAAAAAATTGTCTTAAAATTTATATTACTGTGCAACGACTCAGTAGAATCATGCGGAGTTGATGAAGCTACATCTGTTTGCAACGGAGTCTCTGAAACTAAAAAAAAATTTTGACCTTGCAAGAGCATTTGGTACTGGATTATTGCTACTGTCTCTTGTTTTGAGTTGCTTACGTGCATGGTTTTTCATCAGAAGAGTTTGCTTCTTTTTTCAACTCATTTCTTGATATGCAACCCTCTTCTTGTACCTTCTCTTTTCATTCACTCTTATTTCTGTTATTACAAATAAAATAATAATATAAGTTTACTTCCCTGAGAAATGTACATTGATTAATGATAGTGACAAAAAAAATGCATTTTTGTAAAAATATGATGTTCTTGGACTGGTTGAATAAGAATCCTCATTTCTATTAGTTATACTTTCTTGAACTTGCTTTTCTGCATGATGTCTCGACATGTCACATAGCTAAGATAATTGAAATGATTGGTTCTCGGCATAAGCAACAAAAAATTGATATAAGAGTTTTAAAAATTATTTATGTTCCAATGCAAGAAAGGAGTAAATGGAAATAACAAAACTACTTTGTAGTTTAACCGCCATTTTTTTTAATGTTCACAGAAAATGAATTTCACAAATTGGGTGTTACCTAAAATAAGAGATATGGACCAATATGATGATTCACAGTAAAATGGCGCCATGATGTTACCTAAAATAAGAGATTTTTAAATCATGTCATATGGATGTAATAAAGTCCAAAAGTACATATTGGATGTAATAAAGTAAAAAAAAAAATCAATAAGAATGGAGATATATGACTGTAATTGGTTGTTCAATATTATAATATATTTTATTGGTTTATTTTATTCCTTATTTGATTCATCAGTATAAGAATGGAGATGTGACTGTAATTGGTTGTTCAATATTATAATATATTTTATTGGTTTATTTTATTCCTTATTTGATTCATCAGTATAATAGTATTCTTGTATAAGGGTATTTTGGTAATTCTGCTCCAGACTTTTTTTTTTGTCTCACTGGTCCATATAATTTGCAATTAAAACAGAAACAAGATTTGTAGTTTAATTACAAAACTTTAGTGGGTGTATGCATGTAATACCAGTAACACCGTGAATCAGATTTAAGTGAGAATTGCAGTGGGACAATGTAGCATTTGTATCATTCTAAATCACATTTTCGCAATTTAATTATGATCCTCTCTTATTGTTAGATAAATATTTTTCAGAATATATCGTCACATCACATAATAACTTGAATTAAGCTCTCTAAAACAAACAAAATAAACATAAAGTAAAGCAATTGGTATGATAGTGAAATTTCAGTTTTCATACTGCCAGCAGCAAGAGTGCTTAGACACTGACTGGAGAATTAGAAACCCAATAAAATTCGAGAGAAATTCCGAAATACACTTAATGAAATGATACAAATCCTTCTAAATTAGCTGACAGCATTGATCGGTAGATGAAAAATAAGGAAGAAGGAATTAAATGGAAACATGATATATTGCTAAGTTTGGGCCACCGTTTCATTTCAGAAGTTGTCTGTTTAATTGAATTGAGATATCATGATTCGTCAAATGGAAGGAGATCAAAATATGCTATGTTTAATTGAATTTGTTTGTTTTATCTCCATATTATAAAATTGTATAAACATAGAAGGAGATCATGATTCGTCAAATTTATATGTTTAATTGAATTGGGAGAGATAAGGAATGAAAGAAATAAGGAAACATAATTATATAGATAAATTTCAGAATTTATTTAATTTTAATTGTAATGTATTGTGTGGCAATATGTGTGGCAAGTGTGCTATTAGTTAAATTTAGACTTCTATACATTATTCAGATACATTTAACCAGAAGAAGATATATTATGTGATTGGAGAGTTTTGATTAAATCTAAAATTCATCTTTCAATCGTAGTCGTTGGCGGATCGGACACTCAACGTGCTTAATAATAGAATATATATATATATATATATATATATATATGAGGAGGGATCGAGTTACCACCTTTTCGAGTTACAACAAGTTACACTATATCTAGACCATCCATTTAATTATAATCCATGGTCCAGATCAAAACAAATTTGAGATGCTTATGCTTATTTTCGGAAATGGACCTGTCCAGTTATTTTTGGAACTGATATTTTCCAATTTCCCCACTCTCTCTCTCTCTGATGCATTTAGATCCCAATTTCCCCGCGCTCTCTCTCTAGGTGACGCGAATTGAACCCTTCGAACCCTTTGAACTCTCTCTCTAACGCGATTTGAAACCCTTCGCACTTGCTCTCCAATACGATTTGGATCCCAGTCAGCCGTTCGCACCCCCTCTCTTCTCTGATCGTAAATTTCAGATATATTTCACAACTCTCTCATCAATTTCGTTTTGGGGGAGGGGAGGTCAACAAGAGAATTTTGCAGGTGACGTGCACAGAAGCTCTTTGAATCAGTATACTCACAAGGGAACTTAAATCCACATGGAAATTACACAGTAGCTTTTCCATATCAACAATATTCATTTATAAGACACAACAAAATAAATCTAAGAAAAATACTCCATTTTGTGCAGTGCGGTCAATATACTGAAGGCATTTTTCTATGAGCATGGTGTGGATTGCTATGATCTCCTGACATCATTCACAGGTACCATTAGTATATAGAAGCTATGAACTTTTTATTTGTTTTTGGCTTGTAGTAGAATCGGGGCTTATATAGCTTAATTTAGTGTTATCTATTGAACAAATTAATTTACTGCTATTGTAACTAAAAGAGTAGCTTGTAAAATATCATCTCTATGTAAAATAATCTTGCTTTTATTCAAATATGCATTAGACTGAAATCAACAATTTAGAAGAATGATGCTTAAATCAACAGTGTGTTATTGATGAAATTGTTTATTCTTCTTTTTTTTAGACAAATGGATGATATCACCTTAGATGGAATTGACGATTTGGAAGAAAACCTACTGGATGACTTGGAATTAGATGAAATCAGAAGCACGGACCAACTTGAAAGGGTAACAAAAATATCTTAATGATATTATTCATTTTGCTTCCATGATATATAATACAGAAAAATTCAGTCTAATAAAACATTTTTAATGATATTATAGGAGGTACAAAATTCACAAAAGTCAAGAAAATATGAGGGTGTGCAACCTTTTAATGGTATGGTATTTGAATCACTTGAGGAGGCTGATTGTTTCTACAAACTTTATGCTCAAGCGAGTGGATTTAACATGCGTAAACGGAATACTGTTACTTTTCCAAGAAGTAATGAAGTAAGATATCGCCGATATGTATGCTCATGTGAGGGGTATTGTTTGGAGAAAAAATCAAACAGCATAGAAGAAAGGAAAGAGAAAAGAACATTGACTAGTAGAACTGGTTGTCCGGTATCATTTACGGTGTCACGAAAGAAGGGCACAAATGATTGGGTAGCCAAACATGTAGAAAATGTGCACAACCATGTGTTGGCTAGCCCTAGAAGTGCCGGTAACCTAAGAAACCACAAACATATGTCTTCTCTTGCAAAAAACTTAGTTGAAAAATTTACTGAGGTGGGGCTTCCTACCGGTAGAGTACCGGACATTTTGAATGATGAACCCGGTGTGAACTTTTCAAGTAGAGATTGTTGGAACCATGTGAGAAATCTAAGAACAATGAATTTAGATATGGGTGACGCGGATAGTGTTTTTCATTATTGTCGAACAAAGCAAGCTCAAGATCCAAATTTCTATTACGAAATTTTACTTGACAAAGATTCCCGAATGGTCAACTTCTTTTGGGTGGACTCTAGAGCACGGTTATGTTATGAACGTTTTGGAGATGTTGTGGTATTTGATACTACATACAAAACCAACAAATATTGCATGCCGCTAGCTCTCTTTGTAGGTGTCAACAACCATGGCCAATCCATATTGTTTGGTTTTGCTTTGTTACAAGATGAAACAGAAGAATCATTCGAGTGGTTGTTTAGAACTTGGTTAGATGCAATGAATGGTAAGGAGCCTATAACAATTCTCACTGATCAAGATAAAGCCATTGAAAATATGGTCAAGAAAGTTTTTTCAACAACTAGTCATAGATTATGTCTTTGGCATATCATGAAGAAATTTTCAGAAAAATATGGAAATCTTTACAAGAAGAAGTCACCTTTTAAGAAGGACATGAAGAAATGCTTATATCAATCAATCATAATTGAGGAGTTCGAAAGAGAGTGGAATGCAATTATGGCAAGGTATATTTTGTATAATCTATTTGAACTTTTTGACATCTTATTATTAGTCTAGTACTATAAAATTTATATTGTTCAATTTTATGTCAATGTACAATTTGGCGGGTGAAACATGGCTTCAACAAATTTATGAAATTCGGAATTTTTGGATTCCGGTTTACAATCGAATGGTGTTTCCTGCTGGTATGAATACCACACAACGTGTCGAGAGTATGCACTCTTTCTTTGACTCCTTTGTGCATAGTGGTACAACATTAAGAGAATTTATTGCTAAGTATGAACAAGCCATTATGCGTAGATACATGGATGAGAATCGAGAACACTATGCCTCTAAGCACATGCATCCTGTCCCTAAGAGAAGACCGCTAATAGCAGAACATGCCGCAAAAGTGTACACAAGAAACATCTTCAACATGTTTGAAGATGAGGTCGAAGAGAGCCACCGATTAACCAAAAAAAAGTTAGAGAAAAATGGCTTTGATTACACTTACCATGTGTCCCATTACCAAAACCCTATTCAGAAGTTTACTGTTACTATCAATACTTTTTCGTGGGATGCTTCATGTGATTGTCATCTTTTTGAGTTTAAAGGTATCCTTTGTCGACACATATTAGCAATATTTCAAAAGAAAGATGTACAACAAATACCTCACAAGTATATTCTTCCAAGGTGGACCAAAGAGGCAGCCGATGACATTCCTGTTCCTATAATGGTAGAGACAGATAAGCTGTCTCTGATGCGCACAATGCACTTTAACCGCAAAGTACATCTTTTGTTATCTTGCTTGCATGAGTGTAATGAAGCTTATGAATTGATTATGCATGCAATGGACAAAGCATATGAAGAGGTTTCAAAATTGAAGAATTCTACCAAAGAAGTCATTGAAGTGGAAGAAAGCAAACTTGATGCTCCTCGTATCTCTATTGTTGATCCCCAAGTCTCAAAAACAAAAGGACGCACAAAAGGACGTCCAGAAGAGGTTTCAAGCAATGGAAGGTTGAAAGGTGGTTTTGAAATAGGTATGGCTCTTGCCAAAAAACAAAAAAGAAAATGTGGTATTTGTCATGAACTTGGTCACTATAGTACAACTTGCAAAAATGGATTAGATTCTTAGGATATTTAACTTTTTTGCTTCCTGTTTTGATTTTGAATGCACAGGAATATATTTTGTATGAATGCCAAAGTTAATCTATTTTGTTATATTATTACTGTTGTACTTGTGTTGTTATTTTATTTTTCTGATTTGAGCATAACTTAAAAGGGCATGGAATTTTTCTATTTTTCTGATTTAACTAGACATTAGTTACAAACATAAATTAAAGGGGCATCTAGAGATCCAATTTAGCCAAACTGTTTCACAGGCTAATAGTGAACATCGCCATGAGTACATAGAAACAAGTTTCACATTTTTTGGATTTTTCTACAATTTTTGGTGGAGCTTCAAAGTTCAGCTTTTAAAAATACAAAAACTGGTACACAGAAAAAACCAAAACCAGACATCAGTTACAAACATAAATTAAAAGTGCATCTAAAGATCTAATTCAGCCAAACTGTCTCACAGGCTAATAACGGACATCGCCATGAGTACATAGAAATAAGTTTCACATTTTTTGGATTTTTTTACAATTTTTGGTGAAGCTTCAAAGTTTAGCTTTTAAAAATACAAAAACTGGTACAGCTGGTTCAGAACTGATACGGCTGGCACAAATGCATAAAAATGCAAAAATTTGACAAGTAATATGGCTGTGGGGTAAGAATTTTTAAGTATACTAGATATGTAGAGTAAATATAGACTAATTGATATTAACTAAATAACGTAGTTTGTTCTAAAAGACAATAAATGAATAGAAAAGTAAACTTGAAACATTTTCCATAATCATACAATGATTTTATTAAACAAAGCAATTGTTATACAAAGATAAATACAACAATACAACACATTGTGATCGTACTGTGCAAAACATCAATTACATATCACTTTGTCATATATCTTTCAAAAATTAAAACAAGGTTTTTCATCTAATCTAATATTATTTTATGGAGATCCAATAAGCTGTTTCGAGAAGCTCTCCACTTTTGAGTTGAATCTCTTCTTCTAGATATCTATCAAAGAATCAAAAACCATGAGCTTAGATAGAAACTTCTTTTCCATTAAGAAACATATAAAATGAGCAAACTTATCACTATAGTTATATGAAAACATACAAAATGTAACATTATAGCAGCTTAGTTTTTCTTAGCTATACAAACATCACAATTGTTCTCAAAGGCTTTTTGTCACAATTTAAGCAATACCAACATTCCCATTTTTTCTCATATACTATCTCCAAAAAGCGAGATTTACACAGGAGACTTGCTTATGCTTTTTCTCATATACTATCCCCATTTTTTTTGGGAAGAGATATAGCTTTACATTTTCTAAAATATGCATTTTCGTTTTATTGATTGATAGGAGTTCTCTGATATAGTAAGTTGCATTAGTTTTGCTATTTTTTTCAGTTATAATCTTAATCTCCCTGTCATGTGTTTTACACCTTTTTTATGCTAAAATCAATCATCATGATAGTGGAGGCAGCATATGTTATTCTATAAAAAAAAGTCACATTGAGATATTTAAACTCTACATAATTGTGCAGAAAAAGAAAAGAAGAGGAGAACCTTAGTCGAACTTCTGACGTGTCCTGGTCAGGGAACTGCTTGGGCATATCGTCATATACCCGATTTGCACCTCCATCTGCACAATTCCAAAGAAACAGAACCAATTCAAGGTGTCTTCTCCAAAATTCAAGGTGTCTTGCTTTGGCATGTCTTCTCCAAAATTCAAGGTGTCAACAGAACCAATTCCAAAGAAACATAAAATTAAGTAATAATACCTTAGCAACATCAATTTGAAGTAAATAAAGTTCTTTTGTTCCAGCCAAGAAATTTCAAACCGAAGAGCGTTTGAGATCTCCGACGACAGAGAGGCGAGGCGGGGAGGCGAGAGAAAAGTAAGTGACGATTTAGGGCGAAGTCGGGTCCGAGCGAGAGCAGCTCAGGAGTAAGGAGGGTTCGGTGCGGCGCCGAAAGAGGAGAGGCGAGGTCGTGTAGAGGATGGGGTCGGGTGGAGAGGACTGGGAGTCTGGGCGACTTCTAGGTTTTCTTAGTTGGGGAATTTTCGCATGAGAGAGATGAGGGGTTCATCTGTTTTAGTTACTGGATGCCTCCATTAGATCTGGGTTTGGAGTTTATTTAAATGGACGCGTCTAGTAAATGAAAGTTATAATTTCAGCGACAAAATTTCAATAGATCTGCACTATTTTTAAAGCAGATCCAATGGTCTAAAAATAGTGTAAAATGTTGTAACTAAGAATCGTGGTAACTCGATCCCTCCTCTATATATATATCATATATATTATATATTTTAATACATATTATGAAAATATTATATTATTCACCATTATAATAAGATAAATATTATGAACTTAAGTATATTTAATATTTTGTTAATAAATATCTGATCTGATCGTATCCGTATCTGTATTCGTCTGATATTTATCTGTATATAAAAGAAAAAATATATATATAAATATGATTTTATCACTGTCTGCTCCATATCAGCTCCACTTTCCTAGAAATAGAATATAATTATACGTTGTTAGTTGTTAAAAATAAATTAGATTAATTTTAAATTAATTGGATACCTGGAATCCTGGATATGCCAATTCCAATTTGAATTAATTAACCTTAACCGCCCCCACGTGGGACCCGTCGACCCTGTCATTTCATTTTCCTAATGAACCATCAGAAATCCGCCACATAATCATTTGGTACAAATAAATTAAAAAACTAAAAATAAAAGGACCTATCACTAATCACGTAACTTGGATCTGGCGTACAATTGTCATCAAAGTAGATCAACATGGCTTTTTCCATTTTCTTATGAGCAATCTGCGGCAGGTATAGTGTACATGTGTCCACTGAACCTGCCATCTGTCAAAATGTCAAATCCATCATTTTTATGTTAATGTGTTCAGATAGGAGTTCTTTTAGGTTCAATTAGCTCTGCACTTAGCATTACGATTGGTGCGCACGGGAATTGAAACAGATGTACACGGATTTTAATTTATGTAGCACAGATCTTAGTGCAATCGAATGGTCATTTAATCATCTAACCAGAGTAGGTCCGATGAATTATAATGTGTTACTTCAATAACTTCCATAGTTCCATTACTGTTTTAATAAGATGAGCATTTGACTTTTTAGCAACAAATTACAACATGGCAGGTGAGCGTTTTGACTCAATGCTGTCACATTTTTCTCCTCTCTCTGTTTATAACAAAATGGATTCCTCCTTTTCAATTTGTCAAATGTTTTCCTTACATATGAATTTTTTTAGAAATAATAATATGTGACAGCAGAATTTTAATTTTAAAGTCCACAATCATACAGTGAAATTCAAATAACTAAACTACAAATACATATTTAACATTTTATAAATGGATAATATGTGACAGCAGAATTTGAATTTAAAAGGCCGCAATCACAAAGTGAATTTCAAACCACTAAACTACAAATATATATTTTAACATTTTACAATGGAGCCAATTTATATAAAAAATAAAAAATAATTAAATTTCAACATATATGATTAAAAAAAATTAATTTAAATCATGAGGTAGGTACTTAATTGTAGACTCGTCCCTTTTTTTAATTGTTTTCTAAAATACTCACAGATAGTAGCCCAAGTGCCCTACTTAAGGGTGAAAACGGTATGGATAATATCTGATTCGTATTCAAAAACTTAGATGTGGATATCCGATATTTGAATATTCGTATAGATAAGGGTACTGATATGATTTTATGTTTCAATTATCCGTATCTGAATAGTAGATATATATATCATATATTTCAATATATATTATGAAAAAAATTATGTTATTCACCTTTATAATTAGATAAATATTATGAACTTTAATATTTTTATATTATCTTAATAAATATCCGATCTGATTCGAATCTGTATTCGTACCCGTCTGATATTCGCTCTGTATCTATATCCGGAAAATAAAACAAAAATATATGAATATGATTTTACCGCTCCGTTTTCACCTCTAGGGCCCCAACCCTTTACAAAAAAAAAAAAAAACAAAAAAACAAAAAAACAAAAAAACAAAAAAACAAAAAAACAAAAAAAAAAAAAAAAAAAAAAAAAACTGAATAAATTGAATTAATGGAAATAATTTGAGGAACTGCGTATAATAAGATTTTCAATTTAATAGTTTCAAATATCACATGCGATTTAAAGTAGATATTCCAAATTGTTAAAAGGCAAGGGCCAGAGGTACCACTCGTGCTCTGATTCGTTGTCAGCTTTTGACAACTAATTAATCTCTTTTTTTTAAGGATAAATGTGGAAGTTGTTATTATAAAATACCAGCGGTGTCAAATTTTAGACAGCTAATTAATCTTGTTTAAGTTTTTATTATAACTTCATTTCAACTCTATTAAAATATTAATATAAGCATCTTAATTTTATGCACTTTATTCTTTCAATTTTATATTAATCAAGATTTTAAATAGTGGCACGTACATTGTCCATCGCAACGAAATTCTACACAAAAAAATTAATAATAATAATTACAACTTTTCAGGAATTTATCCTAAATAATATAGTTTTTATTTTGTTCTTAAAAATTTTGTTGGACAGTTCATATCAATTGTTGGAATTTAAAAATAAAGATATTAATTTGTAGTACGGACCAATCTGCTCTATGATAGTGCCATAGTCTCACTTTTGTGCTGATATAATGTTTAGAAACTTGTAATTTGGATAGAGGCTTGCAAATCTCTCTAATGACCAATTGAGGTTATTGGAAAAAATAATTGATCGCATAATTTAGAAAGTAGGAGTCATTTGGACACAAATATTAAAGGAGATCCGTACATTCCACCTCGAATCATATTAATTCTAATTCTAATAAGACAGTCTCAATCTAAATTCAAAATTTGAGTTACTTCAGAGAATCTTAACTTGCTAGAAAGAAGGGAGCGAGGTTGAGAGTTGGAGAGACGAGACAAGAGGGAGAATTTTGTAGATGTGATAAATGTTTATATTTGTAACTTTATTCGCTTCCGTTTATCTTTTTTTCTGTGGTGGTTTGTTTATATCTCATGTGTGTGATGTTGAAGGCGTTGATATTTGTACGGATGCATGTGATGTAATGGAAAATAGATCAGGGATGGACCCACATGAGATCGGGGGGCAATTGCCTTCTTTTGAATTTTGAATTTTGAATTTTAATGGAGATTTATTGGTCCCAACCGACTTTGCCCCTCTCCTCCTTGAATTTTGTTTTGCCCCTCTATAGATTTCTGATTTGTAATTCGGGTTAAATTTAGAATTAAGATTAAAAAATATATTTTGAAGTATGATTGGTAATTAGAATTATAAATTAGAGTATCATAATTTCTAAATCAGAACATGAGAAAGTATAAATTAAAGTATTGTTTTTTGTTTTTTTTAAAATCTAATTAGCTATTCAAATGAAGGGATATTCCAAAAGCACTTGCCGTGATATATGTTACATGATTGGCCTGATTTGTTCTTAATTTTTTTTTTCTTGGGGGTCGTTAGTTTATGATGATGCATGCTAATTAGGTGGTATGAATATGATGTTTGTTGTTGTTATATGGCTTTTCTTTGTCAGAAATTGTCCTTCAGAAATTATTATATGTTTCAAATTTTTATTATTCTTTTTTATTATTGTTTATCGATGATTTACATTGATTACTTTAATATTCACATTAAATATCTCCGTCGTAAGTTTTTTGAAACAAGGTCTAAAATTATTATTAATTTTGAATTATTTATGTATTTATTTTGATTGCATTGTTTTACCATTCATGGCGATTATTTTATAATAAATGCCTACACGGGAAGTTTATCTGAGGTAGAAGATTAGTTATTGAATAAATTGATTACTAGTCAAAAACATTATTAAAACATTATTAAAATATTGAATATGAAGCTATTTGAAGTCCGAACTGTGATATTATTGAAGTTCTGTGTGAAATCTTGTCTGAAACTTTTCCAAACCACATGATATATATGATCTAATCAAAAGTATATCCTAAATGTTTTAATATTACAATGTTAGAAAATAATCATCTTTGGTTCTCTGTTCATTTTTTTTTCTTGCTAATTCCGTCTTCCCTTCTCTACCTTATTCTCACTCAAGTTATCATGATTGTCATATCGAAGCAACCCATAGCTAGCTAGGTAGTGATAAGAAATAATATACAATGCACCATAAACTTAACTACACATGAACTTGACCTTAATTAGATGATAAAAAAATTTGTCAAGACATGACAAATCATATTTTTAGCTTATAAATACATGTTAGTAACTAAAAATTAATTAAAATACTTCGGCTTGTGTATTTTCTCAGAGAAATACAGGCGATCAAAGATGCATAGAAAATTTTCTCCGTATATCTTTTAATTTTCTTAAGAGAAATATTTAATTTTAACTTACATAGAGAAAGAAGGAAGAAGGAAGAAGGGTCCTCTTTTTTTGTTTTAAAAAAAAAAATATTTGTTAATATTAATTATGACAATCATGGTAATTTATTATCTTACGATTTAAAAACACTTTCGAAAGAGATTGTCTAAATAATTTGGGATAGGTTGCCAGTCCGTTTTAAATTCTCTTAATTAGCATTGAATGAAGGTCAGGTGCCAAGTGGCGAGTGGTGAACCAAGGAAAAGATTACGAACAACCTACGGAATTTTGGAATAAGAAAAGCATTATTAATAATAAATTTGATTTGGTGAAAAAGATTTGCATGCAGCCAGAGCAAAAGGGTATGAGATGATGAGAGAATAGAATCCGATCCGCCAGCGAGCTTGATAGGAGCGTCTACGCACCGACCTACACATGCTCTCTCATTCATGTCACCATCCTCCGATTCCTACGGAAATGGATTTTTTTTTTTAAATAGAATAATTTTAAATATTTCAACGGAAAAAAAAAAAACACTATTAATTTGATTTTTATAAAAAAAAAAGGTCCACTGATTGGTGGAGACAGAAAAGTATTTGTTTTACCGATTCGCAGGATCGATGGAGATATTTTCTATTATTTCCTAGGATCCGCATGATTTGTAAGATCAGTTCGATGGACACATAAAAGCATTTGTTTCACTGATTTGCAGGATCGGTGGATTCATTTGCTATTGTTTCTTGTAATCATTTTGTATAGACGGATCATAAAATAGCTCTACTGATCCGCAAATCGGTGGAGCAAATGTAATTCTGTTTCCATCGATGATGCGTATCGGTAGAACTGTTTTTGATAAAAATCAAATGAATGATGCTTTTCAGTTAAAAATATTAAATTTGATTCTATTTTAAAAATATCACAGAAATGTGCATATATATATTTTATCTGAAATGCTTGTTTATTTCTGATTCATTTTTTTTTAAACTATGATTCCTTTTATATGTTTTTAGAAAATTTACAAAATATTATTTATTTAAAATAATTAATTAATTATACAATTATGTCTTATTTTGAAAATTGTCCCACCCTATTCTATTTTACTTTGCTTCATGACTATTAGCTACTATATTAGGCAGCAACTTGTCATTCTGTATCATGCCGTTTGATAAAAGAAAAAAAAATTAGGGGAGGCATTTGTCTAATTTTAGATTTAAAAAAAAAATTTATCGTTTTTTTCAGAAAAAATATAAATATATGTTCGTATTTAAAATAATAAAATAATTGTGTTTGATTCTGAAACTTTGCCTCACTTTATTATATTTTACCATTAGCTACTATGCTAGACAATGTCATGTCATTTGATAACAGAAATGGTTATGTTAATAATAAATCTATTAACAATCGTGATAATTACAATTGACGATGTTATAATTATTTTTGAAACATGAATCATGTATAGTGAATGTTATAAGTTTCAAACTAAAATTTAGATCTTTGAAAATAATATTTCAGACTCATAAATTTCAGCCTAAAACAATGTAAATTGAAACAGAGTTTTATTTTAAATCTAAAACAGAGTTAAATCTCAGTTTATTATACCCCCTACGGTACTGCAGAGGATACAGACTCCAACCTTCTAACGGTAAAATTTGCACGAATATTTAAGTCATGCATACGGATCTTAAAGCGGATCGGACGGTTAAGATGCCTATCGAACTCAGTTTGAGTCGTTCAGCGATTTTTGTCAGCGTATCATTTTAAAGAAAATCTAATTTTTTTTTTCCGTAAAATTATCATATACATGTTTAAAATTAGAAATGAAATTTTAATGTAGAATTTGAAATTGGACAATTGACATCTCCGGTTTTCTTAAGCGATAAGTCGGCAAATGTAGCAAAAGGCCAATCGAACTTATCCAACTCTCGCAATTGACACCTTTTTAAACACGGTGAAGTCACCGCCCAAATCCCAATGTGGTTCATCACGTGAGTTGCACGTGATACCTCCTCCCTCTATCCTATTTATAACCCAAACAGAAGCTTTCTTTCTCATCATTCGTTCCAACAGAAGCCTCTACACACTCGCTCTGCTTCTAAAGAAAAAAAAAAGGAAAAGAAAAAGAAAAATGTCAGACAGCACTGCTACTTGCATAGATATCATCCTTGCTATTATCCTCCCTCCTCTTGGTGTCTTCTTCAGATATGGTTGCCAGGTATACAATTATACTGGTTCATTCAATTAAAGAGAGAAAATTAAGGGGAATTAAAGGATTCCATTAATTGAATTATATGCTTTTGTTGTTTGTTTTGTACAGATTGAATTCTGGATCTGTCTTCTCCTGACCTTGTTTGGATGGCTGCCTGGTATCATCTATGCCGTTTGGGTCATCACTAAGTAGAAAATTCAATTCTGGTAAGATTTCTTCAATTTTAGTACTACTTTCTGTTTCTTCTAAATTTTGTATGAATTCAATTGGTGTGACAAAGTTTGAACCAACTTTACTGTTCTATTGAATATATTTAGTTTTCTTGCTTAATCTTTAATGGAACCGAATATCTAGTAGAAAATTTCTAACCCTAAAGTCACTGACACGTGGATCCTAAAGTCATCACGTATCAAGGTGAGTCCGGAGTAAAACTATATTTAATATTTTAATGTCAAAACTCACTTCAATCTCACGTGTAAGTGATTTTAGGAGCAGAAATTTTTTATCTTAGGACAGATGGTTTGGTTCCATATTTAATTGTTCATTGAAATTTTTTAGCCATAAGATTTTAGATTAAATTAAAAAAAAAGTTTGAAACCGTTAGGAGACGTTAACATCTTCTTGCAAACAAAATTATTATTATTATTATTATTATTATTATAATTGTAGTTTGATAATTATTAACTTTATTACTTTGTTTTTTTATTTTTAGGAAGTGTCGGCAGTGGTCCTGTGGGAGAGAGATATTTATGGCTTGTGGGACTAATTGTTGAGTTGTTGAAATGTCATTTGTATGCTTGTGATTTATTTATTTGAGGGATTTGGTTTAATATGTATTATTAATTATATTTTAGATGTTCATCTCTAGATGTTCGTGGTTAAAATCTTGTGTATTACATCTTGTTTTTTATTTTATTTTATCAGTTTGTGAATTTGCTTCAAACAAAAGATTAACGTGTGATTAAGCTTTGAATTATATTTTTTTTGTTATGCTTATTAAATTTTAATATACTTGAAAGGAATGATACATCCTACTAATATAATTGCATATTTGCTTTTTCTAAGCCCACTAGCTAATTGGGTGACCCACTATTTATTTTAAACATAAAAGAAGCCCATAATTCAAATCAGGTAGAATAGATAATCACAAAAGGGGCAAATTTCTCTAGAGGACCTTAAATTGTACTAAAATAATTTATGTTTGTTGGATTTAAATATATCCTTCACAAGCTAAACCTAATCAAGTTGGTTTGGTACATTTTTCAACCACAAGTTAACAAAAAAAATTATCATTTGGCAAAAAGTATATAAATCATCGCATTGATAATTTAATCTAAATGTAGGGGCCTAATTGAAACAAATTGAAACTGTAATCATTTGTAGAAGTTAAACGGTAGTAATCCTAAAAGGCAAAAAAAAAAGCAACTATGGACCTATGATTTGTTATTTAATTGGATTTGTAATAAAAAATACCCAAAATGGATGCTACTTTTTTTTTAGTAGAAAATACTTAATCTAGCTTTGCACTTGGGGCATACATGAAAATTTGTCAATAATTGCGTGTCAGCTATATAATTAAACTTTGTTCAAATGGAATTGGGTTTTGTCTAATGATTTTGGATAAAATCTTATTCAAAGTTGCATAATTGTCTCATCTGTATTAAGATTTGTGTAAGCATATTTAAATTTAATAAATTTAAAATAATTCTGTACATCTAAATTGTTCATATAATTTTTTTTTTAAGGTTTTGTTTATATAAATTTTGGTACGGATCAAATAATTGAATGAGACTTTGTTCAGAGTCATTTGAATAAAACTCCTTCCTATTTATAAAACATGAATTATATTAGTTCAGATTTGTTAAACAGAATTTACACATAAAAAAAACAGGGGCAGCTCCAATGAATTTGGAAATTGATTTACTCTTAGTTCTCTTTATAAAAGAGGTCATGATTCTGTATACAATTTAATAATTAATTGAGGTAGATAGTGAAAATATTTGATTGTTGAGGACAATATGCAAATTAGTCCCTAGGAAAGTAGGAATCATAGTTATCTTTTGTTTTGGTGCCTTCTACTTGAAGCAAAATACAGTCATACAGATAATGCCATCAAGAAAAGAAAAGGCAAAAGAGCTTCTTATTAAGTGACATGCAAGTCAATATGATGTAATTACAAGTTTACAACCCCACTAGAATATTTAATTCCCTGTGTTCCACTAGAATATTTTTATCTTAATTATAAACTATTTATTCTTTTTATTTTCTGAATTATTGTAAAAAAATTCAAGTTAAATAAGAGCAATACCTTCTGTATAGGAGGTTGTGAGTTCGAAATTCAAATGAAAGTTATTTAAAGATATTTAATAGAAATTGAAAGGCTAAACTTTCATCTTTCTATAAAAAAAAAAGTAATACAGTTTTCTTCCAATTTAATAATTATAATAATCAAAGTATTAAAAAAATTGTCATCATTCATCCGGTACAAATACTAGAAAAAATTTTATAAATACATATGAGGTGTACATAAAAAATACGGATACTATGAGCAGTATTTACTCTTTTAAAAATTAATCTCCTAAATCAATAATCCCACAATTAAAAAAAAATCTCGTTCAATAAATTATTGCAAAGGAAAAGTCCCTTCATAATAGATAGAGCAGAATAGAAAATTTTGAGTTAATATCTGAATCCACACTATATTAAAGGGTCCCGTGCGTTATAGGTGTCGACCGGATTGGCTTGAATTCTTAATTAAACTAGACATATTTAAGTAAATAAACAAGTTATATTCTTCATTGTTTCCTTGAATAAATATTTATGTGGGAGTTGTTAGTTTTTATCGAGTCACCTTTCGCAAACCAATGAACAATTATGTGCATTATTTTTTTATTAAAGATTGGAAATAAAGTCATCCAATTATTTAATGAGTGTGTATCCTATGAGATATCTCATATTTTGTGTGACTGATGTGTCCAGTGCCTATTCGGATATAGCGCACGGACCAGACAACCAGTATTATTTGAGTTGTGAGATTCGTGCATAATGCATTTGAACGGTTGAGATTTTTCAAAAAGTCACGTAAAATATGAGATATCTCAGAGAATGCAAATTCCTCTTTAAAATTCACAAAAAATTCTCTAATTCGAGTCTCAAACTTGCGATCTTCTACACAGAAGGCATTACTTTTACCACTAGACTGTTAGTGTTGGTGTCCTAGACTTAGATCATATGTATGATATACTTAGTTTATAAGTTAATAATTTTATCATTTTGTACCTTGAGTATTCATATTAGTGGATCATTTGAGTTGATAACTTAAATTGTAGAACTTCTCAATGAATAAATTTGTTTACTCTTAAATGTCCCTTATTTTGGCAATCAGCAAGGTACACTGGTTGACCATATAAGATAAGTGTAGTAATTAGATGATGGCCATGTTCTACAGGTTATACGATAAAGAGTTATCGATCTAATTGCACAGGTGCATACATGGAGATGTATGGCACTGGACAGACCCAAGAATGAAATATCATATGGATTGTGTTCTATGTCATTGATATTTCATTGTGTCTAGAATTCTTTGGTTGAGATATTTATTTTTTTTACATAAGGGATGTGTATTGTTAGCACTGTCCAACGCTCTCTTTAACCAGGAGTTATATAGGCAGTTACTGCAGTGCATATAACTTATGCGGAAGAACGATACGTATCAAGAAACCATTGTCCCTTATATGCTAATATAAGTGATGATATCTCTGGACTCCTTGATAAAGTTTGAATTATGTGCATGCAATATGATTATATGATAATCATATTATAATTAAACTTCAAAAAATCAAGAAAGAATAATTAGTAAGGATGACACATTCATACCTTACGATTATTTGGATATCATGTGACAAGGAATTGACACAACAACATTTTTAATGTTACAGGGATCGTGATTTTGCTTTGTGCTTTTCATCAACATCATTTGGGTAATCAATATACCATGGCTAGTTGTATTATTGATTTATGGAATTAAAATGTTTAATTCCATTGCCATAATGATGGGATCTCATAGGGTCACACCATATGAAAGATTAAAAGAAAATATATCAATAAAGCATATGTGATATGTATATAATATGTGATATGTTAATTATAAGGAGTTATAATTAATTTGTACAAATTATATGTTATTAATATATGAAAAATTTATGACATGGAGATGTTGTAAAATAATTCTAGTAATATTTAAAGTATGTGTGACATATTTTAAATGGCTTTTGACACATGAGAGATGCATATAAATTAACATTTAATATTAATTTATATGTTGGCATTTTTAAAGTATGGAATTGTGGACTTAATTAAATATTAATATGATTAGTATGTTTAAGTTCAAAGCCCAAATATATGCTATTTCAGCTGGGGAGAATTGATTAGTGATGGCATGATTTAAGAAATATTTAAATATGTCATTAAACCTAATCAATTTTATAAAAGATGAGAGAAATTTCGAGACAGTTTTTGAGGTAACTTTGAACAGAGATTTGAAAGGGCAAATGTTAACTATTTTGGACTTATGACCTATGAAATTTGAAGCCCTTTGAGTCTAGAATCCAACAGTGAAGGTTTCAAGTCGTTTGGAGTTACCTAGAGAAACATATATCAGTTTTAGTACCGAAAAGTCAAAAATTATGTGTATATTCTCTTAGCCGAAATTTGTCTTTTTATCTCCCATTCTCTCCCATTTTCTCTCATGTGTTGAGATTTAGAAATTTTGTAAGAATATTTCAGAAATTAACAAGAGGGTTAAACTATGATTAAGGTTCTACTTGTTAATATCTTACTAGCTTTAGAGATACAAGTATTTCTTTAATCTTTCGGTGGATACCTAAGGAGGCTCGTCATTTGAAGGGCTAAAACACAACCACTGTTGGAAGAGAAAGGGAATAAGAAGTTGCTAAGCGAACAACCCTTCTTAATTTGATTTGGAGATCAAATCTAAGGTATCATATTATTTCCTTCTTAATTAGGTTAATTAATATTGTTTCTTGCACTTACAATAACTAGATCGTTTGTTTTGAGTCGAATAAATTTTTTGTTTTATTCCTTGCTATCTAAGCATCAAAACCTTCATAGACTAAAAGTTGATTCTCAATTATGTATTTATGTGCATCGTTGGATTGTTGGATTGAAGTAAAGCGCCTATGTTTGTCGGATCACGGACAGATCTTGAGATACTGCATGAAGTGTTTTGCGACTCTCGTAATTTTAAAAACATTTATCATGAGTATAAAAATTTAATTTATAATTTAAAAAGTTTTATATAATCTAATTCCCTTCATAAAATTAAAATATTAAATATGTTTTTGTACTTTGTAAATTTAGTTGTTAAAATTCTATTATGCAGCTACAATAATTATGATTGAAATCTCACTGACTACATATTTTGCATTTATATACATTATGCATGTTACTTTAGTTGCTAATATAAATCAATTAAATAAGATGTAAACGCAGAATCTCCAAAAGCGTGGTAGAGATAAAGGAAAATAAATAAATTGTGGTCCAACCTTGCAAAAGGTGTTTTTAGGTGTTTTTTTTTTTTTTTAAGAAAAGGTGTTTTTAGGTAAAAGTAGATGAGAAAAGGATCTCCACAATGTTTGCTGATGAACAGGAACAGCCACCTTGCCAATTCCTATACTTGGATGCTTAATTTAAATATAACAAAACTTCTACAATAATATAATGCATTCAAGCGAAATTTTTAACATTGAGAATAATATTGAATTTGTGTTATATTACTAATTTAGTAAAAGCTCAGAATAATAATATTAGCATTCTTGTTTTACACCCATCTTAATATTTTTTAACTAATAATAATAGTAGGAGGAGGAGGAGTAGTAGTAATAATGATGATGATGATGATGATGATAATAGCATTCTTGATCCAATAATAATTTAATTAAACAATTCAAACACAATTTACGCATTCAGATTAATATTTATTTTGTAATATTCAGATTAACACAAGAACTTGGACACATTATCCTTACCATATTTTTATAAAGATCCAACATGCATAAGTAATATGTTTAGATGGAGGAAAAATTGCATCATTGTTATTTTTTATTTCTAATTCAAGCTATTTATTTTCTCTTAAAAATAGCATTTGGTTATTATTATTTTATTATCCAATACCTCACCGATATAGTAAATTGAGCTTTCCTCAATAATTATAATTCAAACAATTAATGATCCCAAATCATATTGGATTAGTACCTATATTACACTTTTTGAGTTAGCACTCTTCTTAAATTATGCCAACATAGATTATTATTGCACTATTTCTTTGAGTATTCAAATTATCATATATTAAATAAGTTTTTAGTGAGTAGAATCAAAATATATTTTATGGAGAACAAATGAAAAAATTCATCAAAAATCAATAATAAATATATTATATGCGATAAAATCAAATTGTTAATTTTATTTGATAATCAATTAAATGCAATAAAATCAATTCAGTGGAACTTGAAATTAAACAAATTGAAAAAATAAAATAAAAAATCAATAATAAATATATCAAATCCAGTGGAACTTGAAATTTATTTGATTATCTATTAAATATCGATAAAATCAAATTGTTAATTTTTCAATTAGACTTTATATGTTACATTCAAAAATAAAATGTCCTAGGGACCAGATTGATAATTAAGTTTCTAAAATATTTATTTGGGCCTAAATCATTAATCATCAAATATTGGGCCTTAGATAAAGGCCTCCATTCCTCTTGTAATTTATTTCGAATAAGAATTCCAGTGGTACACACGTTTCTTATCCAAAAAATTTCTCTATTTTCCTTCTGGAAACTCCACATAGCATATGCTTTCCATGGATTCTCCTTCTCTCTTTCTCTCTCTAATTAGTTCCTCGTGTCCATGAAACAAGAGACATTCTAGAGAGAGAGAGTTACAAGTTACACACAACACAAGATGGCCTCAGCAATTGCAAGACCCGCTTTTATCTTCCATCTACACCAAACAAAGAAACCACCTCAAACAACCTCAACTGTGCCTCAATGGGGCATTTGTAGAAGACCTATTTCTCATAATAAATCCCTTTTCATCACCTCTTCAGTAGACCTGTCCCAAGAAGACAAACCTTTAGAAGTAGAAACAACCACACCAGAGACAACACCAGAACTAGAAGAAGTTAGAGAAATTATGGATGATGGCGAACCCAAGTTAGACCCCCGTCGGTTTGAGGAGAAATTTGCTGTCATAAATACCGGCGTATATGAGTGCCGATCGTGCGGGTAATGTTTATACACCAATTATGATAATATTTCAAGATAATTAGAGAAATTAGACAAGTTTTGTTATTTATATTGGTTGACAGTTTTAAATAATGGAACCCACAAAGTGGAAGGATGACAATTGAAAATCATCCAGTGCTGTATTCAGTTCCAATCGAAAGATCCTCAATTCCAACCAACGAAACAAAAAATCACACCGAATAATATATTAATGATAAAACAAATCACAATCAAACACCATCACATAGTTTAGATGTAGGAGCCAATTTCGGATAGCACACGATCGAAGTCTTGTAAGCGCTACATTTCAGTAGCACCTGTTTGAATCTTATGACTGAGAACTTGACGATCACGTAAGAGTCATATTCCGAATGGTGCATAACCAAAATTATGCAAGCGTCATTTCCAGGAAAGCGCATATTCCAGGTTATGGAGGAGCTGTTTTCAGGGTAACATGTAACCGAGGTCATGTAGGCATTCGACTTGTTGCGTGGGATCAAAGTCATGTAGATACTGGTTAACTGTACATGCCAAATATATATCACTCAGCTTTTCTTCTTAACAGGTACCTGTACAACCAAGCAGTAGGGGACCCTTCTTATCCAATTGCTCCTGGACTGGATTTCTCCAAGCTGCCAAGCGATTGGAGGTGTCCGACATGCGGTGCCGCACAATCGTTCTTCGCTAGCAAGAGTGTTGAGATTGCAGGGTTTGCACAGAACCAGCAGTTTGGACTTGGAGGCAATTCTTTGACTTCTGGTCAAAAGACTCTTCTCATCTATGGAACTCTTTTGTTTTTCTTTGGGCTGTTTCTATCTGGTTACTTCTTGCAATGAAGTTGTTTATAAGATAATTTTTGTGGGATATAAATGTGAGTTGTCAAATTTTACTTTGATAATATCATATGGGATGAACAAATTTAGCTAGGACAATAAAAATCTATCAAAATGAACATATAAGAGATTAGTCATTTTGTGCATGACAGCATAGCAGCAGTTCAGTCTCTGAGGCAAAGTATATAACTTTTTGCTAGGAGGAGGCTACTTATATTTAAGCTGCTTCACTACATACATTACATGCAGTTATCAAGTTTGTCAGACACTGAATCAATTTTGGTCCTGGAATTATGTTGGTCAGATGTTTTATTAATTGAATTCCTGATTTTAGTTTAATTAAGGTCTTGTATGATACAGTCATTTGGCTTTCTTTTTCTTCTTTCTTTTACTATGTTTGTTAGTAACACAGCTCAGAGAATAGATTAAATCAAGACAATTAAATTTGGTAAAATAAATTTTGTTAAGCACTCTGGAGAATTTTAGCCTACTTGCTACTTTGAAGATATTATTGCCAAACCAGGTTTAAACAGCAAATTTAGCAGCATGAATCATTTTACGTTTAGTGTTTTAGCGTGATTTTCTGAACGATAAACTATAATATTAGTAAATTTTATACAATCATTTTTCTTCTTCTGTAAAACCAATTCATTACTAACAATCAAACATCACTAAGCATAATAATATAACAAACAAACCTATCATTCTAACTTACACTTTAGTATGTTACTTGGTTTCCACACAGTGCGACTGCAGGTTTGATAGTAAGACAACACTATACACCTATTATTATCTCGCAATAAGCTATGAGATGCTCCAACTAATTTGAAGTAGAGCTTGACATGATGTTTTGAGGATTAGAAACAGAAGCGGTGATTGGGCAATTTCCAGAAATAAGAGCGAGACAAGAATTGTAAAAGAAAATGTATTGACCAAATATGGTTAAAAGAGTAGGTTAGTATTTTGGTGAAAAAATATGTAACAATAATGGTGAAAAAGAGAGAAACATGCTGATATTTTTAATCCAATGTAACAATACTAATAATACTAATAAGAGAGACAATACTGAAGCGGTAAAAAGAAAAGTAAGAGATGTTACAATAATAAAAATTTAATTTCTACTGAACAATTTCATTAGATAACATGCTGCATTTCAACTGGCACGAGTAAGTATTATTACATGTGTCTGGTTGAGCTTCTTTTCTCTCTTTGTTTTCTCATACCCAAAGTCATCGTCAGACGAATTACTCGACAGTTGCTCGTCATATTTCAGCTCGGAGATAAGCATGACCTAATACGGTAAAAAGCAGAAAAGTGCATGAAAAATAACAGATTATTATACCATGGGATAGACACACAGCACAAACAGCTTAACCTTGCAGAAATATGAAACACCATGGTATTGAAAACGAAACAACTTAAAACTAGCGATAGTCCAAATGGATATATCTTGCCTTTATCTTGTTGCTCTTCAAAGTTCAAAAACTTTTTAGCAATAATAAGAACGAGGCAGATCTAACCTTGTGGAGACAATAATTGAATTACTAAGATATAATCCACTAAATTAAAACATATAATCCTACAGATGCTCTCATCTTACCAAATAAAAGTACAGTCCAGTCCATTCATACCATCAGTTTCAAGAAAATGTAGAGGAAGACTAAAAACAAATACATACCTACTAAGACACACACAACAACCCAAAATTTATCGAACTATTCATTGCTCATCGTCAGCCCCTTTATGCTTCTTCTTCTTTTTATCCTTCTTCTCACTCTTCTCCTCTTTCTCTACCTTCACATCCTCCTCTTCCTCACCTTTCTTCTCTTTCTTCTTCTTCTCTTTCTTCTCACTCTTCTCCACTTTCTCATCTACACCATTCTCCTTCTCTTTCTTCTCCTTCTTTTTCTTCTTCTTGCTTTTTTCCCCTTCCTCTCCCTCTCCCTCCTCTAACTTCACCTTCTTCTCACTTTTACCCCCCATCTCCAACTCTTCTTCCAACTTCCTCTTCTTCTTCTTCTCTTTCTTTCCTCCTTCAGACTCAACATTGTCTTTCTTATCTGATTCTTCCTTAACAGGAGCAGCCGCATAACCAGCAATCATCGCATCTCCTCCAGTTGGAAGCACTATATTCCTATTCCACTCAGGTGGAGTCTTCTCATTTGGCTTCCCGTGTTTATCCAGAAGCCCCTCGGCAATCATCTTCTTTTTCACAAGAGCCCTTGGTCCCAACCCCCACTTCCTTGGGTAAGTGTCCCGATCCATAACCACCCGCTTGATCTTCGCCACAGCACCATGATCACACGTGGCCATCACTGCGGTGGTCATCTCTGCAATCCCAAGAGCTATTGCTTCTCCCTTGGTTGTCATTAAGACCACCTCCTCACCTGCATCTATGTCGTTCTCGAACCGTAACAAACCTGGAATCATCAACTTTGCACCATAACAGATTGCATTTACAGCAGAATCTTTAACCACTAGTCTCTTGTAACTTGTCAGAATCATCTCTAATGGCATGACTACCCGCCGTAAATAGCTCTCATCTCCCATGTTATCTTTCACCCACTGGGCATCTTTGATGTCATGCATTGTCACCATGTTATCTTTCTCACCAAGAATACCAGATCTAACACGTCTCAGCTCCTGCATGTGGCCCCCAACACCCAAAATAAGTCCCAGGTGGACACACATGGTACGAACATAAGTACCGGCTTCACAAGAGATCCAGAAGACAACAAGGTGGCGCTCAGCATCATACTCAAGGAGCTTGCTCTCGTATATTGTGCGGATACGGAGTTGTCGCTTGACAGCTGATATTAGAGGAGGGCGCTGGAAGACAGCTCCAGTTAGGGTCTCAAGGGCACGGGCCACACGGCTTACATCAGGGACGGCAGAGTGGAGCCGTGCAACGCACACATACTCTTTGCCAGCACCTTGTTGAGACTTGACAAGGCGGGTAGCTCGGTCGATACACACGATTAGGTTACCTGAATAATCCAAGATTAGTACATCACAACAAGGGTTTTCATATAAGATATTGGTATTGCAGGAAAAAGTATCAGAATTAAACCTGATGATTTACCAATAAATACTTTGTATCCATAGCCAAAATTCTAATTTAAAATATGCAGAATACAGATCCAGTAAAGCTGGTGAAATTAACATGCCTCTTGATAAATACCCAGTAACAGAGTACTGGTTCAATATCCAACTTTTTAAGGGTAAAAGCAAGACTGTCCATGTGAAAACCTCATTCTACACTTATAAATGTATTCGCTTAACACTTATTCAGCTAAAAATTTCTCAATTCACGCTGCATAAAGCAGTTGATGGTGAACGCCATGAAGCTACAATAAACCAATCTCTCTTTAAACAAGGCCTCAGAGTTTGTATCAATAAGATTTTATGCATTGTTTCACTCTCAACATTACCTGTGTCAGCTCAAATTTTTACAACGTGTAGCAAAAAGAAAATATGACAAAGGTTTTAACAATTATCTAACCTGTCACTTTAGGGTCGAGGGTTCCACTGTGACCCGTTTTCTCCACACGCAAGATCCGCTTGATCCAGGCGACGACCTCGTGCGAAGAGGGATTAGAGGGTTTGTCGAGATTGATGACGCCGTACTTCAGGTGCTCAGCCAGAGGCCTCTTCAACGGCGAGTGGCCCGTCGGGAGAGGCGTGTAGTGACCAGTTCGTACATTGAGGCGGTCGTAGTTCTTCAACAGCAAAGGCCAAGTGGAAGTGTCGAGGGATGGGACGAGGGCTTGGGACTTGATCACATAGTCATTGATTGCCTGATCGGAGACGACAGCATCTCCTTCGTTGGATGTGATGGTGTCACCCTTCGATTTGTGCTTTTTCTTCTTCTTATCGGAGGTGGAGACAGGAGATACAATTGACTCGGGAGGCGCCGTCGACATGGTGGCGCGGGGAGAGGTTTGAGAGGTTTCTAGGGTTTTGGGGGGATGGCGGCTAGAATGGGACTGGCGTTATAAAGAGGGTTTAAGGGTTTTGGTTAGGGTTTATTTTATTTTTTGCGGGTCGGACTCGGACGGGAATTCACAATTTCACATCCTCTGCGGAGTTCGTGCGGTTCTTTTAATCTGGTCCGTTCATTTTGATCGAACAGACCAAATAAGATCTTGGTACGAATCTCAAAGTAAAATTAATACTATTCCCTCCATCATCTCGAGCATTCACTGGCTCAGAGTAAATCTGAGCCATCCAATCAGCTCCGCACCGCAAAACTCCGCAGAGGATACTGGTCCCTCTCTTATTGTACAAGGGAAGATTTTATAATTATTGAATCTGGACCATTCATTTTAACCTGGCACGAATCTCAAAGTTCAATAATACTACCCTATTTCTCTGAATCTCAATCCAGCTGAGATTTAATCTCAAACCGTAAACTGATGCACATCCTCTGTAGTAATAGAGAGGATACAGATCCCTTGGACGTACCCATGTATCACCGTTTGTATTCCTAGTGTCTACTGAGGGTCTCATACTTTTGTCTTTGTATTCTTTTTTAAGAGGGTTTATGCTTCAAATTTTTTTATGTTTCGTCATGTTTCATATTCTATATTTTCATTTTTATAGTCTAAATTATCAATTTAAATTGTTCAACATTATTATTATTATTATTATTTGAGTAAAGGTTGGAGGTCAAGCAATCCAACTATTTAATACCTTTGTTATTACAACAAAGAATTTCCCCCATCTGAGTTTCGAACCCATGAATTGTTCAACATTATATTCATTCTCTGCATTTTATTACTTTGTATTTATTTAACTTTATATTCGTTCGCTGTTTCATATTCATACTTTGTTGTTGCAAAATTTTGAATACCGTCAATAGTTTTTTTTTGTCATCATTCTCTGCATCTTACCGTCAATAGGTTTTTTTTTTATTGAGTTATCATTTATCCAAGCGTCACTTAATTTACAAGCAAAGTTACATGAATTCCCTTATCATTTGTCATTTATAAAATTCACCATACGTCGTTCTGATTTCATTGTAGGTAAAAGGGAATCCATAACTCAAGCTCCCTGAGGAGATACAATACCCGAAATTTTTATTTGTATCGTATTGAAAAAAAGTAATAAATAAAAAACCACTTTTTTTTTCTAAGAACTTCGAAATTTGTCACGTTCGTCAAATTTTTATTTATTGAGTTATCATTTATACCCGAAGGTCTGCTATTTAATTTGGCGGACACCAGTTCCACCAAATTAGACGGCGGACCTTCTATTTTTTCTTGTTTTTCTTACAGCTAACACAAAAAATAAAACTTCGTGATGAATTACAATTCAACACTGTATTATAATATTTGGAGGAATAAAAATAAAAAGTAATGATGACTTTGTATTAAAATATAATTTTTATATTAAAAATGGCGTAATGAGTCAAAACTAAAAAAAAAATAGAGAGAAGGTCCGCCATTTAAGATGGCGGACCCACAGACAGGATCCGCCAAATTAAATGGCATACTCATCCTTTCAGCTCTGCCGTTTTATTTGGCGGACGTGGCAGATTTTGAAATTCTCAGAAAAAGTGGTTTTTTGGTTTATTATTATTTTTTTCAATACGGTACAAATAAAAATCGGGATATAATACAGATTCTCATTCAAATCAAAATCAATTTGACATCTATTTAGAATTTAAGTGTGCACGTTCGGCATGCTGGATGTAGTCTTCTTAGCATTCCTTAAGGCCTTAAACAGGAAGAACAGGGGAGCTTAGATAGGCTTAAGGCTTTCAGCTTTAGGTTTCTTAGAACAAAAAATTAAGCTGGCTTTCCACTCTCTTAAGAAATTCACTTTTTTGCACCTCCTTAACGCCTAAAAAAGTAACAATATATATTTTATTCATGTTAAGCTCTATTATTCTAATCTTTTATGTGCTGTATGCTAAGGTTAAATTCTTAAGCTGCTTTACCGAATACGCCCAGTAGGGTTATGTACTCACAGTTTTATCACTATTTTTGAAGTTCAGACAATTGATCTGAATTTCTTAATATAATATTCATATTAAAATATATCTCGAGATATTTTATATATTTTTTTAATAGTTACAAATTTTTTGTTCGATCTGTACTGAGATTCATACGCATTCGATTCAATTTAATGTGGCAGCGAATTCATTTTGTTTCATCTTTTGAATTATGGCTTCAAATCCTCTCCAATACTGCATAGGATCTTCCTCACTTTACGGTTTAAGATTAAATCTCAGCAGGTTTGAGATTCGGAGTGACCTGGGGGGCAGTGTTATTGGGATTTGAGATTCGTGCTAAGTTAAAAAGAATGGTTCAGATTCACTAATTGTAAAAGATTCCCTTGTGCAAATTGGAGAGGATGTCAATTATCGTGGTGCTTGTGTCCGGTGCTTTCGAATTTGCATCCTCTGAGATATCTCAAACTTTGAGTGACTTTTGGAATATCTCAATTGTTCAAAAACGCTTTACACGAATCTCAAAGCTCAAATAATACTGGCCCCCTACGCTGCCCCGAATAGGCACCGGACACGTCAGTCACGCAAAAATTGAGATATCTCAGAGTATACTCACACGGTGCTTTCGGGCGCTTTTGAAAAAAATGAAGAAGAAAAGAAGCTTTGTAGTTGTGCTTACAAAAGTTGCTTCGCTTCGCGATTAAGCTTCTTTCTCCCCTTACAAGGGTTGTCATGTCACTCATGTGTCCTTGTACTTTCGAGGTGATTTTGAAAAGAAATTTTCACTTCTTCCTCTCATACACATACACCGAAGAAGAAACAATCTGAAGAAACAAAAATTGAAGAAAAGTAAAATACAAATTAATGGAAAGCGAGCTAGACGACTGGGGTTTGAGTGCCGAGCAACTCGATTTGCTTGAAAAGGATGCAATTCGTCAGATATCTGCTCGCTCCTCCAATCAAAACACCAATTCTTCTCCTCTCCCCAATCGAACCGCCTCTTACCCCAATTCCCCATCCAAACCCACTTCTATTCAATCACGCATCGACAGGGTGAGCATTTGCTACATATGATTGATTTGGTATTAGTTTTTTGTTTTTAGGGTTTACCAATTTTTTTTTTTTCCAAAAACTGTAATTTTATTAGGTCTGGTGGGACATTTTATGTTTTGGCCAGAATAATGAGGATGCAAAATTACAATTTAACTCTTCATCCCGAGTAATCAGTAAATCTTGTGATCGTCTCATGTGTGTATATAACCTAGAGCACAACAAATGCTCATTTCATACTGGTATCTGCTCTTGTGACAGGGATTGTATCATTTTGATAGTTCTTTTCTTGTTCTGGTATAAGAAATATACATGAGGTTGGCCCCAAACTGCTTACACTGTCTGTCAGTGTACAACTGATATTGTAATTATGATTTTGGAGAACAATGTCTATGATCTTTCATCGTATGCAAATAAAAATAAAAGAAATCAGCACTGGTAATTGATACACCTGAGTTACTAAAGAGAAGAGCTCTTACTTTACAACTGAAACATGCAATTTGAAATATATTATCTGTTCAGGTAGATCCTTGCTCTCCTTCTCGATTCAGGCAACCCGACATAAGTAGAAATAATGGTAATCAAATGCTTGTAACTTTGTTTTCTTTACCTTCAGTATATTTTCTTTCATTTTCTTTTTTCTTTAAACTTGCTCTAAATGATACAGGCGAGACGCCTAAGATCTATGTTAGGTTATTTCTTCATGCCAGTGGTGCTATTGCTGCTAGTTTCCCTTACAACCAGGTATCATACTTTTTTTTTCCCCACGTCTGGCAAGTTGCACCCACAATCTCATCAGCTTGCAGTAAAAACAACATTTTTCAAGTTTGGAAATTTTAACCACTCCAACTATTTTTAAGAAATTTGACAATGATAACCAACAGTCAAGTTTCTAAACTGCCACAGGTACGTTTTGTTGAAAATGACAAATTTGTCTGTACATTCATAAAGCGTTTTCTCCATGAAGCACAGATTTAGCTGAATCCAGCAATGCATGAAATTGTTTTTGGAGTGTGGAGTGTTTCTCCATCAAGCCCTAGTCATTCGTTTGTGTGGAGTGTTTCTCAATTGTGTGATGAATTGTGGGTGTTAATTGCAGCCACGAGATTTTTTGTGGGTAATTTTGTGAAATGCTCTTATATATGTTGTTACTTATAGTTTTCTTATGGGCTCTTGTAGTTACGTTTTCAGGACATTCGTGTTCCAATTATTTTCTTTTCTAGTTTGTTGTAGATGCATTTCGCAAGATCCCTAAGGCTACGTGGAATAAACAGCAAAAGTAAGGTTTAATTACATGTTTTTTTTGTTATCTTAGTTGTTTTTGCTGACATTTTATATGTTTTTTAGTGCTAAAAGAGTTTTATTAAAATAGTCTGTTTCATAACCAAGCAAGCCACACAATTTTTCTTTTTGAATTAATGAACTTGAATTGTCTTCACAATTTTGGTTTTCCAATCGTTTGTCTTCTTCTGAGCCACATGGATTTTAACTCACTGTGTTTTGGATTTAGATTTTATTCTTTATTACCCTCTGTTGTAACCATGAATTAAACAGGATATGGATGTTCCCTTCTTCCTCTTTACAAGCAGCTGAAGAAGTTCTCAGTGCCGTCTCTGGTGCTATAGTTGAGGTTATTGTTATTTAACAACTGCAATTTTGTTAATTTAAAATTCAATACCCTGAATGACAAACCCGAGCTGTTGATCTTGATCTATATATTAAGCAATTTGTGCACGTCGAAAGTCATTAAAATGTTTTATTTAGTGTTGTACAATTTGAAGAGGCCAAAATAAAAACTCTATATTCATTTCGATCTATTTGGTTAATTGAATTTTCTCTTCTTGAGCCTGTACAATGGAAACTCTCGAACTTTTAAGATTTTTGATGGGTAGACATCTTATTCATTGAGACCAAGATAAATGGCCCGGGATTGCTGTTGGGCATCTGAATTTCAAACTATCACTGCCAAAGGGAGATTGTGGCATCAGGACGATCATCTATTATGATGATCATATTTACCTTTGCTATTCTTTTACTTTTTATGAGGCATAATTTGATGTCTACCACCCAATTGCCAGCATACGCATAACAGCGTATTCCTTTAAGAAGGTTACTGGGGTAACTTTTTTTAAAATGATTTTTGTGAGGAGTCCATTTGTCATGTTAAATTATGTGTTACACTAATTTTTATTTGTTATTACATAATTTAAGCCTATTCTAATTCTGGTTAGGTTTGATTGTCCCTTTAATATTTTATAGGTGAATAAGTTAGAACCACTTGTTCAACGTGCACTTAATGCTGCATCTTCAGTTAAGGATCTGAGAGGTATGTTCTTTTAACCAAACTGAGCCCTTCATGTGTTTTATTTTGAAGGTTGGAGGGGATTACCTACTGACTGAAAAGAAATGTTAAATATAAATAACAAGTTTTATTCACAAGACAACTGTTTTTCTCTTAGTCTAATGTATAAAATTAATTGATGTTTTTCGCTTAGGCTATTTTTTCACTGCCAAGTGAATATCTCTAGTTAATCAGTGGTCTTTGGATTCAATTAACCCCAACATAAAGCCCAGTTAAATTATTGATGCAACCAAAGACCAGCACAGACATATTCATCAAAAAAAGAGAGGGAAATTGACAAGACCATCGTCAGTCAGACTACACAATTTATACAAGTTACTGATGTAAAGCTCCTTGAAAAGATCTATATGTCAGGATGCCGTCCCATGTTGAATCAAAGCTCCTTGATTTCCAGAAAGAAGGTGTCAGGTACATGTTTCCCAATTTGGTTGAACAGATTGTTACAGAGATTTCATGTTACTGGTTCACAGATATGCATTTGAAGCCGCAAATGATCATTATGTGCAATTAAGCCGCAATTCAATCCAATTTTATTTTTTCTGTTTCTTTTGTGAAAATCCACTATGATAGTGCAACTTTAAATCTACTCAGGTTTGCATTGCAGCACGGTGGAAGAGTTTTAATAGCAGATGAGATGGGTCTGGGAAAGACCTTACAGGTAATATAAGAAATGATAAAGAAATAAAAAAAAATCAAGGATAAAAAAAAATAGTAGTACCTTTTGTTAAGCTGGGATGAATAGCACAAAATTTAAACTGCAATCGGATAGAATTTTTAATTAAAAACGAAATAAGCTGAACTTTGTCAGTTTGCACTTGCAGGCATGGTGCCTGTACTGGCTCCAATATAATGTCAAATTGCGTGATTTTCGTCATGGGCTAGAAGTTCTTAAAAAAAATCTGGACGAGGACATATATATATATTTTTAATAATTTGATAATATTTGAAATTATAGGCTATTGCTATTGCTGCCTGCCTTAACGACACCTGGCCAGTGCTTGTTATTTCACCTTCTTCCTTGCGTTTACATTGGGCTTCGGTTAGCATCTTTCTTTATTCCTTTTTAAGGAAGATCTACAAATATGGTGTACTTTTGCGAACCTAACATCCAATGCAAGGTGCATAACTGTCTATCTATGAAAAAAGTCCGATGCAGTATACTTGAGTACTTTGTACCCATTTTTCTTTCAGAATTACCCTTTCTCTGCTTGCTTTCAAAGAGGGCAGAGTAGTAGTTTGGGCAACTTTGAAGAGTAACTTACAAATAACCAGGAAATGCGGCAATAAGTTGTAAACAGATGTTTTGAGGTTTTGTGAGATATAAAAATTTGCTGTACATATCATGATTAGTTTGCTCAGTACTCTTTGTATTTATATGTTTATTATTCTGATAGGCAATACAACAATGGCTTAATATCCCTTCATCAGATATCCTGGTATGCTCAGTATTTTATACTTCCCTCTTGTTATCAAATTGATACCCGTAAAACAAAAAAATGGCCAATTTTGCATCTGAAGTCAAGTTTCTGAGCTGCTCTTGCAATTGTGTAAACCAATACCAATACCAGTTTAACTTGATGTGAGGTTAATATTAGACCAACTTAACAGTTCAGTGCCATGTGCTTTATATATAATGAATATCGGGTTTTCATTTGCAAGTAGAATAAAATACTGGGTTATCTTACCAAAAAGGCATTGTCAATTTGTTGTCTATGTTGCCCTCGATACCAATTAGTCAGATGGAAGAACCGATCGTTTGGTTGTTACAATCAGGGTTGTTCACAAGACAAAATAAAATTCAGTCCACCATCAATGTTGAAATCCTACAAGTACACAAAGCATCTAATCACCTTTTTACTTCTTTGCCTGTGCTTGTGTGGAACAGGTAATGATGCCGCAATCAGGGGGCTCAAACAGGTTGGGATTCAGGCTGGTGTTCTCAAATTCCAGAACAGAAATTTATTTAGATGGTGTTTTCAACATCATTTCATATGATGTAGTTCCCAAGTTGAGTGAAACACTTCTTAAATGCCACTTCAAGGTAAATTTAAAATTTCAATTACACAACCTAAGTTGTTTCAAATCCTGGGAAAAACACATGCCGATATTTGTAATTAAAATATATATATATATATATATATATATATGAGTAGAACTAGGGTGCTCCTAAGTTCACCCAACCTCTTGTGAATTTGACTCTAAAATATATCGAATCAACTTTAAACGATGAAATCCAAACCGTTGAAATCCTTCTACCTAATGATTGATGCGTCTACATGTGAAAATTTTAAAGTTTCGAATTAATTTAATATAGAGTCAAGTGGTCAAAGGAGTCCAAAAAATGAATGCATTAAAATTAATTTATAAACCTTAAACTTTTGACTACTTTACTCTATATTAAATTAATTCGAAACTTTAAAATTTTCACATGTAGACGCATCAATCATTAGGTAGAAGGATTTCAACGGTTTGGATTTATCGTTTAAAGTCAATTCGATATATTTTAGAGTCAAGTTCACAAGAGGTTGGGTGAACTTAGGAGCACCCTAGTTCTACTCTATATTAATATATATACATCAGCTACTGTTTGGCTGGCTTGGTACCTGTAGTGCTAGTATTACTTTGGTGCAATTACTGATACAATAGAAGATTAACAGTAAAAAATGGAAAATAAGCAAACAAAAAAATCAATTATAAATAGCAGGAGAATTCAAGGAAGCAGAGTATGCACAGGTACTCTACAAATGAAGAGTATTGATTACTGAACCAGATCACTTGTGCATGCATCTGTATTTTTGTAGATGGAGTGCATGGTTTTATAACTTCCTTATTTTTGTTATCTAGACGGTGATTGCAGATGAATCACATTTTTTAAAGAATGCTCAAGCAAAGAGAACAACTGCTGCCGTTCCCATTTTAAAGGTTTGGTCCGTGAATTAAAAGAGAATAAAACTAACAGTTTGACTATATTATAATTTTAATTTGATAGTGATTGCAGAAAGCAGAGCATGCTATTTTGCTTAGTGGGACTCCAGCTCTTTCGCGTCCAATTGAGCTGTTTAAGCAGGTTTTTAACATCCTTTTTCCAATCCATTTTTCTATCTCTCTTTTTCGGTGCCTGCTATTGGAATTATGCTTTTCCTGCTTTATGAGGGGGCGGTGTCAATTTGTCCACACCGGACACCGGACACCAGTAGATCATTATATATCTGGTTCATTTATTTTAAGCTGTTGGGAAGTAGGGAGTGATGTTTCCGTTTCCCCATCCAAAATCTGTGTGCGATGTGTAGATAAATAGTGGCTGTTTTGTATTCGATTATTAAATATAATATGGCAAGTTCACAAATCATGTATTTATTTTGCAAAATAAACCTTCCGTCTCACAGAATGGTTTTTTATTTTTATTTATCATAAAAAACAGCTGGAGGCTTTGCATCCTGAAGTGTATAAGAATGTGCATGAATACGGCAACAGATATTGCAAGGGGGTAAGTAAATTTTCATAATCTTGTCCCAGCTTTTACTGGTTCCTTTTCTTCTCTCTTTATCAAATATTACGAAAAGGGACTTCTATTGTATCTCTGGAAAACCTGAAATATCCCTACATCCCTTTGTAAAGTATAGATACATCTCATTTACCGATTCTTTTACTTCAAATTATTTCAAAGAAAACAAACCCCGACTATGAAGGTATTTTAGAGGTTACTTGAATTTCTCTTGTTAAAATTCTTGTTCAGGGGCATTTTGGAATGTATCAAGGGGCAAGCAACCATGATGAGTTGCATAATCTAATGAAAGCAACTGTGATGATCCGACGGATGAAGAAAGATGTTCTTACTGAGCTACCCATGAAGCGTCGCCAACAGGTTACTTTTCCACTTACACTCTTCAAACCCCGGTAGTAAGTTTGCTTGTTCTCCATGAGTCTTTTCTCTTTTATTCTTAGCCTCTGGTTTTCTTGGTAGTATATCCAAACTATACAAGTGTTCTCAATTGCTTTCTTATTTCTGTATTTCTGATGGAGAATGCGGTTACGAATTTTTCTGAAAAAGTTGGTAAAATGCAGAAATTAGCACACATAAAGGAATTGATATTTTTACTTTTCTGGTGCTGCATGACATTTTCAGGGGATCGTGCAGACATTTATCCTATTATCTTTATATATAAATCAAATAAAAGCAAATCTGCAATTATCTAAAATCCAGTGTAGTTATAGTTGGGACTGTACCGGTAGATGCTATTATATAAAGGTATTTATGGACTTTATACTCACCTTTTCAGGTCTTTTTAGAAGTGAATGATAAAGACATGAAACAAATCAGGGCTCTGTTTCGTGAGGTAATATCTCTCTCTCTTTGAAAACTTGGCAGAGTCTGCAAAGGGTTAATCTCTCTCTCTCTCTCTCCGTGCAACATTTTTACTTGAATGTTGAACTAAATTTTGTTCTTTGTTGATCAGTTGGAGGCTGTTAAGCAGAGCATAGAGTCCGGTGACTCTGAAGAGAAGATTGCTTCTCTCAAACTTACACAGAGGAGTCTCATCAATAAGGTAATTCCACACGTACGCCTATGGTGTTATGCTTTTGTGGCTTCAGTAAAATTCCACCTTCAAAAGAAAAAGTTACTATAATGTACCTCAGTTTGGTCATTACCATTGTGTATACTGGTTAACTACTTTGACCATATTGCACTTTTCTTCTTTTCTATAGTTTTCTGATTACTGGTGTTCATTGGATAGATATATATGCAATCTAATTAACAGCAATTTTTGTTTGAGTGAGATTAAGAGCAAATTTAGGGACTTCCAAAATTCATTCTATATTAATGTTGCAATTCAAAACACGAGACATTAGTTTTTCACTTCTTAAATATGAATCCTGAACATTCAACAGTTACAGATAACCACCTTAGTTGGAAATTTCTTGTCCTTAGTTATTAATTGATATTTTTTTAATATTAGATATATATCAACTCTGCTGAGGCTAAAATTCCTGCTGTCTTGGATTACTTGGGGACTGTCATCGAGGTAGTATTATTTGCATCTCTTGTTCATGTTGTGCCCATTTTTTTTTGTTCTGAACTGCTCTTTTTAGCTCAATATAAATTACACCATATTTGACTTTAAAAAAAAAATACATGTGGGAATTAATTTGATGTTGATTGAGAGCCTAGGGTTTGGGGTTTACATTTGCACGAGAACTTGTGTCTATTTGCCTGGAGAGTTAGGGTGGGAGGTAGGGAGATTGACTTGGTTTGCCTTTATATTATATTCTCTTTTGGCGTCTTCCTTCGTTTGATATTATATGGCCTGTATCTTCTTTTTGTGGCAGCCGTCCTTTTCATGCCAGTGTACTTCTCTTTGCTGCTACTTTTAATACATTTTTTCCCATGTACCAATTTGTGCTAGCAGTAAAATTTTGTTCCTAAATTTAACTTATTTTGTAGGCTGAGTGCAAGTTTTTGATTTTTGCACATCACCAACCAATGATGGAATCCATCCATCAATTTCTCCAGGTAATTTATCTAAAATATCTGCTTGTACAATCTAAAGTCTAAACTCATGTCAACTGTTAATTGTGATCTTCTTTCTTCCCTTTTTTTTCAAATTTATTTTATTTTATTAGAAAAAGAAAGTGGGTTGCATAAGAATAGATGGTAGTACACCAGCATCTACAAGGCAAGCACTCGTCAATGATTTCCAAGACAAAGAGAACATCAAGGCTGCTGTTGTGAGTAATTTATTTATGTAACTTTAACATTTATAATGAGCCACTTTACAAATTTAATATATCTTTTCCTGTACTAAGGAATATATTATATAGCATGTCCCTATAGGAATTAGGACACAGACCACTTTGCAAGAAAAATTAAAAACTATTGAAGGAATTATCCTGTCTACCGTTCACTTTCCCTGTTACTTCAAAAGATGCACAGATTACTAACCCTCACGCACACACACACACACACACAAAATGAGGAAGAAGGGTGGCACAGTCTGAGCATGTTGCAAGAAATCAGGAGTGAGAGGGTGTGCTCTGTACCTGCCCTTTATACTTTTTTGTATTTTTATTTAAGCCTGTAGGCACTCACACAACACACACACACGATGGCAAAATAAGAGACTGTCTGCTAGTGGGATATGGATATATTTACTTTTGGCAGTATGCACACAGATGGGCGTCAAGATTTTTAAGTGCTCAACTTAAGTCTCGGTACAAGTGCAAAATCCTAGCCCCACCCCCCCGGGTTTGCTATTCTCAGATTGTTTGAGGGTCTGATTGCAAAAAAATAATTTGAACTAGGAAAATTGAGGCATATATTTTTAATGGTTTATTTGCCTAAATGAGCCAAGTTGAATTTATTTTTTGGTGTGTGTAGCTGTCGATAAAAGCTGGAGGGGTAGGGTTGACGCTAACAGCTGCAAGCACGGTGATATTTGCTGAGCTGTCATGGACACCAGGAGACATCATTCAAGCTGAAGATCGTGCTCACCGCATTGGTCAGGTACACCGTGTGACTAGTAACTAACCTTTTGATTTTCTTTTATACTCTCTCTTTCTCTCTCTCCAAAGTCCTTTTCTTTCTCTTATTATAGGTATCTTCTGTGAACATATACTATTTGCTGGCAAATGACACTGTTGATGACATCATTTGGTTTGTTCCCATCTCTCTTAAAATTAGTTCACCTATCGTGAGTCTTTTTTTGTAGAATAAACTTTAAATCTTGTTTCCTCTTTTCAGGGATGTTGTACAAAGCAAGCTGGAGAATTTGGGGCAGGTCCTCTCTCTCTCCCCCTGTCACTTTCTCTCTCTAGATGACCTACACATCAGTGCACATTGCAAATTAAAGAATATAAACCCAATACTCTTTGTTGTGAAGGTTCTTTGGTATAAAAAAAATTGAGCTGATCGATGATCATAAATTTGTTCCTATCATTAGATAATTTTCTTGGCCTATGACAAAATTTCAAATTGTTTTTTTAACTCAAGTTTAATACTTGATTTGCTCACTTCATGTTTTTGTTTTATACAAGCAGATGTTGGATGGGCAAGAAAAAACTCTAGATGTCTCGATTGGTCAAACAAGCAATTTTGGTCGAGGAGTCAATTCAGACAAGACAAGTGGCAGCCCATCAAAGACCAATGTCGGCAAGACAAGTGGCAGCCCATCAAAGGCCAATGTCGGCAAGACATTGAGAAGCCCCTCAAAGCAGAGCCCCTTAAAGCAGGGAACTTTAGACCCATTCCTCAAACGGTGTCACAGTCCTGACACCAAAGAAGATCATCCCAAAGTCAAGAACCCTAGATTTTAATTCAGGTTCTTTATCAGTATATCAGTATGTATTATTTTCTTTATCCCTGTATTTTGGAACATAACAATGGAAGAGCAGGGAAATGTATATCCTGTTAGTGTAATGTATCTAGGAAACATGTTTTTAGTGATACACTGATTAATGTTAGGCTTTGTTGGTTGGTTCCATATCAAAAGCACCTTCATAGTTTATACTACCTGATAAAATACTGAAATAGTGTGACAAAAGTAGAATTTACAGGTCCAGGAGCCTTGCAATATCTTGACACAAAATGAAACCACAGATATATATTATTGTATGCCAGTGCCACTCCAATTGATGTTAAAATATATAGTTCCAGGCTGGTCGTAGCAGTATTTGGCATGGACATTTTGATGGATCCCAATCTGCTATGACCCTTCACGTGTGAACAGTACCCTCTTTTCTGAATCCAGCTGTCGAATTGTTTCGAGATGTGTGCATAACCAGCTGTTTCAAGATACGTGCACAGAAAAAGTTGGACGGCTTGATATTCAGAAAAGCAGGAATTTTCATTTTTGATCTAGTAAATTATTCTCTTATCTATCCAGTCGCTTTGCGAAATGAGTTGATTTTTCATTCTATTAGTTACACCTCCCGAGCAAATATTCATGCAACGCACGAAAAATATGTAATATTATTTTAACTTTATTGTCTATGAGCAACGTGAATTATAAGTTTATAACTGTCAATTTTTTCACCTGATCCGACGGGTATTAGATTAAATTTAATTTAATGTTCAATCAGAGTCATGAGATCATATATCAAAATTCATGTGTCTACGCAAATTTTAAAGTTGTCCGTATAAATTGTGATACTATTCAAATCAATGTTATCTAAACCGGACCGGACATCGATTCGGTTAAGTTCCAAATTAATGGTTTACTGGTTAGACCGATAGTTCAACTGGTTCAATTGTTAGTTTTTTTTTTTTTTTTTTTTTTAAATAGTAGTATTTTATGTACATCTCTTACCTTAAATGTCAATTGAAGTAATATTTTGTGCATATAACATAATTTGAACAAATTTCATGATCTAAATAATTCAAATGATAATATTTATATATTTTGCCAATTCAAATTGTACACACCAGCTTTTTTATGATTTATTATATAAATCATCAAAGTGACATTTTTCTTAGTACTGAAAATGAATCAATTGTTCCTGTAGAAAATCTGAAAATTACCATGTAATCTATGAGTCCTCTCTTCTCCCTTCTTTCCTCTTTTCCACTTGGTTTGGTTCTTAAAACTGAATTATTACTTTAGTCTCATCCATTTATCTAGCCAAAAAAAAAGAACAATCATATCCTCAATTATTATTTTTTATTTCTAAAAATAAAAAATTGGTTGCTTCAATCCGCCGTAATCTACCCTATTAAAAAAATCAGCAATGATCCGAGGCCTAGACTAATAATTAATTGAAATTAATTAAGTCATTAACAATTTATCATAGGTCATGAATCATGATTAATTAAGAGGTTAGGTGATGCTGATGCTTCACCACCAGTTGATTCATTGTGGCCATTCCCAAATTACTTGTGTATATAGTTTTTCAGAGCAAATGAATAGAGGATCATGTGACTTAAAACGACATATTGGATTTAAATTATGTAGAAATTAAATATACAGCACAAGGTATATTAGCATTAATAATTAACAGTATTAATAAGAACATAATGATTTTACACAACAAGATATATTCTATAAGAAACATCCGAACCAACACAAGGATCAAATTGGCATTTTAGGCGGCTACTTTTGTCTTTTGGCACCGCCACCTTTTTTTAGTAATGATTTCGTTTCGTTCATATTTACAAAGTAAACTCAGAACGCTTTTTAAAATGAAAAAAAAGGCAAAACAAAAGTGTATTAGATAAAAGATAAATATTTTTTAAATGATTGTTAGTATTATTGTTTGTTTTTTGTCAAATGCTTGGTAGACTTGTCGGTTTATTCATGAAATTAGAATGAATTAAAATAAAATATCTGAAATTATATTTTTTAAAAGAAAGTCACGCCTTCAAATTTTATACTCTTGTTATTACAATAAATGATTTTCTTCATCTGAGTTTCGAATTCATAATATCTCACATGGAGACCATGTGCCTTTGCCATCGACAAAAAAACTAGTTCTCAATTTTAAATTAATTTTAAAGATATTGCACTCATGTAATTAATTTTAATTGCTTTTATCGTTTAAAATTAGAAAAAAAAATCAAATGCATTCTATAAACTAATTTCTGAGATGAGATGGATGAGTGAATAAGAATTAATATTTTTTTTATGACAGGACAGTTTAAAAATAATTTTATTAAAGAAAATCTATTTATGAAATCATCACACATCTTTGAAATACAAATAAAATTATCACATAAAATTAAAAATTGAAAGCTAAGGACCTATTTGGATGTTTGGGTTCAAAAAGGACTAATGAGTTTCACGGTAATTTTCTTTCTAAATCCTAGGTTCATTCGGATGCTCAATTTCTTCGCAATTAAGTTTCTTCCTTTCTTCCCAGACTTTTTCCCAAACAATGTATATTGATGAGAAAATAAAAATTCAATCAGACTAAATTATCATTTTCCCAATTCATGCGGGGCCTACTTCTATCTCTCTCATGGACCACTTTTTCTCCATCTCAGTTATAATTGAATGCCTTTTGCAACTACTACTCAATTTCTAAATCCTAGGTCTGTTCAGATGCTCAATTTCTTTGCAATTAAGTTCTTTCATTTCTTCCCAAACCTCTTCCCAAACAACATATATTGGTGGGAAAATAAAAATTCAATCAGGCTAAATTATCATTTTCTCAATTCGTGCGGGGCCTACTCCTATCTCTCTCCTAGACCACTTTTTCTCCATCTCAGTTATGAACTTATGATTGAGTGCCTTTTGCAACTCCTACTCAATTTCTATAGTTACTTTTTTTTTTCCCCTTTTCTTACACTATAGTATGTTTATTCTCTTTTTTATTTTTCCAACTACTCAATTTCCATTAAATTTCCATAAATGCAACAGAGTATTGAATGCAAAGCATGTTCCATATTATCAAATACTTCTTATTTAATTATAAAATTATTTATATTTTCTAAAATAATAATGAATTATAAATTTTATGTTATTATTTAATCTATTTATTATATTATTGATTTTTTATTAATAAAGAAAATTGTACAATATTAAACAATATAGAAAGAAAAAAAGGAAATTTTCTACGGTACAACCGAACACTCAATTTAGCACATTCTCACAATTAATCCTGGGTGTATATGTACTTGTGGGTTCCCACTCCCGTCAAATCCAGAATGGTGCATTTATTAGAATGCCTTTTGCAACTATTACAAAATTTCTATAGTTACTTTTTTTCCTTTTCACACAATACAGTATGTTTATTCTCTTTTCTATTTCCAACAACTCAATTTTCTATTAAATTTCCAACTACTCAATTTCCATTAAATTTCCATAAATGCAACAGAGTATTGAATGCAAAGCATGTTCCATATTATCAAATACTTCTTATTTAATTATAAAATTATTTATATTTTCTAAAATAATAATGAATTAGAAATTTTATGTTATTATTTAATCTATTTATTTAATTATATTATTGATTATTTATTAATAAAGAAAATTGTACAATATTAAATAATATAGAAAGACAAAAAGAAAATTCTCGCAGTACAACCGAATACTCAATTTAGCATATTCTCACAATTAATTATGTGTGTATATGTATCTGTGGGTCCCACTCCCGTCAAATCCGGAACGGTACATTTATTAGAGGCTATCATTTGACTTGTTTGATAATCCAAAACCATCTCCATCGAAAGTGAAGAGAATAATAAAGAAAGTTAGTTGAGTGGTATACATTTATATATTCACATTGAAAACCACAGAGAAACTTCCCTCTCTTGCATGTCATCTCCAACTCTTCAAGTATATATATATATATAAACAGAGAGAAGCAAGGAAGGAAAACCCATTTGTGAAACCCCTCAAAATATCCAAAAGAAAGAAAGAAAGAAAGAAAGAAGCGCATGCGTGTTAAGTTTTCTCTCCATGTTAACTTGTCTCCTATTCTATACCCGATTAATGATCTTCATGCTGTTTCCAGACCAGCTTGTTGGGATAATAGATGTTTGATCTGTTTGCCCCTTTATGTATGTATCCACCTTCAAGCTGTTCGAGAAATAGCATGGAGATCATTGATTGATTGTAGAGTCAAGGAGGCATGTTAGCATACATAAATGTCAAGGCAAGGTGATAATCATAATACCCATATATAGGTCCCAGACCGGACCGGTTCAGGTTCTTTTAGATTTGCGCTTTTAATTTTAGATTTCACAATAATCACTTGTTCATAGGGGTGAAAACGGTATGGATAATATCTGATTCGAATTTAAAAACTCCGATACATGTGGATATCTGATATGGTTTTACGTTTCAATTATCCGTATCCGAATAGTAGATATATACCATATATTTTAACATTTATTATGAAAATTTTATGTTATTCATCGTTATAAATAGATAAATATTATGAACTTTAATATTTTTATATTATTTTAATAAATATCCAATCTAATATGGATCCATATCTGTATCTATCTGATATGTCTGATATCTGCTCTGTATTCGTATTCAAAAATGAAAAAAATAATATGAATATAACTTTACCACTATCTGCTTCGTTTTCACCCCTACATATTCAGGAACTAGGTGTAAATTAATAGTTTTTATATTTGAGTATTGCATTTATATATTCACAATATACTTTCGAGTTGGTGTCTAGTCTAGAACAACTTTCTTGAATTGGGCTGTTGTGTTTTATGAAATAAATGATGTGTTTTACTTCACGTTCATATCTTGATTTCAAAATTTAAAATGTTGATCCGGACCATTTTACATGATCTCCATAATGAAATGTGCTTGGAGAATTTTACATTTTATGATTTTTTTAATTTTTGAAAATTGCTTGTTTTCATAAAATTCTAGATCATAAAAAATAACGATTTAAAAAAATTCTAAAAAATAAAAAAAGAATAAAAAATGTAAATTTTGGCCTTCCAGCACAATTTAATATGAAGATCACGTTGAACGGTTTGAATCGACGGTTTAAACTTTAAAATCACAAAATATAAGCGTGAAATAAAATATATCATTTACTTCATGAACCACAATAACCCAACTCTAATTTTCTTATTTATCACCAAACAAAAAATAAGTTTCCTATTTTGTTGGTATTTATTATAGATAATAATACTATAGTCTATTTGTCTTTCAAATAACTCGCTCGATCTAGCAAAAACATATTTAATAAAATATAATTTTTTTCTAAAAATTTTTGCAATGAAAAAAATTAGGACACAAACAAATATAAAAAAAAAAATTAGAGACTTATATGATGATAAACAATATGACTACTCATGCAATAATTTATGTAAAAAAAATGAAAGCATTGAAATTTTAAAAAAATCACTACATTTTAAGCATATTAAACACCTCTTTTTTAAAATAAAGAGTAAGAAATATCGTATACAAATCATCTTATCATAATAAATAAAAGAAAAACAAAATTAGATGGACAAAAATACAAGACAAGGAAGCAGGGGTTTACATCTCGGCTCTAGAATCTATATTCCATATTTCAATAATTTTATATTACAAATTTTGACATTGTAATTATGTTACGCTATGAAATTTAAGTAATAGACTAATTTAATTCAATGGTAATTATGTTACGCTATGATATTTAAGTAACGGACTAATTTAATTCAATTAAATTAATAAGAACAAAATTAAATTAATTAAAAAGGCCAAACAAGATTTAATTAAAAACCTAATCAACTAATTCAAACCTAACTCTCTGATTAACTTGCTAATCCTAACCTAACCATTATTTAACTCCCCACAACACATACTCCTCTCTTTAGCCGTCTCTATCTCTCTCTCTCTTTTGAAACCTTCGCAGAGGCTACGAAATCTCCCTCTCTCTCCTTCTCTCCCTCTCTCTGTCTCTCTCCCTCTCTTATCGGCCACCGCCTGAGCGCTCTCTCCTCCTTTTAGCCACCACCCAAACTGCCCCTCTCTCCCTCTTTTATTTTTTAAAGTATCCATTTCATTTTAAACTAAATAATTAGTATTCCTTTCTTGGTTAAAAATAATAAAAATCTATAAATAACAAATAAAAAAAAAATACTTAGAATCCGTTTATTCTTCTTTATTTTATTTTTCTTTCTTTAAAATCCAACGAATAAACAACAATAACTGCATCTATACTTTGATTTATTTTTCTTTCTTTTATTTTGTTATTTTCTTTTTATATTTAAATCTAATGCATAAACGATGAATGACATTGACATCTATACGGCTTGGTTTGAAATTGTTCTTTGAATTCGTTTTTTTTTTATTCCAATCGATAATTTGAATCTTGTACAATGATTCAAATATTTAATCTTTCATTTTTCTTTTAATTCTCGTTAATCTTTAATAAATAATAAATCCATGAAGGGGAAGAAAGACTTATTCTTATTTAATGTTGTATTTGAACTAATTCAATTCGAGATTAATCAAAGAGATGAAACAAAAACAACTAAATGAAAGGAATTAAATAAGGAAAACCGAAACCCGATTCTTATAAGAGGAGGGATCCATTTACATCATTTTTTGGTGGCATAGAATTATACTATTTATTTTTAAAGTTCAAATAGTCAATTTAAATTGTTCAACATGTTAGATATATTAAAATGGAAGTGACTAATAGTCCCCCCATTCTATCCCCTAAATGTCCCCCTAACTAACTTATCCATAAACCTAACTAACTTATCCATAAAGTACGATGGGGACCACTAACTAACTTGGATAAACAATAACTACTTTGGGGACCACTTAAATTTCAAAAAATTTACAACTAGCGTGAACATGTATGAACACTTATACGCGCAAGTATTCTTAGATAATATATCAAGTATTCATACCTAAGACATCAAGTATTTAAACAAAAACTGGACATCAACTTTCTTTTCTCTCTAGTCACACACCCATTCTTTACACATTTTTAGAAGTGGTTTTTTTTTCTCCGTTTAATCTCGTCAATATTTCTAACAATCTATGAGAAATTTTGTAAATCTAAAACCACGAACATTTTCTACGTAATTTTCTCTTTCAAATGAGATCCATGATGAAATACTTTCGTGTTCTTTATTGTTCAAGTACTCATACCTCGACATATAAGTATTCATACTAAATTTAGAAAGTATTCATACTAAAACATATAAAGTATTCATTCTATAACTTTGAAAGTATCATTATCAGTAAATATACAAACTACAAAGTATTCACACTAAAATATGTAAATATTCACACTAAAATATTACATGTATATATATACATATAAGCAAATATTCAACATATAACATATTCAAACTATAAAGTTACTATAAAATATTCAAACTACAAAGTATTCATACTAAAACATATAAAATATTCATGCTAGAACATTAAAATATTCATACTTACGCATTGAAGTGTGAATTTTTATGTTGTAAAATATTCCTGAGAAATTCCTAAATGATTTACACCTCGTCGAGCAAGTATTTACATCTCGTAATGCAAGTATTCATACCTAAAATACAAAATATATTTCTAAAAAAACCGTGCACAAGTACGAATGCCTATGCACGCAATTATTAATATATAAGATATCAAGTATTCATAACTAAGATATCAAGTATTTTTAATAAAAATATTAACATCAAGTATTCATACTTACGTATTGAAGTGTGAATTGTTATGTTGTAAAATAACTTTAATTAGTTAATTTGTTTGATGCTTGAACATATTGATATATACTGAGGAAAGTATTCATACTTATACGATGCACAAGTACGAATGCATATGCACGCAAGTATTAATATATAATATATCAAGTATTCATACCTAAGATATCAAGTATTTCTAATAAAAATATTAACATCAAGTATTCATACCTACATATTGAAGTTTTAGTAAAAATATTAATATCTAAAATTTTAAGTATTCATACTTAAGCATTGAAGTGTGAATTGTTATGGTGATAAATCAGTTAATCTATTTGGTGCTTGAATGTATTGATAGGTACTGGAGAAAATATTCATACCTATAACTAAAGTATGAATGTATTTGGTGCTTGAAGTATGAATTGAAAATATTATAGTCCAGCAATTATACAGATCAAAGTTTTCTTGAGATTCATGTGAATCAATTCAGCATTCTCTGCATGAACGCACCGTTTGTGTTTAGATACAGACCGTCCGATCATAATCCGGACCACTCAGGTAATGCACAAGATCTTTAATATCTGTGCAAATATAATGTAAGTATTCACACTATAAGATTGAAAGTATTCACACTACAAGGTATGAATACTTGCTCGACAAGGTATGAATACTTGCATGTCGAGGTATGAGTACTTGAACGACGAATAACCCAAAAGTACTTCATCATGGATCTCATTTGAAAGAGAAAATTACGTAGAAAATATTCGTGGTTTTAGATTTGCAAAATTCCTCGCGAATTGTTAGAAATATTGATTAGATTAAACGGAGAAAAAAAAACCCACTTCTAAAAACATGTAAAAGATGGGTATGTGACTATGGAAAAAAGATAGTTTATGTCCAGTTTTTTGTTTAAATACTTAATATCATAGGTATGAATACTTGATATATTATATAGGAATACTCGTGATCTTAAGTGTTCATACATGTCCACACTAGTTATAATTTTTTTCAAATTTAAGTGGTCCCCAAGTAATTATTGTTTTCCCCAATTAGTTAGTGGTCCCCATTATATTTTGTGGATAAGTTAGTTAGGGGGACATTTAGGGGACTAAATGGAGGGGGACAAAATCTTTACTCTATTAAAATATAGCCTGAATTTATACTACCACAAAAGTAGTAATTGCACTGTTAAAACACCATTAAAGTACAAAAAGATTCCTAGTAAAGTACAAAAGCACTAAATATAATATTTGCCCCTACAGCTTGCATTTCTTATTGAATTCTAAGTAGGCATTCTGGCTTTATAAATATTCAACTTATTATTCTGATAAATAACTCTGGAGGATACAAAACAATACAAGAAAGGAAACTTGATCTTCCTCCTGTACTAGCATATGCGGAATTGATGGAACAAATTGCTGTTTTCATAGAATATGATGGCGTAAATTTTTGTCATAGTATAGATTATATTGGAATATAGAAACTTATGTCGAAAAAATAAGCAATTTTCATGTTGAAATAGTGTTCTAAATAGCCAATTATAGCTGTGTCATAGCTTTTTTAGATAATAAAAGCTAAGCTATGAGAAAAGAGTGCGTTAATTCAGCTACGACCGCTATAGCTGTAATAGCTGGCCGCTATTAACGCTAGGCGCTATACTACTTGGATTTTTCTTTGTGATTTACATGGGCTTTTGTGCTTTTGTTCTTATTTCTGATGTTACTTGGTCTGCTATGATAAGTATGATAAACCGAGCTATGTACTTTTGTTACTATTTGTGATTTAGTCTCTCATTCTATATCGGAAAATATTCAAATATTAATTCTTCCTTTTGCTTGCTCTTTGTCTTGTATTCACTTGTAAAATTATTGTCATTTGTTTCATTGAAAATTGATTTTAATTATTATAATATATAAAATGTTCAAATAGGTATACGAACTTCATTTGACTTATAATATTAATTACTCTTTGTTTATTAGAATCTGTAATACTATGAAATATGAACTATTAAATAATGTTACCTTGTAGATCTTTTTTTTTTATGATTGAAAAAAGTATAGACTTAGATTAGTTGTCATTAGTTGTTACTCCAATTCTCTGATATTGCACATATTAATAATTAGTAAAAATATAGAATATCATTTAAAAAAAAAAAACATTATGTATGATAGCTTCCGCTATAGCTATGCTAATCGCAATAGTTTTTTTTTTTTCTCCCCCTATGCCGCTATAATCGTTATTTAGAACCTTGTGTTGAACACAAGCATCAAATTAAATCGACAACTACAAGTCTACAAGTCGACCCCAAACCCACAAAAATAAAAGCTATTTTCATTTCAATCTGCATGGTTGAGTTTTGGGAAATCAGGGTAGGAAAAGCATATTTTTGAATTCTTTTTTTTTTTTTTTTCTAATAACAATATAACATTGGTAACGTTTTTGCCTTGTTAGAATTCTCAGCCAATCATGTTAATATTTATGTTTGGATCTTTTGTACTAATTTTTTTGCTCAATTGATGCTTACAATCAAACCAAAGAAACCAAACATAGCAATGTAAAAAACCAATTCCTAAGGAGCAATATCATTGGTTCAGCAAACAAATAAAATCAGAGTTCTGAATTGCTCATAATCTATATCATTATCAGAAATACTAGTGCACATCTCAAACAAATGGTTATGATATTTAATTATTTATATATACTTCGTAGTCTATTCTCCTTCCCAGAACCTTACATATATACAATATAACACAATTTTGCCCTGAACAATAGATGTCAACAAGGATTTTAGATCTACTAATTATCCAGAGGTGGCGAAGCTAGGGTCATGCCTTCATCCAAGCTGTGAATTTGGTTTCTTGATGAGATCCACGGTCCCTCCACCAATATGGCTTCGGATAAAAGTGCCTCCCGCCCCGCAGAATATCTAAATTAGGCATCATGGTATATTATTACTAGTTCAGTGCCAATGGTGATATCAAGATTATCCTAAGTAGGTCTTATGATGGTATACCTTTGTCACATTAACATTTAGTCATGTGAAAAATTGAGTGTAATTATAGTGTCACTGTATCGGGCAAGGATCATCCCTCATCCATACCATAGGGATTTCAATTATTACTACAACCTAGTTTTGCTCAATCTGACACATTCTCCCAAATTTTCCTCTTCCCCCTTTGGCCAAATAAAAGTAAGAGAGGAAAAAAAAAAAAAGAACAGTGAGGTACAGATGACTATGAGACTGTAAGCAATACTATCAAATGGAAAGCGAGATTAAAAAAACAGCGAGTTTCAGAAAAAGAAAAGAAACCTTGAAAACATGAGGCGTCCCATGAAAGTGCATGGAGGTGGATTCTTTCTGCCCAGGGAAAAAATACATCTTGAGTATGGATCGCCAAAATTGAACCATGGCGGGCCCCTAACTCTTGCTTCCATCACCACATCCTCATGTTGAGATTGCTGCATTGATTTTGCCTCATCCTGTTGTAAATAAAAGAACAAAAGCTAACAATTAGAAAAAACTTTCTTCAGATGCATTGCTGCATGGAGTTCTAATTGTACCCTTTTAATTAAAAAAAAAGTAATACACATGAGACATCAAGCAGCATTTATCTACCAAAACTTTCTTCAGATGTAAATTTATTAGTATAAGCATACATATGTCATATGCTGGCATGCACAGAATATCAAATCAATCATCCAAAAACTTGAGCATATCAACAGTATAAACCAATCAGCGGGCTATAATTAGACCTCGACTAATAAATGTACCTGGCACAGATTGTAGGTGAAGCTATCATAGTTATCGATAACAATAATTGTCTTCTCATCGCTTTTGATCTCTGTCCGTACTCTCCCATTTGGAAGAGAGGTTGACAGAGAAGCTGTCACAGGATGGCTTTGCCGAATAGCAACAATTCGACTCTTCATCATTCTTCGGGGCTGAGGCAACATCAAGAACAATTGTATCACAACTCCAATACAAAATGTCAAAAGTTCCAGAATAAATTATATTCATAATGGATACATCGCATGCATATTAACAGAAAAGGTAGAAAATTCCACTGATCTAACTGCATACTTCAGCATTTTTTTTACAAGGCCTCTCTGCCTCATAAAGCAGAAAGGGCCTGCCACTAATATAAATAACTGGTTCTTCTCTCATGTTTGACAACTGGAAAAATTTGGAACATCAATGATCAGAGCAACTAGCAATCCTAAATATTGTTTGATCCAAGCTTGAATCCAATCTAAAAGTCTGACATGGCCCAATAAAGCCGAACCACAATTTGAAAACAAACGTAGGTCCTGAAAATACCCTTGAAAAAGCAGCAGTCAACCAAGATTTGAGACCTTGTGATTGCTGATAGTGCCCCAGAGTATGAAGTTCAACGAAAATTGTCATAAATTGGTTTTTAGAGGTGTTATCTATGATCCCTATTTTGGTCAGAGCAGATTTTGAGTCCCGAGTTCATGAAACATTAATAAGAAAAAATGCATCTTCTTCCAGTGCAAGATTAAGAAAAACTTACCGGCTAAAGAGTCTCAAATTTTGGTACTATACTGGCAAGGTCCAGTACCAATATAATGCTGATTGGCACCATCCAATACCATATTTACACAAATACGGAAACAATTAGCGCTTGGTTCTCCCTTTATTCAATTGTGCAGATCTACTCAAAATGAATAGCAAAATTCGAAGGAGGCTAGGGTTCTAGGTGGATCTTCCTCTTCCCTCCTTTTATCTTCTTTTCTTCTCTATTTTCTCTTGCTCTATCCTCTCTCTCCCTCTCTCTTTTTGAAACGCTTGGCAGTTGGCAGAGGCTGCCAAGGGTCTATCTTCTCTCTCTCCCCCCCTCCCTCCTCTCTCTTCCTCTTTCACTATCCTTATTTCCTTGTTTAATGGGGATGTTTGGTGTGAGATTGTGAGATCCTCACGCCTTTTAAACTTATTTGTATGGGTAAAGTTTGCCTTTCTGTGGCTCCGACCTCTACTTTTCCTTTACTTGCTCTAAAACCGTTACCCACTAACCAAAACCATCAAACGTCATGGGCTTAAAAACCGGGTGCGGGTGCTTCTTTTTTGAGAAAGAATAGAAACCGGGTGCTTATTCTTACGTTGGAAAAGTTCCACGCCTCTCTGTGTGCCGGAAGTTTTTTTGGATGCTGGAGGATAACAATTCCTTATGGACTGCATTTAAGGCCCGCATAAATTAGGAGCAACTTACACTTATCAATGCTAACATTCCTATTTAAGATTCAATTAACCACAGAAACACAGCCCATCCCAGCCCAAAACCTAACACAACATTAATATTGATGAACTATATATATTCAGAACTCAATGGCTATTAATCCATGACCAATTAATAGACAAAGAAATCAACCTTGCATTGCTCACTGGGAGCTAATCTAACTTAATATGTAATAAACCATGCCAACAAAAGTTTCCAGTTAACCTAAGCAAAGAAGGAAAAATCAAGGATGGACCTATAAATACCAAATATATATTCCTATGAGATCAATTATTTACCTTCCTCATTTTTCTCTTTATGAATAGTAAAGAAAGGAGGGAAATTAAGCAATTTCTTCAACAAATTGCAAGCAAATACACATTATACAGGTTACCATGCTTTATAGGGGCACATGATATACTTCTAACTTCAAAGCATATATAGAATAATCTAAAGTTTTGTACGGGTACATATAAAGAAAATGAAATGTTCTTCTAATTAGAACAAACAATCAGGTAGAACCGTAGAAGAAGGGAATACTCACCAATGAGGCAGTATGGTAACATGCTTGAGAGTCCCATCAGGTTAATTTAGTTCTCCAAAACAAAGCACATCCTATTAGTCTATACAATGGATTTCTCTTTGAGGTGTGTTATCACAACTTTCCGCTTTGTTCTCTTTGCGGTGCATTAGAATTTTCCTGACCCCTATATTGTTAGAGTTGCTATGCATATATTTGGTACCCATCCATTGATCCAACAGAACATTTCATATCAAGCTTCACTGATCCCAGTGAACAATTTAAATCAAGCTAATCTAGGTTTTCACTAAACAAAGGAGCATTGCAATCCTCTCAGGTAATTAATAACCCGATACGAAAAAAGTTATAATCTTTATCTAGCCCACATGAATAAATAGCCATTATGTCTCTATATCAGTCCCAACTGGTACAAAAAGGGCCTCTTATCTGATTTGGGTCATCTCCTGTTAGGTCCCTATTAAACCAATCAAATTATTCTCTGCAGAATTTTGTTGAACATCTTGCGGGCATAACCAAAATACAGCCACCAGAAATGTTTTCAATAATACTAACAAGAGGCTTTACAAAGACACCCTACTTGAATCAGTTCTCACCAACTAAAATAAATTACAGCAAGAGAAGTAGCATTGGGAGAACTGAGAAGGCTTCTTCAACCGACAGTTAGTAGCGGGATTGAATTCTTTTCAAGTTTCCATAGATTTAGAGACGAACTAAAGTCCAGCATCAGCATCAGCTGCAGCAAACTGCCTTTCTCTCTTTTCTTTCCCCTCTTCATTTTTGTTCTGGTACGACTGTGAATTGGGAAAACAGCGCAAGCTCTCATTACTTTTGCATTTCACCTTAAGGTAACATAAATTTTAAGTTAAAATCAGGGCCGTTCAATCTACTTTTGCATTTTACCACGGACCAGATTGGTCGGATTCTGATCGTACGGACCGGATTGAAATTCAAATATTCTGTTACCTGAGAGGACGGGACTGCCCTGAGCAGTAATACCAGTGTTTTAAAATTCAGTCTATTCGGCCGAATATTCGTATTCGGTTGGAATCTGCATAGAAAATAAGTATTCAGTCTAATATTCGGTTTTGAATATTCAGCCGCATATTCGGCCGAATATTCGATATTTGATTTTGCATATTCGTATCTCTGTAGCCTTAATAATGATTATTTCTCCTCTTAACACAATGAATATAGCATATCAGAAAAATTAATTTTCTCTACAGATTCAGAAAGATTGAATAATTTTCATTTTTATATATTGTCAAAAATATAGAGAAAGAGGAGAAATGAAGCAAAAAAAATGAAAGAATATGGAAATAATTAATTGCAGAAATCAAAGATGGCTTTAAAGATAAATAAGAAAACATATTGCTAGAGAATGAGTATAGTTTTAACTAAAATTTAAACTTCTACACATAAAACATATGTATTTAATCAAAATAAGACAAATTATTTGATTGGAGGGCTGATATTAAATTCGAAAATTCATCTTTCGATCTTAGCTATTGACGAATCAGAACAACTACGTGCATAATATAAGAATGAAGATTCTAATGCCGGCCTTCTTTTTATTATGTTGCCATTCGGCAATTTAGTACCTTTGACATTGTTAAATTACCAACATAATTTTTCTTACAAATTAAACCATTCACTTTAGTTTTCTTGTACAATTCAGTCCCTGTAACATCAAACAGCAAACCAGTAACACAAATAGACCGGTATCGACTGGTACAAATACTTAGAAAGTTAAAGGTGTTCAATCCTTTTTTCAGTAATATTTTAAAGAGGTAATTAGCATAGGAAACATACTAATTATACCTTGGTACAGGATAATTTCTAAGCTTTAATTAGCATTATATGAATTTTATTTCAATCAAATAGATTTTCGAATGGTTTGTTTGTCGTAAATAAAATTCAGATTAACTGGATTGTCTTGTTAATCTGGTTAGAAAAATAATATTAATTATTTAAATATTACATAGGTTTTTGAAAATTATATTCAGACAATTCGTACATTACTTTCAATTATTAATTCATATACATATTTCACATAATGATAATTGATCTCATCCCTTTTAAGGATTTATTCATAACCACAGTTTTGAATGACCGATGCCTCTTACTTCTCAATGTGGATAATTTTTTATCGTTATTTTATCATTTATTATTATTATTATTATTATTATTATTATTATTATTATTATTATTATTATTATTATTATTATTATTATTATTATTATTATTTTAATATCAATAGAAATCGATGATTTTATTCTACTCTTTGCAAACAAAAAAGAAAGTTAAATGAACAATATTTCATTTCTTGCGATAAATAATATGGTAGTATTTTAACATTTTCTTCTCAAAATGAAATAAAATAAAGTGAATTATAATAATTAAAAAATATATATATAGATTCAATCGAGAAAGATTGACCACCAAATCAGGAAGGCAAGCCATTAGTTGATTTGTCTTCAATTGGTATTTTTCAAAAATAAAAAAATTAACTAAAATAGTAATCCAAAAATTATATCAAAGAAATCATGTAGTGTACGAACATGTAACCGATAATATATGATAATGGTAACAAGTGAAATATTATTGATTACAAAAAAATTAAAGTAGTGAATAAAATTAGTGTCTTCAATTGCGATTAAATTATCTTTCTATTTGAATTTATTTTTATTTTTGAAAGCCAAGAATCACAAATGTTATGTTTTTAATTTTTAATTTTTAAAATTCAATTTTCACTTGAAACCAAATAATTAATTTGTTGGAATTGAGCCTAAAGTATATATAAGTATACAGAATTAAAGTACTAATACTAATGCAACATTACTCAATCTATTTTTTTTTTCTAATTAATTCAAATCAATTTGCTCTCATATCTTAGATGAATGCCTATTTTATTTATAATAATGAACGACCACTCATCTAAGATATGAGAGCAAACTGAATTTTAGCTTATTATCCTTGTAAATGATAATCTATGTTACCCCGATACTTCACTTAGGCCCCCGTATCCGTATCGGGTGCGTATCGGATACGGATACGCACCCGATACGGACCCGATACGTGTCCGATACGCCAGCTGGCTTATCGGCTTATGTGGCGTATCTGTTGACTTCCGATACGGTCTCTGACACGGAATAATATTGTCCGATACGTCTGTACAGACAGGGATACGGCAGCGCGATACGTTAATTAGTTTTTTCACTCCGCTCTGTCTGGTTTCCGCTCCCCTCCCAGCATATATAATGATTTTTGTTCTTGGACGTATACGTCCCTGGCCCACCTAGAAGATTATATTTAACTATTTTATATTCTTGCTTCAGATTCCTTTGAAATAATTGAATTTTGTTTGCTCCGTGACTCGAACCCACACCATCAACCAAGAGCGTCAAAACTCTTAACCACTGCACTAGACAATCATTCGTGAAAAATAGCAGTAATTATAATATTTAATATATATTTGAGTTAAACCTTTAGTTTTTTTATACAAATTTAATTAATCTAAATATCATAATTAAAATACTAAAAAATAATATATATATATATATATATATATAATAGACGTATCGTATCCAACATTTTTAAAAATTGCCGTATCGCCGTATCCGTATCGTATCCGATACGATACCTGTATCCGTATCCATGCAACATAGATGATAATAAGCTAAAATTCAGGTATATTGGCTATTTAGAATTTTATATGCACAAGAGACATTTCTTCTTAATAAAATATTATTCTCACAAAAAAATCAAATTCTCATGAACTTGTATCCAAACCGTAGATAAAAAAAGATAACATTTCATGATGAGTCGTAGTAATTAATCCACATTCACCATTCATGATTTCTCGATACAAAATGATTCAGTCATATGGGCCGAGCCGAACTTGCCTATTCAATTTTTTTTTTCTTCTTTTCATATACTCTAGACAATCTGGTCCAACTAGATTAGACCGGTTATTTGGGCTGGCCCGACTGTCCATTTGTTTATTCATTTGTATCCCCAATTTTGTGTTAACTTTTGTTTATTCATTTGAGAGAATTATCAAATCCCCCCATTTTTATTTATATTCAGAGGGAGAATTATCAAATCCCCCATTTTATTGTGTATTACGCTCCATTGCCTCAAGTCCGTATCCTCTGTAATATCCGTGCTACTGCAGATCAGAAAGTCTGATTTATCAAATGCCCCCCCCCCCCCCCCCCCCCCCCCCCTTTAGAAGTATAATATAAAATTTTATATTATTAAATTAAATAAAAAAATTCGGCAGTTTGAACCAAATCAACAAACTTACTACCGTGATACATATCTAGAGGGAACCTGAGTTAAAATGTGCACCACAGTTCCTAAACAGAATAATTGATTTGAAAGCATAAATTAAAAGGAAAAGAAAATAATTTGGGCAGTTATAAGTAACAGACGTAGCCTTCTGTTTAGTTTGTCTTGCGTTTTGAAAGCATCATATTCAACAACTCCAGAATAAAAACAAACAACAAATACAAATAAATTAAAATTAAAAGAAAATGAAAACAGTACAGAAATGATCAAAACACTAACGCAAATAACTTAAACGAAAGCACTCTACAGATTCAATCCGTGAATGATATGTGGGGAACATGTTTGCAGATGTCGTTGCGGATCTCATCTTCATGTTTTTTTAATTCGCTGCAATTATATACCTCAAGGTCTTTGAGGTTGGATAGGTACTGAAGCCCGAGAGGCACCCTTAGTTTCTTACAATGTTGTAGTTCCACTACCTTAAGTAGAGGCATGGCACCCGCCTTTATCTCCCATTCTTCTAGAATTTCTAGTTGGAACAATTCCAACTCACGTATCTGTGGGAAGCCTCCAGCAGAACATCTTATCTTTTGAATCGGGTCGTCTACATCTCCTTGCAACCTAAGAACCGTGAGGAAACGTAGCTTCTCTAGAACTCGAAATGGATCTTCCTTGAACCGGATACTACTGAGTGTAATCTCTGTGATGTGAATGGGAAACATGCCAACTTCAAGTGAGAACACTTCATTGTCTGGGCATGAGTCCATGTTATCCAGAATCAAAGATTGTAAATGCTTATAAAATGGAAACCTTCGCATATCCAATATTTTTTGCGGCACTTCAAAGCCGCGTAAGCTAAGCCTGGTTAAATGATTCAGTGTACCAAGCAACTTGGCAATTAAATCCCATGTAAACAAGTTTTCCCCGGAGATTTCTAAATCACGCAAATTTGGAAGGTTAGGTAACTGTGCATTCCATGACTCTTTGCTCTTCACACCAATGAGTGTTTGCAGATTTCTTAGGTCTGCAGATGATGAGGGTTTTGAAAAAGAAAAATTCGACCATTGCATCACATGCCTAAGTGTTTTCACATTCCATATATCATCAGGCAGGTCAACATCTATTAATCTGTTGAAATCAAGGGTCTCCACAAATTTCAGACCTCTTATGAATGACTCAAAAGATCTGGTTCTACTGTCATTAATACCCTCCCCACTAAGTTCGCAGTACCTTAATTGATTCAGTCCATAAATACACTCACAATCTACTGCATGATCAGCCGGTTGCTCGTCACTCATGTCACTAAGCACCTTAAGTAGCCTTTGCCGAGAGCAATTTGGCAGTGGCTCCACAAAGCACAACAAAGAACGGAGATTTGGATTTGCATGTTCCATAAATTCATCGCCACAAGAGTAATGGATAGCCACACGACATGCCTTGGCGATGCTCTCCCAATTGTCAGGGTTGGAGAAAATTGTGAGAAAGTTATCCTCCTTGGCCTTTTGGATGGCAAGTTCACGAAGGAGATCATGTATACGACATTCTATGTTTATTTTTGCCACAACCACAAGATATGTTGCTCAGATTGAGTCACTTCATCCCATTGCACGTCTTCTATTTTATACTATGAATATATTAAAAAAATTATATTTTATACAAAATATTTTGATTAGTGTAGTTTAAATAAAGTTAGCAGGAACCATATATATAAAAAGTTATAAACCAACGCCACTGGTACATTTTTTCTTATTTCACAAACATAAAGCTAACGTACGTAATAGCACCTGTAATATTAATTGTTTACTTATTTTTTATTTGATTTCATCTTTTAGAAGGAACATCTACAAATTTTTGTACCGATATTAAATCAAATTTGCACTATATTTTGTAGGAACTGTTGCTGGTATTGTTGTTGGGGAATCATGACGGCCAAACAATTACGTCTTATCTAGAAATCAAACAATTACATCTCATCTAGGGGTCAAACACTTACACCCCGGGAAAGAAGAAACAATCCCCACCTTAACCTAAGGACAGCCCTATGCCAAAGATACCCAAAACATAATCTTTAGTGCAGAATACAATACCTGATTCCATAACGTTGGCCATGGAATCTTAAACCCGAAGTTGGAGCAACAACCGTCTCCGTGAGCGCGAGACAAGACTCTAGTTCTTCCTTCTCGCCTTTTGATTGGATCTTAGATTAGGTCTTCCAAAGCAACAAGATTGCCTCTTGAGAATTCCTCTCCAATTTGCTAAATGGAATTCTCCTCTCAATTCTTTGATGGTGGAAGAAAGGAGAAGGCACTCAATTTCTGTAGAAGAATAACTTCTGAAAAGAGTTGGTTATCTTGTGCCTTGGGGACCCATCTATATATAGTTTACACATTCTGGCAGCGCGACTGCGGGTGGTCCACCCGCACTGGATCTCACTGCGTCCGCACTGAGATGATTCGCGTCCAAATAACCGCCTTAAAACTCAGCCCCAAATTTTCACTAAGTCCCCAGTGCGTCCGCACTGGATCCCAGTGCGTCCGCATTACGCTCGGACTTTTCTGAATTGAACTTCAGAACCTGAGTGCGTCCGCACTCAGGTCCAGTGCGGGTGAACCACCCGCACTGGGCTCCCTGAAAACTCCCAGAATTTGGCTAAGTACTGAGTGCGTCCGCACTCAGATCCAGTGCGGGTGAACCACCCGCACTGGACACCAACTGCGTCCGCACTGGGGTTCCAGTGCGTCCGCATTACGCTCGGACTTTTCCTGGGTTGTCCGAAGTTCTCAAAATTTGGCTAAGTACTGAGTGCGTCCGCACTCAGATCCAGTGCGGGTGGAGCACCCGCACTGGGAGCCCAAAATATTTCCAGAATTTGGCTAAGTACTGAGTGCGTCCGCACTCAGATCCAGTGCGGGTGGACCACCCACACTGGGCACTGACTGCGTCCGCACTGGGATCCAGTGCGGGTGGACCACCCACACTGGACGTCCAAAAGGCAGTTTTCTCAATTGCAAATTTCAGAATCAGTCCATCAATGATTTGATCTTTGCCCAAATTGTTCTACACACTTATGGACCACATCCTAATGAATACATAGATTGTCTAATATCTTAATTCCATATTAGATCACTTTAATTGTGACAATCTATTGACAGTAAACAATTCATAATTATATTACATATATGCTCAACGTTGGATTAAGATCCAACAATCTCCCACTTGAGCAATATGTTATACTCTTTTAATTATGTATTGTCAGCCTTATGTGCGCACATACTTTTCTGTCATCCTTATGTATTCCCAAACCAATTCCGTCCATCAATCATATTAGCAAAGGACTAAAGCGGCTTTCGTCACATTTATTTTAGTCGCAACTCAACCATCAATAGTCACAGTACTAATATAACTAAATGACATGAATCATGATGTGGATGTGTAGCATAGAAATTACACGCAATTGTGATCTTACGTGCCAATTTCTAACTAGGTCTCCCACTTAAAACTTGAAACTAAATTTCATAAACTTATTGTAAAATGCAAAATTCAACTAAACAATTTGCAAACACATATCCAAATCTGAGGTCAAACTTAAAATAGAGACAGAAATCAAATAAAATACTTTTGCAAAACAATGCATATTACACAAGGAACTTGTTTCATGTTACAAGTTACATATCATAAATAAGTAAATAGAACATCAAAATAAACAATTAACAAACTCCCACTAAAACTGAATTTCCCTAACCGGAATTACTCCCATATGAGCAACATGCTCTTCAAACTTATTGGGTGGTAATCCTTTAGTAAGTGGATCCGCCAACATAGAGTTTGTCCCTATATGTTCTATTGACAACTGACTTTTCTGTACTCTCTCTTTTACAATCAAAAATTTAATGTCAATGTGCTTGGACTTTGACGAACTTCGATTGTTATTTGCATATAGCACGGCTGAGTTATTGTCACACAACAATTTTAGTGATTTCTCTATAGACTCCACTATGCGCAGCCTAGTGACAAAATTGCGTAGCCATACACCATGATTCGATGCTTCATAACATGCAATGAATTCTGCGGCCATTGTGGAAGATGCTATAAGTGATTGTTTAGCACTCTTCCACGAAATAGCTCCTCCAGCTAACATGTAAATGTAGCCGGATGTCGATTTCATGCTATCTTGGCATCCTCCAAAATCAGAGTCGGTATACCCAATGACCTCTAGCTTATCCGACCTCCGATACGTGAGCATGTGGTCTTTTGTTCGCTTCAGGTACCTCAAGACCCTTTTGGCTGCTTTCCAATGATCTAGACCTGGATTTGACAAGTATCGGCCCAACATGCCAGTGATGAACGCAATATCTGGACGCGTACACACTTGTGCATACATTATGCTCCCAATAACTAAGGCATATGGATACTTTTGCATTACTTCCTTCTCTATAGGATTCTTTGGGCATTGGCTGAGACTAAATTTGTCTCATTTTGCCACAGGGGTATTTCCTGGTTTACTGTCTTGCATGCCATACCTTTTCAGGACCTTTTCGATATAATTCCTTTGGGACAATCCTAATATACCTTGGGTTCTATTCCTCAGTATCTCAATCCCTAGGACAAATGATGCATCACCAAGATCTTTCATCTCAAAATTCTTCATCAGAAATTTCTTGGTCTCATGCAACATATTTATATCATTGCTGGCAAGCAATATGTCATCCACATATAAAACCAGAAACACGAACTTACTCCCACAGAACTTGAGGTATATACACTCATCCACAACATTTGCCTCAAAACCAAATGACATAATCACATTGTGAAATTTGTAGTACCATTGACGAGACGCTTGCTTTAGTCCATAGATGGATTTCTTAAGTTTGCACACCATAGACTTTGCATCTCCCGATACATAGTTTTCTGGTTGCACCATATAGATCGTTTCTTCAATGTCACCATTTAGAAACGCTGTCTTAACATCCATCTGATGAAGCTCTAAATCGAAATGCGCAACTAATGCCAATATAATCCTCAAAGAGTCTTTCAATGAAACCGGAGAGAAAGTCTCTTTATAATCGATGCCTTCCTTTTGTGTAAAACCCTTAGCGACAAGACGCGCCTTAAATTTCTCCACATTACCTTTCGAATCCCTCTTGGTTTTAAATATCCATTTGCAACCAATCGGTTTCGCACCTGATGGTAATGGGACAATTTCCCAAACGTCATTGTCAGCCATAGATTTTATTTCCTCATTCATGGCATCGATCCACTTTTGAGAGTTAGAGTTTTGCATAGCTTGTTGTAAATTTATGGGGTCATTTTCCAACATGCCAACATCAAACTCATGTTCTTGAAGGTAAACTACATAATCCGAAGATATTGCAGACCTTTTCTCTCTAGCAGATCTTCTTATTGGCACTTCTAAATTTTCTTGAGAATTTCCATCATTGTCTACAACAATCTGGCCAACATCATCTATAATTTCTGGAATTTCTCTTTGTGTTGTTTGATCTTGTTGAGTTTGGTCTTCAATAATGGTTTCGTTTTCGACAATTGTGTTTTGAGTAAAGATGGGTTCAATGTCCACAAAACTCTCAACACCTGAGGGAATGTTTGCACATTCCTCTTCGAATTCAAAATCCATTATTGTATCTCCCCCCGCAAACTCAACATCCTCAAAAAATTTTGCATTTCCCGTCTCAAAAACTGAATGTTCTGTAGGATTATAAAACTTAAAACCCCTTGATCGCTCGGGATACCCAATAAAATAACAACTAACAGTCCTTTCATCCAGTTTCTTCTCGTGTGGCCTATAAGGCCTTGCCTCAGCTGGACATCCCCATACACGCAAGTGTTTTAAATTAGGCTTTCGCCCATTCCAAATTTCATATGGGGTTTTGTTAGTTGCTTTAGTGGGTACTCTATTTAGGATATATGCTGCTGCCTTTAAGGCTTCACCCCATAGATTTTGTGGTAAAGTAGTACGACTCATCATACTTCTTACCATATCCTTAAGCGTTCTATTGCGCCTCTCAGAAACACCATTCATTGCCGGTGAACCGGGCAATGTATACTGAGGCACAATTCCGCATTCATCTATGAACTGTGCAAAAGGCCCTCGACATTGCTCACCCGATCCATCATATCTGCCGTAGTATTCACCACCACGGTCAGATCTAATGGCCTTAATGCGTTTGTTAAGTTGTAACTCAACTTCCGCTTTGAAACTTTTGAACATGTCAAGGGCTTGAGCATTTTCTTTAATTAAATATATGTAGCCATATCTTGAATAGTCGTCTATAAAACTAATAAAATACCGCTGACCATTTCTTGTAGCCGTTGGAAACGGACCACAGATATCGGTATGAATTAATTCTAAGACTTCTGAACACCTTTTGGCTTCATATTTTCTAAAATTGGTTTGTTTCCCTTTTATGCAATTAATACAATCATTAAGATCTGAAAAATTTAAGGGTTCAAGAATTTCATTAGACACAAGACGTTCAATTCTACGTTGAGAAATGTGACCTAATCGCTTGTGCCATAATGTAGCTGAATTCTCATTAGTTAATTTTCTTTTCTTACTATTTGTATCCACATGCAAGGCTTCAATATAAGAACTATTGACATCCAAAGAATATAGATTATCATAAACCGAAAGAAAACCAGAACCAACTTGTTTTGAATCATGAAACAAACTGAATTTTCCATTTCCAAAAGTACAAGTAAATCCATACTTATCCAAAGCAGAAATAGAAATTAAGTTACGTCTAAAAGACGGTACAACAAATGTCTCATACAAATTCAAATAAAATCCTGATTTTAACAATAATCTATAAGTCCCAATAGCCTCCACCTCAACTTTATTGTCATCGCCCACAAAGATGAATCTTTCATCATCACTTGGCTTCCGGCAATTTAGGCAGCCCTGCAAAGATATACTTATGTGAGTAGTTGCACCTGAATCTATCCACCAAGTATATCTAGATACAGAAGATAAATTAACTTCCGTACAAACCATAACAAGAGATTTACCTTTCTTAGCACGCCATGCGTGATAATTCTGGCAATGAATCTTCTTGTGTCCAACCGCACCACAAAAGTAACAGGGATTTTCAGATGTGGCAACTTTCTTGCCCTTATCCTGTTTCTTATTGGTGGTCAATGCAGCATCCTTATTATCCTTAGTCTGATTGGATTTCTTACGCTTAGCCGGTCCCTTAGATTTGGAAGTAGTAGCAACATGGGCACTTTCTGTCTTATCCTGTTTCAGTCTTTCCTCTTCTTGCACACAATGTGAAATGAGCTCATTAAGTGTCCATTTTTCCTTTTGACAATTATAGCTCACCTTAAACTGTCCAAAGTGTGAAGGAAGGGATATCAATGCTAAGTGCACCAAGAGATCATCAGAAATCTCTAATTTAAATGCCCTTAGTTTTGAAACAACATTAGACATCTCCATGATATACTCCCGAATACTTCCCTTTTCCTTATACTTCATTGAAACAAGTTTCGTCAAGAGTGTACCAATTTCAGACTTTTCATTCTTGACAAACCTTGTCTCAATTTCGGCCAAATATTCCTTAGCGTTAGTAATCCCATCAGTAATCGAGCCTCTAAATACCTCTGGAATGGACCTTTTCATAATCATTAGACTCACTCTATTGGATCTGTCCCACCTCTCCTTCCCCTTCTTTTCTTCAGGGGTAGAGGTATCAATAATGGTGGGATAGGCCTCTCTGAATGCTAAGTCTAAATCCATGACACCGAGAGTTATCATAACACTCTCCTGCCAATACTTGAAATTGGAACCATTCAACATCAGAATATCTTTAAGGCTAGTAGTAATGCTAGCTGAAAAATACGAACAAAAAACACACAAAACAACCACGATTTAGTGAAATTTTTTTTTTTCTGAATTTTATAAATTATATTCAAATAAAGGCTAAATAATTTCCATCAGTAACAAAGCATCGCTTTCCATTAATTTGCCACCGGAGGGTAACGAATTAATTTCTTATGATACTTTGGCGCAATAATAAAGCATTGATGATTTAGTAACATATTGACAATATGCCTTCCGGAGGGCCGACTTATTGACATATGTAATAAGACATAATAATCATCACTACACTTTATTATCACTTAATTGTACATATAATTTCAACAACCATTATCTTCCGGAGGGCCGATAAATAATTGCTTCCATCAAATGCACATCTAATTTCCTTTTATACAATGAATATAAATTAACTTTGTCAAAAGAGGCACCGGAGGGTACGATAGTGACTCAATCAATTCAATTCAAGATATATATAACACCTTAATGCCTCTATAAGAACTATAATTTATACCTTAGCCATAAAATAAAAGTGCAATTAAATAAATATATATATATAATTGCATCAAAACAATTGTATTCATTTTCAGATTTTTTTTCCCGAGTATAGTGCAGACGCACTTAGGATGAGTGCGTCCGCATTGTCCTTATTATTATTTTAGTGTTTCGAATTTAAGGGGAAAACAGAAAAATAATTACAATTGTTATGCTGAATTATGACATGATCTAGAGAGACAAACTTTAAAATTGGAAGCACCTTTAAATAACCTTTCAAATTTAGAAATTTCTTTCTAACTTTGTATATCCCTAATTCCAAAATTGTCCAGAAAATTGCCAAATGAATGGCATGCGGAATTTCATGCGTGCCATGGTAGGCCACATAAAAGATTCCAAGACCGAATCTTGATTAGGTATATTGTGATTTCTGATGGAAATCTTCGAGCAATCCCTAATCAAACTTAATAACTGAAATCTGAGCAATAAGGACCTTAATTTTGTGCTATCCAAACTCTAATTTTCAGATCAAAACCAATCAAGAAAATCCAACAAAAAATCAACGAAAAATCATCAATTCAAAACCTAATTCTCTCTAGATCCAAAGACCTAATCCTTCAGCATAGGGAGGCTCTGATACCACTTGTTGGGGAATCATGACGGCCAAACAATTACGCCTTATCTAGAGATCAAACAATTACATCTCATCTAGGGGTCAAACACTTACACCCCGGGAAAGAAGAAACAATCCCCACCTTAACCTAAGGACCGCCCTATGCCAAAGATACCCAAAACATAATCTTTAGTGCGGAATACAATACCTGATTCCATAACGTTGGCCATGGAATCTTAAACCCGAAGTTGGAGCAACAACCGTCTCCGTGAGCGCGAGACAAGACTCTAGTTCTTCCTTCTCGCCTTTTGATTGGATCTTAGATTAGGTCTTCCAAAGCAACAAGATTGCCTCTTGAGAATTCCTCTCCAATTTGCTAAATGGAATTCTCCTCTCAATTCTTTGATGGTGGAAGAAAGGAGAAGGCACTCAATTTCTGTAGAAGAATAACTTCTGAAAAGAGTTGGTTATCTTGTGCCTTGGGGACCCATCTATATATAGTTTACACATTCTGGCAGCGCGACTGCGGGTGGTCCACCTGCACTGGATCTCACTGCGTCCGCACTGAGATGATTCGCGTCCAAATAACCGCCTTAAAACTCAGCCCCAAATTTTCACTAAGTCCCCAGTGCGTCCGCACTGGATCCCAGTGCGTCCGCACTGGATCCCAGTGCGTCCGCATTACGCTCGGACTTTTCTGAATTGAACTTCAGAACCTGAGTGCGTCCGCACTCAGGTCCAGTGCGGGTGAACCACCCGCACTGGGCTCCCTGAAAACTCCCAGAATTTGGCTAAGTACTGAGTGCGTCCGCACTCAGATCCAGTGCGGGTGAACCACCCGCACTGGACACCAACTGCGTCCGCACTGGGGTTCCAGTGCGTCCGCATTACGCTCGGACTTTTCCTGGGTTGTCCGAAGTTCTCAAAATTTGGCTAAGTACTGAGTGCGTCCGCACTCAGATCCAGTGCGGGTGGAGCACCCGCACTGGGAGCCCAAAATATTTCCAGAATTTGGCTAAGTACTGAGTGCGTCCGCACTCAGATCCAGTGCGGGTGGCCCACCCACACTGGGCACTGACTGCGTCCGCACTGGGATCCAGTGCGGGTGGACCACCCACACTGGACGTCCAAAAGGCAGTTTTCTCAATTGCAAATTTCAGAATCAGTCCATCAATGATTTGATCTTTGCCCAAATTGTTCTACACACTTATGGACCACATCCTAATGAATACATAGATTGTCTAATATCTTAATTCCATATTAGATCACTTTAATTGTGACAATCTATTGACAGTAAACAATTCATAATTATATTACATATATGCTCAACGTTGGATTAAGATCCAACAATTGTTCCTTTATTATTTATTGGATTTGGGATATATGTGGTCCTAGAAAGAAGAAATCTTTCTAAAGTAAAACGGAAACATTTTCAACAACATGGAGGATGGATTTTGTTGGAGAAAATGAAATCAAACCAAAAGTTCGGTTTTACAATCTTCACGAAGCAGCAGTTAGAACAAGCAACAAATAATTTTGACAGTGCAAATATTCTTGGGCATGGAGGTCAAGGCACTGTTTATAGAGGAACCCTAAGAGATCAAACAGTTGCAATTAAAAAGTGTAAGATAGTCGATGAGAGCAGGAAGAAAGAATTCGGAAAAGAAATGCTTATTCTCTCACAAATTAACCACAAAAATATTGTAAAACTTCTAGGTTGTTGTCTAGAAGTCGAGGTTCCAATACTAGTATATGAGTTCATCTCGAATGGAACTCTATATCACACTATCCATTACAAAAATAAACGATCACACATTTCTCTCGCAACCCGTCTTAGGATTGCACAGGAATCAGCAGAAGCACTTGCCTACTTGCACACCTCAGCATCACCGCCAATTTTCCATGGAGATGTGAAGTCTGCAAATATTCTCTTGGACCAAAATTACACGGCAAAAGTGTCTGATTTTGGAGCCTCCATACTAGATCCAACAGATGAGGTGCAATTTGTCACCATTGTGCAAGGAACATGTGGGTACCTTGACCCAGAATACATGCAATCTTGTCAACTGACAGACAAGAGTGATGTGTATAGTTTTGGGGTAGTTCTTCTTGAGCTTCTTACTAGCAAGCCTGTAATTGATTTTGATGCACCAGAAGAAGAGAAGAGTCTATCTTCTCGCTTCCTCTTTGCTATGAAAGAGAACAAAATGCAAGACCTTCTAGATGATGAAATTAAATATGAAGATGACATGAAATTAATTAGCGCAGTTGCTGAGCTGGCTAAAGAATGTCTAAGAATGAAAGGGGAAGAGCGACCTATGATGAGGGAAGTAGCAGAAGAGCTTCATCGAATCAGCAAGCTTAAGGAGCATCCTTGGGGACAAGAGCCCAATCCTGAAGAAATAGAGATTCTACTCGGTGATCGATCCCGTCATGACATAGTGATTGAGCATTCAAGCTATTATTTCAATAAAGATAAGGAAGCTGAGGATAGTATTGCCTTTGGTCGTTAATTAACATTCACTCCTTCAAGTTTTATCCTCACAATGTATGTCCTATTTATGTCAGTGGTAATTTCTTTATGTAGCAGTAGTGCTTTTGGTTTTCTGCATAGTGTTACATTGTTGAGAGTACTTTTTTGGTATCTTTGTTAGTAATGTATTATTTTCTTCTTTTTTTAGTTTGCATTATTCCTTTCAGCTTCCTTTTGCAAGTTTTCTCAAAATTTGAAGTTGATTCCAAAATATGTAATAGGAAATAAAAAAACACCAACCACATTTTTTCTCTTGTTGTTGGTGTAACGAGTATGTTTTGATGGTGTAAGAATAGCTACTATTCGGAATAGCAATGTGCATTCAAACGATATTTTTGATATTCGGAATAGCGAGAATAGCTGCTATTCTCTATTCCTTGGAAATGTTGAAATAACTACTATTCGAAAGTGTAAATAGAGAAAAACAAATGTTTATTACTGTCAACATAATTCCGAAATGATAAAATTGACACCACTTATTTTATCTCTACGTCATGACAATTCATTTGAGATTCTACTTGCTTATGTTTTCTCTTAATAAGCACATTGTTAACACTATTATTTATCAGTTATAGCTATTAACTATTCCAAATGTACAATCCAAACAACATTTTTACTATTCCGAATAGCACCATTTTCATACTATTATGAAAATCACTATTTTTTCACTATTCATTATCTACAATTCTAAACAGTAGCTATTTTAGAGTGCATCCAAATGTAGAAATTCAACCCTCTAATTGGCTTATATGTGCCCGTCACATTCGAACCATATTATCACTTTCAATTCGTACAATTAATACTCATAATCTATCGATCATTCTCATCACATTGCCAAAAACCTGTTTTATCTTTGAACAGGAAATCTTTTACAGGGTTTCAATCTGAAAATTGTAGTTAATGAAATCTCAATATATATAAGAACTTGCTGAGAAAAGAAAAAAAAGGGGCTAAATATATTACAATTCCAAGCCATATATCTTATTAATTCACCTCCTGGAGATTTCTCATGGGCCAATAAAAACCCAAAAAAAACCTCAGTATTTGTGTCACTAAATAAATTAGTACTAAATAATAGTGTCAATACTCATTTTGCTCATTAAGGAGACGCTAGTCATCTAGCTAACATATATAACTAAGGTTTTAAATAGCGCCGCTATAGCGTTTTTAGATCATAAAAGCTATGATGCTATTTGGGCATAGCGCTATTTTTTCAACCATGACGCTATGACGCGATAAATGCTATTTAAACCTTTGTATATAACTATCACAATGGCCCATGCGGAGACTCTTAATTATTAAGACTTTGTAAAAACTACTTTAATTATGAATTATCAAAATTTGAAGAACTAATTTTTTTTTTTTTTTGCTTTTTTTTACGAGAGAAGAGTGAAAATTAGTTTCAAATTAATAAACTTGGTCCTCACTGACCAGAGCTCCAAGACGATTTTTCAGGATGAGATAGAGCAAGTGGTGCATATCCATGGTGAGGTAATATGATAGGGAAAATAAGTGGGGGTAAACATCATTTTTTTTTCTTGTTTTAGGAAAAAAGGTTGCATCAAATATTTTTATTAAAAACTAAAATTTGAGTGAGGTCAATATCTTCAAAAATTACCTTCAATTTAGGGTACAAAAACTCTATCGTTATATAAACAGTGTAACACGTACCTTATAATTCTATTACAAAATAAAAAGATAATTAATGATAAACATTTCAAAAAGAGGGCCAAATTAACTACACGAAACTTCAATCCAAATTCAAGTGTAAACTATATCCAAATTCAAGGCCGTTAAAGATTAAAATATATCCATATGGCAAAGACACGTTAGACCTTGTTACTCCACGTTTAATTTTGTTCGGAGAACATTTGAGGAATTTGCTTGAGAAACAATTTGTCACCTGAATTCCAAAATTTTTGCTAATTAAAAAACAAAAAAATAGTTTCTTCTACTCAAATTTTGAATGGAATTCAGAATTCATTCTATCTTTTATTTTCATTCAATAATACAGCTCAGTTCCTATTAGATACCTTACTCCATACTTACTAAATATAAAACTATAAAGATTGAAATAAAGTATAAACGCGATACAAATTAATAAATCGTTACTCATGATTCAATTTTGATACCATATTGCTATGTTTTACAAACTAAATTAATTAATTTCATAAATAAATTATTAGAATTATCTCGGGTATTTAAAATAATATTTTATCAATTATAATGTTGGATTCGGATAGGTATTAAATCGGATATAAAAAATATTAATACCATAATCGTATCCATAATACAATTGATTATGTTTTAAAATCATATCCCATCTAAGATTCAGTTCGTTCGTGATCGGTAAAATTTGGGATATAAATCTTCTGCGATTAAAATACACGATTTTCAAAAGAAGTTAATTTTTGCACGAATCTCAAAGTATAAATAATACTGGCCCCCTGCACTATCCCCGAATAGGTCACCGAACACGTCGGTCCCGCAAAAATTGAGATATCTCAGTCTGATTAAAATACACGTCGGTGCACGACTTTTTGGAAAATCTCATCCGTTCAAATACGTTCTGCACGAATCTCAAAACAAAAATAATGCTGCCCCCTGCGCTAGTGCGTGAGATATCTCCTCTCCCTCCCGTCTATTTTGGTTCCTTGCCTCGTTCGAAGGGCTCCGGCGCTCACCAAATCATACTCTCTCAACCTGACCTCCAATTCCGATTCCGGCGTCGACGTGTCGTGGTGGTTCTCTCAGCCCCTCTCCGGCACTTTGGTGGCAGTGTCTCTGATACTTATCTTTCCAAAGGATTTGATATTTTGAGATTTTGGAAGGAAACAAGGATTTACTGTGGTATCAAAATTGTTGCAATTTAGTAGTTGTTGTACAACAATTTTCAGGAAGTTGCTTTAGTAACAATGGCGAAGAAGAGAAAGAAGGAGAACACCAAGCCAATCAAGTCCATTAAAGCACCTCAAGAAAGGTATACAAAAATTTCTGTTCATTTGTTTTTACCAGTACAAGGAAGCTTTAATGCCTCGGAATAACCATGATACAAAAAAATGACTGCCAACTGAAATTATTACTTAAGTGCTTGATGCTCATTAGAACTGGTGCATTTGTTAACAAGTGTACTGATTTGGTACCTTTTTCAGAACTTTCAGCTATTTTAGTTAAAGTTATAATTTTAAACATATGATCAGTGGTCAATTTGTACAATTTAAGCAGAGATAGCTCAAGCTGCTATGAAGGAGATCGGCTTGATTTCCTCTTGGGTAAATTACAGAGGTAAAGTTCAATTAGTGGCTATTATATTCCCTCAATTTCTACTGTTATTGTAAGTTTGTTAAGATAATTGGGAGTCAATTTCAGTAAGGTTTCGTCAACTAAATCGGGCAATATCATACCCTTTATGTTTAATTTTGCTATTTATCCACCATACCAGTAAGGTGTTGGTTACAAAGTTGTCAAGGTATTAAAAAATCTTCTAATTGCCATGTAGGAGCGTGGAGTTGGCCAACACTTCCAAAGGACAAGTGCCTGATAAGATATGGACTAAGGTAGTCTCCCTTATTATTAAGCCTCTTGGTATTATTGGAGTAACAAACAGTGGGTTGCTAAGACATGTAGTGCCTTTCTTTCAGTTCCTCATTTCCTTTCCTTGGTATGACTGAGGTGAAATGCATTGACAGCACCGAGAATGAATAAGTGTAATTGTTGTAAGTGTAATTGTTGAAATGTGTGTTACCTTTTTGTGAAATTGGATTAATTAGTGCTTATTAGAATTAAGATATGGACTATGGTAGTCTACTTTATTAGTAAGCCACTTGGTACCAATGGAGCAACATTCATTGGCTTGCTAAGATATGGACAAGCTGGGTATGCATGATTACGTTATTTAGGGTTTAGTTGTCTCGATTGGTTCAAATAATGATTTTCATTGCAAATTGAGGGGTGGAAGAACTTTGGTGATTTATATTAACCAAAATGTTGTCTAATGGTGTAGTTGCAATTTGCAATTGGTGTAAATGATGTGACACGTGTGCTTGAGAGAATGCCTCTACCTGATTCAAATGCAAATTCAAAAGAGGATGATAAGACCACAAGAGTTTCACGTAAATCTCCTGTGACACTTCAGGTTATATAATTTATTTTATCTTTGTCTTTTACGCTCGAGCTTTTATTCCCTTTTTCATGTGGGCCGCAATGGATGGAAACTAGCAACACTTTGTGTGATATGAGTAAAAGATAATCTGTCTTCACAGCTGTTATCATTAAATTCATACACAGACACAGCTGAGAAATCAGTCCCTTAGACACCCCTATAAAGCATGGGAGATATCAGTTAAATTACACCCTTTCAAACAATGAAACAATATCCTCTCTGACCGACCTTTCACATTCTATCATCCAAAGTACGATCAAAGGGCTACCATTCAGATGTTTATTTTGGAATGCGCAGCGTGAGTACTCGTGATTTTTTCGTTTATTTTTAAGGGATCTTGTCTGTATAAGATTTAATTCATGATGCAAGGTTTATGCGTGATACTTTGAGGCCTTGCAATAACCTAAATCTTTTCATAAGAAGGAAAGTAGTTGTAGAATAAAAAGTTTATAATACGCTATAACTATGTAGGCTGTGCTTTTAGCTACCGATTGTAACCCTAAATGGCTGACAAAGCATATACCAGTGATTTCTGCCTCGAGAAATGTGCCTGTGCTATCATTAAAAGATAATAAAGGAAGTTCTCTTAGGCTTGGAGAACTGGTTAATGTCAGGACAGCACTAGCCATTGGAATTAAGGTTGGTAATTCTTATCTTATTTAACCTTTTTGTTTCCAACATTTCTTTCTTATAATATCACATATGCGACAAATGTGTTTCAATGAACAAGTGAGGCGTTTATAATGGGAATTGTTTGATAAAATGAGCAAAATATGATGTGTTTAAGTAGGGAAGATAGGCGACGTGTTAAGGTTGTCAGGGCAGCTTCTTTTGTAATGCTATACATTGAGAGAAGTTTTCCAAGTAACCTTTGCACTTGCTCTCTCTCATACATGGGCATCGAGGGGTTGCTTGGAAATTATTAACAAAGAGGGGAGAAGTCTTTCATGCTATCTGTGGTCAATAGATTCCTTGTATGGACTATGTTGCATATATATGGTCTTTAAGGGGTTTACAATTATTCCTATATTTATTTGCTCTTTTTTAAAATTTATTTTCCAGGCCAGAAATAGCTGTATCAACAAAACTATTGAGGAAGTTATTTCGAGTAGCAAAGCAGTTGATGCTTCTCTTGCTACTGCTCAATAGCCTCTGTTAGGTATAAGTAGAGTTAGAAAGATTCATTTTTGGTAAGTTTGTAGTTGACAAGGAAATAGTTAGATGCAATGTGGAAAATTTTGTAGTAGGCAAGAAAATATTCAGAAGGATAATCCTAAGGTACATTCAAACTTTTATAGTACACTATTACTATATTCAATTGATATCCTTTTGTAAAACTAAAAAAAATATTGATGTGTTTGTTAAAATTTAAAATTACCAGTTGTTTCTTCTCCTGCATTTACATATCCATTATAGAATTATAGACATAACTTGGGCTCTTAAAATTTCTAACCTCTTTTTGGTGTGCCATTTAAAAGCAAGTTATTTTACTTGTATCCTTATATGATCCATCTCACAAGACATTATACAATGGTACAATAAAATAAAATAAATGTTCTATTATATCAGTTTCTGCACAAAAGCAACAAGAGAAGGGACCTCTGCCAATGGATTCTTCTCCTTTTTGACCCCTAAAATCCAATCCTAACTGTAACTGAGGACTTCTACAAAACCTACTGTGACTGAATTCTCTCAGAAAACAAACAGTTTCTATTATCAAATCTGAATTGTTAGAATCCGAATCTGGTGAAATCCGAGGAGAGAGAGATTGACTAGGGTGAGCCATTGGATCAGCGATTTTCAAAATGACTTAATAAATAATAAATAAATTCTAAAAAAAATGTAAAATTTAGTCTCCAAGCACATTTCAATATGGAGGACATGTTGAGCGGTTTGGATCGGTTGTTTGGATTTTCAAAATAAAAATATGAGCATGAAATAAAAATGACATCTTACTTTGCAACTCGTCATAGCCCAGCTCTCTCTCTCTCTCTCTCTCTCTTTTTGAAAAACCTGGTAGTGGCTGCCAAGGTGTTTTGATTAAATATAATAGAGTTCTTACAATGACATCATCTTACTTTGCATTGAGTCTACATCCGAACCCGTTACATTTCAGCATCCAGTAGGAAAAAAAAACTAAACAACTAAAAACACATCATAGCAACATCAATTAAATAAAAAACTACAGATATTTCAGCCCTGTATACATCAGCAATTCTTCATCCATAAGTCAGCGTCATGCCATATTCGATCAGCTAACATTTGTGGCTGCATTCTTTCATCAGAAAAAATCCTTGCATTTCTTTGCTTCGACAGCATCCGAACCCGTTGCATTTCTCTCTCTCTCTCTATATATATATATTTGGATTTCAGGTACAAGTCAAATATGTTAGGATCTTACAACCAGATCAAACACTAAAGCGCAAGGTTAGGATCTGAAATCCATTCAAATTCTGGAAAATTTTAAATCACTATTTAATCATGCGGGAAATGGTAATATTCTAGCAATCAATTTAGACATATGATCATGTGCATTATATATCATCATCACTGTTGACCAGAATTTTATATATTTTTTTAGGAGGCTAATAATTTACCCCAAATAAATCCCAAGCACCATATCCAGCACCATATCAAGCATCGATATGCCCATAATTTAAAACTGTAAAATAAAACTTTTAAACATTGTCCTTCTAGTGTTTAACTTTCAATATGAATGAGTAAATTTTCCATTTTTTGGGCCAAACAACGAATCTCCGAGCGCGCCCCTCTAGTCCCAGAGCGTGCATTTTTTGTAGACCTTCTAAAATGCTAACAGCTATAAATCTTTACCATGACAATCTTCTAGAAGGTATGTACGCATCTTGCAAAGCAGATTGTGAACAACTTAAACCCCAAATCTGTACCATTGAAACTAGTACGTTTTAGATTTCAAAAACACAAACTAAAGTTTATTTTTTTTCTTGGAAATTTTGAAGTATCTGCGTTGCAAGAGTCGTACCAACCTTTTAGAAGGAATTGCAACACCGATTGTGAACAACTTAAACAAGTACGTTTAAGATTTCTAAAGCACAAACTTGGGTTTTTTTTTTTTTTTTTGGAAATTTTGAAGTATCCGCGTTGCAAGAGTCATACCAACATTTTATTCAATGTCTTGTCCCTACAATTTAATCAAATAAATTTCACAGATTAAAATCCAAACAAATAGTAAAATTATTTTATATCGTAACAACTAGCACTTCTGACGACAATTTGTAACCATTTAAACCTCCGATGTATATCATTGAAATTACTACTTGGAACCATTCAATCGCACTTTCGACAAGCAGTCACTTTTGACGCCTTTTCTGAAGCATTTAGAGATCTGTTATAAACCTTTTAAACCTCCTAAAGATAACAAACACCCAAATTATTGCAAATAAATGGAAGATTGGATTATCATTGATAATTTAGTCACGTATATATATGCATGGGTGCTTAATTTCATACATGGAACCTAAATTTGCTAGTTTGTTTGTTCATCATGAGACTTTTATCTCGATGTAGAATGCTATCAAAGACTTATATGGTAAGACACAATTATATATGTTCATATCCTCTCAATTAAAGAAATTACAATTATCTCAAATAAAACAAAGAAATGGTTCATCATCAATCACTGATAATATTACTGGGTCTTTATGAACTCTATATTCTCCAAGGACACTTCTCAAGGTGCAAGCCGACCAAGGAGCATTCCGGTGAAGACGAGCGCTCCAAACCATTTGTTGGAAACAAATCTATAAATTTATGAAGGGAGATGTAAGCTTATACTGGTACATCATAATTATAATCAATGTACTCTTCATGGGAACGATTCGTGCTATAGATCAAATGTTTAGCTGATTACAATTTGATCCCTGATCTCATACTAAACAATTGAACATTAGGATCATTCCATAATCAAGACTTACATGTCTCAGTAAAGCCCTTTTTAGATAATCGATAACTGTTATTGTTAAATTTACTTTCTCACAATGGTTATCATTTTTTAAAATCGCCAAGTAAAAGTTATCAGATGAGATATACAAGAAGCATTTACTTATTGTTGAATGTACTTACTTTCTACTGCAATCTGAGGGATTCGACAAGTCAACCGTTAAAATCTGCCACAACAGTTGGCCCCCCGCAGTAATCATAAAAGCAAAATAGGGCCAGCCTGACAAAAAGTACCAACGTACCAGTATGTGTTAGTCAACACTGTTGAATAATAAAAAGAAAAACATGGGTTATAAACAAAATAAGCAAAATGCATGCGCTATCAGGAATTAAGCTGAACTGAACTTATCAAAGTTGGATTGAAGATACAAATTTAAGATCAAGCGCAGAATCTTACCAAGGCCACCATTGTAGCCTCCAAGTAAGAAACAACCAATACTGATGGCTGAAAAACTTAAATTCCAGTACACTGTCGAATCTCCAAACAGCAATGCAGTCGATTTAACACCCGCTTTGACATCATCTTCTTTGTCCTACAATAATAACTGTCAAAACAAATAACAGAATTTGTGTCCCAATGATAAAATAGGTTGAACTTTTTTCTGCGGATAAAATTTTCAAATATGGTATATACAGAACTCAGCAAAGAACCATTTATTTATCTATTTCTAATTCTTTGATTCTTTCCACATGTAGACCGTAACTATACAAGACTCAGGTTGATGTTCCTTCATCCCACAAGCACATGTATGAGCTTAACACTCTTTTCTAACCCTTTGAATTAGTTCCCTTTTTTCTCTAAAAATGGAAAAAAAAAAAAAAAAAAAAAAAAAAACTTGGCGCGGGAGTAATTGTCATTCTAGTTTTCTATTTAATGGACGTAAGAAGATTTCAATATTATCTCGTTTTTCCAAAAACTTACAACTTATTCCACGGTTTCAATCTCAAATATCAATTTCCAATGCAACACATGATATAAGCATAAAGAAAGATTTCGATAAAGAAAGTCCATGGCATGCATGAAGATTTCAAGAATTGGTTGTCCACGAACCAATACACCATTTGACAAATTTCCACGTGATGCATGTGTTATCTAATTGATGCATGTTACTTTCTCATTGAATGTATCTAAGCAAATACTGATTTCGAGATGAATGCATGATACCCGGCAATCTCAAGGGACTAAACAAAAAATGATACCCATCTAAATTAAAATGTAGTTCAGACTTCATAATATAATTAGTCGACATTTCCTGAAGGGCTTATTAACAAAAGTGGATAAATACGTGGTTCTTCTCCAATAAATTCCACGTCAGTTAGCGCACAAGGCAGATTATAGCATCACTATATATATATATATATATAGAGAGAGAGAGAGAGCTGGGCTACGGTGCTTCATGGAGTAAAACAAGTTTTTACTCCATGACACTATATCTTCAATTCCAAAGTTAAAACAGCCGATCCGAACAGCTCAACATGTTCTCAATATTGAAATGTGCTTGGAGACTCAATTTTATATTTTTTGAAATTTTTTTACTATTTATTAAGCCACATTGAAAATCGCTGATCGGATGGTCCAATTTTTTTTTACTGTTCAAAGTGGATCAGTGATTTTCAAAATAGCTTAATAAATATTAAAAAAATATCCAAAAAATATAAAATTTGGTCTCCAAGCACATTTCAATATGGAGAACATGTTGAGCGGTTCGGATTGGCTAGTTGAACTTTGGAAATGAAGATATAGCGTGGAGTACAAACATGTTTTACTAAAATACATTACATTTTATAAAATATATTATATTTTAGTAAAATACATTACAGAAGAAAAGAGTTATTTTCATAAAATTATTGAATCAATTTCTTAAATATGTAGTTTAATATCACAAGCTTTAAGCATTCCATTTCATAGTGATTTCCTAGAATTTAACCGTTATGATCACTATATTAAACTGATCATTCCGAGACGCAATAGTGACTATCCGCGAGAATATACCGACAGAATCCATCGCGGATAGTGTTCCCATTCTTGTAGTGATATATTTCTGTAGTGACTGCTATAAATACTACTTAAATCTTTAGAAAATATTAATGGTTTAGATCTATTCCATCTGATTGATTGGAAGGCCAGGACTAAAAAAAACACAATAGAACAGTTGTTTTTGAAGTCCAAGCCCTCAGGCACAAATATCTCATCCACACACATCAAAATATATTGGAACTCTCTCCAACAACATGTCCGTGAACAATACCAACGAATCATATATATAAAGGGACTTAGGGTACGGTGAAGTTATTCCAATTGCTTAAGTTAATTAGAAAGCAAAACACCGAGTGCATGCCAAGATGAATATATTGTATTTAATCTTCTTATGTAAATAATACTTGGATGATTACTTGTCTTTCTAATCTTCTATATATTCAGAAGATTTAGATTTAAATTAGAAGCTTAATTCTAGAGGATTTTTACAGAAGTACTGAAATTAAAATTACCTGATGGGCATATATTGTATCATATATAAGTGTCCAGAATACACTACCAATGAATATAGGTAGTATATTGCCAAGATCAGCGAAATTTCCTCTGACAGCAGCCCATCCAACAAGTGCACTCCAATTTATTACTACACCGAGAAAAGCTTGTGGCTGCATTAATTGTTAACAGCATAATTTACTGACAGATCAGTGATATGAAGTTGAATATTAATCTATTTGAATAATAATTAAAGAAATGTATATTTGTTATAAGTTGAGGTAAATTGAGTTGTTAGTTTTGGAATTGTATTCCATGGGATTGGTGTTCAAATTAATGCGTCTTTTATTTTACTTTTGAATTAAATAATTTTTTACTTGATATTGCTGATAATTATTTGAAGGAAACATTCAGCTGTTCAGTGAAAATCACGAGAATATATAATTGTATGATGTAAATAAAGAGTTGGCAATTATTGTAATTTCATAATTATTAATCGATCATAAGATTTGCCTTTTAAAAAAAAATGAAAAAAATAAGTCGCATTTGATAACATACCCAATAAGTGACTCTCTTCATTAAAGGATAGATAAACCACAGAAGATGTTGTACAGCAGCAATTCCGAAACTGTCATTGTTCCAATCAAAAATATAGAAATTATTACAAATATATAAATTTAATAATATAAGTTAATATATCATACAGTTCACAAGGATGAAGCTAGGGCCATATCTTTATAGTATCTCATATAAAAATCAAAAGATTAAAAATGAGGAAGGTTTTTCCATTAATTATAAAACTAAAATCTGATCTATTAAAGATTTTTTTTTAATGGAATAGTCTATTTGAAACAAATTCATTCAAAAAATCAAAATAACAAATAAAAAATTATAAACGTACGTGCTCACAGTATAATTTGGCTCAATGTGAGAATTGAGAACAATTAGTCATCCATCGAGGTGTTGATTAGAATAATTGACAGTTAAATTTCATTATTGACTAATTGTTATCAGTTTAAATCAAATTTGATACAATATATATTTAAATAATGAAAATCACCCTCATATATATATGTAATTTATACAAACTCTGTAATTTTGAAAATTGGAATTTGGAGGCTTGACATCTATCTTTCTTTAAAATATATATATATACACGTAATTTATTTATTTATTTCAATTTCGTTTCACGTAGGTTGTACATTATAATGGTTGTTATTTAATATATTCATTTACAAAAGTCATAATACAAATTCTGGTCAAAACATTGGAAAACTGACTCTGAATTAATTAAGCAAGCAACGGTTTTGGTCAATAATAATTTCTTCATTACACATTCTTTCCTATTAAGACTAGAATCTTTCCTCTTGAGAAATAATAATTGTTTTTCTGAAAGCTAACCCAGCTATTAGGATTGGAATTTTTCCTTAATTTAACTAAAAATAAGTGGAAGATATGATCATTCTCCGCTGTCATAAAGAATTCTCATCCTCTGAGATATCTCAAACTTTGCGCGACTTTTTGGAACATCTCAATCGTTCAAATACGTTCTGCACGAATCTCAAAGCTCCAATAATACTGGCCCCCTACGCTGCCCCGAATAGGCACCGGACACGTCGGTCACGCAAAAATTGAGATATCTCAGAGGATACGCACACCTGTCATAAACGGGTACATATATACAGTGGATCGACTTTTTTACTTTGACCTGAAGGAATTCATAGACTTAGAAAGAGAGCCGACAAATTCAACATGTAAAAAATTTCTTGTACCTCAGCTTGTTGAGTAAAAGAAGAAGTGGTGTCATGAGCAGAATCTGAAAGACCCAAAAGATCCAGCCTTGCAGTGGTGTCAACTCACCCGAGGCAAGAGGTCTCGTCTTGCAGCGTTCTACCTATATAAAATTCGCAGTATAATCTATTGTACTAAAACAAGCTGTTCTTAATTTAATTACTTGAGAGATAGAAATTAACGTACTACAGGTTGTTAATTATTAAACCTGTTTGTCGAATTCTATGTCATGAAGATCATTTAAGGTGCAACAAGAGGTTCTCATCAGAAAAGATATTACACCTAGCAGTATCATCAATCTGACATCAGGAAGAACTCCAGGTTTTGTAGCTAGCACAATTGACCTGAGGAGTGCATATATAAATCAATGCATATTAACCTTATCGCAAATTTTAAGCTATACTGAAATTATATATGCCATCTTCAGAAATGGTCAACACATTAATTTTATTCTCATGATAATTAATATCTCATAAGGTAGATATTAATTAACACTGAGTAAGTTATAGAAGTACAAGATGTGCATTGTAGTCTGTACCAACTACATCGTTGGCCAATTTAATCTGAGAACAAAACAAATATTTACCTACGAAGAAGAAATCACTTCTGCATAACCTTTAAATTTCATTTATACCGACTTTTATCATTGCTTCAAAATAAAACAATGTAAGAACCTATAAGGGAAAACATGTGCAGTACCAGTAACTAGGCCATACTTGTAGCCACCACCCAATGCCGAAGCTTACGCGAGCAAGCAAAAAATACGGCCTCAAGGAATCTGGTATGGTGGTAGCTAGCCATGTCGATCTCTTTGTGCTCTGGCAGATGATTTTCTCACCACGGGACAATGACAAAAGGTGTCCATCTAAAATGATATGGGGGGGTTTTTTTGGCAGAGGAAGTGAAAATTTTGCATGATTGAAGTTACTTGATTTGATATAAGCATTGGTATGGTTGAAGTTTTTTTTTCGGTCGTGTAATGCAGCATGTCGAAAGGTAGCAGGTCGCACATAAAGAAAGCTGAAGGAAGCAGCACACAAGCGCTCCATTGGCGTATGCAGGGACAGTGACGAGGGGTGGAAGAGAGAGAGAGAGAGGGAGAGAGAGGGAGATATAGTAGTTAATGCGTAGGTGTGTTCTTACCAATGGGTGTGTTATTAGAGCTAAGATGGAGAGCATTTATAGACAGTTAGGCACTCAAAATATGACAAAGTAGTCTATAAAGTATCACCATATTACAATTTTAGTCCCTGAAGCTTCAAATTCTCATACTTGTACCCGAACTAATCCGACCTTTGACATATATACTTGAACAAAATGGATGAAAACAAATTGTAAGCGTCGATCCTGTGGAGATAATAGAATTTTAATTTCATTGTATTATAGATGTCATATGTCTACATCATCTACCAGTGATATCATATATATATATATATATATATATATATATAGATGGGCTACAGTATATTGTAATGTATAGGCTCCCTTATACATCGGACTATAAATCGTCGGATTCAAAATCCAAACAGTCAATCCAAACCGTTCAACTTGTTCTCCATATTAATATGTGTTTGGAGACCAAATTTTACATTTTTTTGGAAATTTTTTTACTATTTTTTTAGATTTATTGAAAATCACTATTTTTTAGACAAATTTGGACCATAAAAAAACAGTGATTTTCAATAAATCTAAAAAAATAGTAAAAAATTTCTGAAAAATATAAAATTTGGTCTCCAAACACATTAATATGGATAACAAATTGAACAGTTTGGATCGGCTGTTTGGACTTTGAATAAGACGTTTTATAGTGGAATGTATAAGAGGATCTATACATTGCAATGCATAATAGCCCAACTCTATATATATATATATAGAGAGAGAGAGAGAGAGAGTAAAACTAGGGTGCTCCTAAGTTCACCTAACCTCTTGTGAACTTGACTCTAAAATATATCGAATCGACTTTAAACGATGAATCCAAACCGTTGAAGTCCTTCTACCTAATGATTGATGCGTCTACATGTGAACATTTTAAAGTTTCGAATTAATTTAATATAGAGTCAAGTAGTCAAAGGAGTACAAAAAATGAATGCATTAAAATTAATTTATAAACCTTAAACATTTGACCACTTGACTCTATATATAATTAATTCGAAACTTTAAAATTTTCACATGTAGACGAATCACTCATTAGGTAGAAGGGTTTCAACGGTTTTGATTCATCGTTTAAAGTCGATTCGATATATTTTAGAGTCAAGTTCACAAAGGGAGCTTGTGAACTTAGGAGCACCCTAGTTCTACTCTATATATATATATATATATATATATATTACTAGTTACTATCATTAGCCATGTCATTTATCAGAATGCTTAGCACACAGATGAAGATGGATCTGGCTTTTTATGAAAGAGACACATGTTTGATTTCTGCATGCAGTATAAATTGATGACAGAATTAACATTGAACTTTATGTCATATAAAAGAAATCAGCCATGTAATATAGTACATCTATCAAAATATTATTTTTGTTTATCAATATCTATATCGTCAAGTCATTAATAATATGCTGCTGAAACGGTTATGCAATGTGTATATTCCTTTCTTTAAACGCTAAGCTAAGACTAACTTGGTGAAAATCGTATTCTCAAGTATATGGAACTTTTGAAAGCTTATTTAGATTTCGAAATGAAAACATGATGACACTTTAACGACTCATAAGTATTTTTATAATGTTATAAAAATTGTACCTAGCTAAACGAAAAAAGTCCTCTTTCTTCATTTCAATAGAATTGATAGCATTCTGCGCTGGGAAATAATTAATGTTCTAGAATTAGTTTAATTACCCAAATCTGACTAGTCATCTATGTTGCATAGATATGGGTATCGTATTGGATACAATACAAATACAGCGATATGGTAATTTTCAAAAATCTAGAATACGATATGTCTATTATAATATTATTATTTTATTATTTTAATTTTAATTAATCATAATTTAAATAAAATTAGTACAAAAAAACTAAAGTTTTAATCCAAATATATATTAAATATTATAATTACTAGCATTTATCACAAAAGATTGTCAGTGCAGTGGTTAAGAGGTTTTTTTTTTTGAGGAAAAATGTGAGTCCAGCTCACATTAAGTTCCATTAGTAATGGTAAAAAAGTTACAGGAGTTTTGTAACAGATAAGAAAAGAAAATGCTCAAACATCTGAGCTTGAGAAAATTAAATTAAGCAATAAAAGATAAAAACAGTAGATTGAAAAAGTTGATAGCAGTTCGATCGGAGACTAAGAATATCGCAAAAGAGGCCCCTGATTTCCTTTTTCTTCTTCCAGTCGCATCTCGCATTGTTTGTACCAGTCCAGTACTCAAAAACTGTACCAAGTCCATCGTACCGGTCACCTTGACGACAAGCCCTCCATTCCTTACTAGCCCATCATCTGTGTCTTCTTAACATATCAGACCCCTATTCCAATATTAAATTTCAGCCTCCTTGCCATGATCCTTTATCACTTTGCTCACTGTACCCTTTTTTTTTTTTCCCTATGCCCTCTGAACCCTCTGAACTAACATACTATAACTCTGTTGTGTCTGATCCTTTATCACTTTGCTCACTGTACCCTTTTTTTTTTTTTCCTATGCCCTCTGAACCCTCTGAACTAACATACTATAACTCTGTTGTGTCTGATCCTTTATCACTTTGCTCACTGTACCCTTTTATTTTTTTCCTATGCCCTCTGAACCCTCTGAACTAACATACTATAACTCTGTTGTGTCTGAACCTGTTCTGCTAAATCCTCAATACCTTTCTCTGAATTTCTGAAAATTCGACAACACCTTTCTCTCCATAAAACAAATTGCGAAATTAGGAGTGGTTAAGAGTTGAGTGGATAGTAGTAGGATTATATCATATCTCTTTTTAATTTTCTTGATACAGATACAGATATGGATCAGATTGGATATTTATTAAAATAATATAAAAATATTAAAAATATACTAAAGTTAATAACATTTATCTAATTATAATAATGATTATTTACTTTTGACTTCTTGATTAAGAAGCTCCAGCGTTATCATCATTCTGACAATTAATCACGCGGGAAATGGTAATATTCTGACAATTAATCACTTCTGGACTCGCATGCATTATCATCATTCTAAAATCTAAGAGAATGACCAGAAATTTATATATATTTTTTTTAGAACTTCAAAATTTTAATATATTTTATGTGTATAAGTGTATTATAAAATAAAGTAAGTATTACTCAACTATATATGTTTTATATTTGAAGTATGAAATTTAAACCCAATAATATTATTTCTGAATTTCGCAGTGGAAGTGGGAAATAGATCGGTAAAATTTGCATTGACGTAATAGATTTCACAGTGGAATCGTCTATTTATATTTTCGAGACTTGATCATGCAATTCACAACTGCACTTGATGCAAAACAGATCACATATTTTTATAACATTATGAAAACAAATCAGTGGGGCCCGGTACGACAGAATATTTGGTGTTTGTCGAAAGCAAGAAACTGGAAAAAATTTAATGCAAGGAATAGGCAGCCAGTGTCAATTCTCAGCAGGCTACTAGGATGGAAATAGACCACACGGCGACCAAGCAGCAACAACAGCAGCAGAGTGCGCAGTTGATACAAGTCCCAGCCAACACATCAGTAATACTGGTAGACGGATCCTAAGGAACTTCAGGTACGGCTGGGATGGGAATGATAGTGCTTGATGTGCAGGGAAAATTAGTGAAGGCAAAAGGTAGGTTCCTGACAACGACCCATTGGAGGCGGAAGCAATGGGGGTAGTAGATGCACTTAATACACATAATTTGATACTGATAAAAATCCCTCAAGCAAGTATATCATATACATGGATTGCAGATCATGGAGATACATGATTAGTTTGATTTGCGCAATGCAATACATGCACTCCCTAATTAGGCTAGTTCATGTTAATTATTAGCTTACTTTTGTAGTATAAGGTAGCTTCCAGTTGTTTTTTAAGTTTTTTGGTTTCTTTGTTAGACTATGTTAATATACTGGTATGTAACCCTTTTAAGTTTAAATGAAAATTGACACTCCTAATCACACAATTCGCCTTGTGGAGAGAAAGATGTTCGAGGATCTTTAGAGATACAACAAAGGATCTGAACCAATTGGTAAAAGAGGTCAAGACACAGAAAAATTACAACACCTTGAATCAAATATAGCAACAGCAAGGAGACAGATTTGTAAGAGAAAGTGCAATCAGAAATTTGAAGAATGGAACAAGCAGCACAGTAGTTGGGTGAGGATAACAGCGCACAAAACTGATGAAAGGATGAGGCAATGGGGACTGGTATGCATAGGAATGGGTACTAGTATGCAGAAGAACCGATACTGGTGCAATTCAGATCCGGTTCAACAACGTCAAGACACAAGGTGATGAACTGGTACGGCAAAATCCGGTACTGGTACAGGTACAGGAAGTTGCTGGAAATTAGACTGGTACGTACTCGATCCGACACTGGTACGGTTTGGACCTTGTACGGCACCGGCAATAACTACTGGTATTGGAAGACAAAGTACTGGTACGGTCAGACTTTATTCTCTCCTAACTCAACATGCAGTTTTTGTTTTTCTGTCATTTCAAACTTTTAAGGACTTGTATGCTTATTTTTCTTGTAATCCTTTTCATATTTAGCTACAAATCATTAATCAAATGTGGGCAAAGACCCATAATTTTCTTCACACACAAAAAAAAAAATTTAAATGAAATTTCACGCCTATCTTTACAGTCTTTACTCTTAAAAGAGTCCACTTCGCGTATCATGTTATTATGCTAACGAACGGAGGAACTTGTTTCAATTATTTCTGTCTCCGTTTCTCTAATGAGCGAACAATCTCGCACCAAAATAATTTAATGCATTCATTTTTCATTAGTTTTTGGCGGCTTGAGTTGATACTAAAATAATTCAAAAATTTATAAATTTTGCACATAAATGCATCGATCCATGAAGTAGGTTGGTTTGAGCGATTTGGATTTGTTATTTGAAGTATATCAAATAGATTTTGAGAACCGGTGTTACCAGGGATGGATGTATTATTCAGGAATGGGTGTCAATTGACCTCCATTAATTTTTAATTTTTCTTGTTATTATACATGATTTTGTATGTAATTTAGAATAATATGCTATGGATTGACACCCATACTCTGCATAAAAAAATTATATACTTGACTTTCATTCACATTTGACCTTCGTAATTTGAAAATTTAGCTTCATCTCTGAGTATCACATAATACTAATGTTATACTAACCGGACTCCAAATAAAAATACAACATACTCTATCTAACATTTACATCTAGTCCTCTCCAATTATATAGGTGCAATAGGAAAGTTTAAAACCTTTCAAATTGGAGAATCTAATTGAAAAGTCATGCGTGACCATCAAAGAGTCCGTATCCTCTGAGATATCTCAATTTTCGCGTGACCGACGTGTCCGGTGTCTATTTGGGATAGCGTAGGGGGCCAGTTTTATTTGAGCTTTGAGATTCGTGCAGAACGTATTTGAACGATTGAGATATTCCAAAAAGTCACGCAAAGTTTGAGATATCTCAGAGGATGCGAATTCGTGACGAAAACCATCTGATATGGGGAGCAGCTTGGGTCCGATGCCCATCGGAATCAAACTGGATCCGATGGGTTCCATCACCGTCCGATCCGCTTTAAAATCTGTGAACGTGGCTTTAATATCCGTGCATTTCGTTTATATATGTGAGCACGGCTCTTAAAGGGCATCGGACGGTTATGGAAACCATCGGACCCAAACTCGTCTCTCTGATATGACAAGATCGGATGCTTCTTTTACAGAAAGCCCATCGCTTGTGTTCTGTTTCCTAATAAAGAAAGAAGGCCCAAATTTGTAAAACTAGGTCCATAAATTATAAGTTTATTATTATAATGCATTATGCATTTATCATATTTTCATGGGAGAAAGAGAGATACTTGGGGAAAGCTCCCTCTTCGCCATGGGAAAAGAGAATGAAGGCGGTCTTAGCGACCGACTCCTTTCTCTCCGCCGCCGACTCCACGAGTCTCTCTCTCTCGGTCTCAAGTACCTCTTTCTCTCTCTCATTCTCTCTCTTTTTCAAATTTTGCTACAAAATATTAGGTTGCAAAAATATTACTTCTTATGAGAAGCTTATGTTTACTGGTATCCATTAAATTCAGGGAATTATACATGAGATTATGATGTTTTTCACACTTCTCAGTACACATGATATTTCCCTTGTTAGTTTTACAATATTTAATTAAATCCTTTTAGTGTTTTATAAATGTAATTTGTAAACTTATACCAGTGTTTCATTTTGTATTAATCTGACAGGTATGACAATGAGCAAGAGGCTAAATGGGTGTGCATTGACGCGGGCATCGAGTCACAAGCACTTAAGAGAATGGATGGATTCCTTAATTCTCTATCTTTGTCTCTTTCCCGACATCCCCTAATACAGGTATTTCGGAACCGACTCCGCTGCTCTCCAAATAGGAGAGCAGGACCCTGCTATTCTAATCTCAACCATTAATCTGTGTTGAGATTCGTGCATGAAAAAATTCAACGGTTGAGATTAGAATAGCAGGGTTCTGCTCTCCTATTTGGAGAGCAGCGGAGTCGGATCCAGGTATTTCCTACCTCATTTCCATTCACTACACATATCAACTGTTGTATTTTTTTTCTCAATTAAGTGGTATGGATTTGCAACCCCACACCTTATCTATCTGAATTATGCATGAAATGTGAAAAAGGGGCTATGCATCTCCTGGGGGACAAAAGTGTATGAGGGAGGGATCCAATTACACCATTTTGTGGTGACACATCTTGACACCATATATTAAAAAGTTATTTTTGCGATTTAAAATTTCAAACAGTTGATCTGAACCGTTCAACATGATCTCCATATTAAAATGTGCTTGGAGACCAAATTTTATATTTTTTGGAATTTTTGTAGTATTTATTAAGATGTGTACAAAATTGTTGTTTTCTGACAATTATGGACCATTGAAAAACAGTGATTTTCAAAAATTCTAAATAAATAGTAAAATATTTCTAAAAAATGTAAAATTTGGTCTACAAGCACATTTTAATATGGAGATCATGTTGAACGGTTCGGATCGATTGTTTGAATTTTGAAATCGCAAAAATGACTTATAAATATATGGTGTCAAGATGTATCACCATAAAATGGTGTAATTGGATCCCTTCTCAAAGTGTATTTAACATAATATGCCTGTCTCTCAAAGTTAAGGTTCTTTGCAATTTGCAGGAGTTCTGCAACCTTATTGAGCCCATGGCAATTTTTAACTTTATATATTAATTTACTTAGGTAATTTCCCTTTTCTTTTCTTGATCAGGCGTCTATTTCAAAAATCATAATTGCGTTGCCTGGAATTCTCAAATCTCATAATACTGCATCTCTAAATTATGCAATTGAAGTTGCATCAAAGTTGGTCTTCATCATTCAGACCGGTATTCGAGATTACCCTACATTTGAGATGATTGCTTCTCTTTCTCACCTCCTTTCACTAAACCGAATTCCTCCCACTAGAAGATCTTCATGTCTTACCGCTCTGTCTATCATTCTTACAAACACGAGTTCAGCAAGAGGAGAAGACCACAGGAAAATTGAAGACATCTTGGAGACCAATAGCATTGTCATGTGCATCTCTCATTTCCTGAAAGAAATAGAATGTTTTACAGAAACAGTCGTTTTGTTAAGAACTGTCATCCTGGGGTGGCCTGCATTGAGATTCCGGGTTTGGAAGGATGATAATTTGATGAAAATTTTAGGGGAGAATTGTGATAATTCACTTATCTTGATTTCAACCAATGTTTTGAAGGTTCTTTCTTCTTTAGGTACAGATCTCTCTCTTTAGATTGCATAAAAGTTAACCTGTATGAGCTGTGATTTAAGACGACTGCCTATAGTTTTTTACTTTGATTAATGGCAACAATTATGTCAATTCCTTGACTGGTATGTTACTGGCCTGGCCTGATGAGCCTTCTTGAGTTGCTAAACCTACTTACGAACTAAGCTAAGTAGGCTTTAGTTAGTTTCAGCCTTGCAATTTAGCATAGAATCAACCCAATTTAGCTTATTTGCAGTCATTTCTGCAAATATGTCTGATTTAAGAATTTAATACTGTCGACCTAAACTGACATCAGTTTTACTGCCAATTAATCTCCACATAGGGAAAAAGAAGAAAGATAACAGAATAGAGCTTTAGTTCTTCACTGGACATAAAAAATAAGCACGGTTCTTAGTTATTCATTAATTTATGGACCTAAATAGGTGTCCTGCTTACACAGGTGATTTTTTTTATGTATTTTTTTTTACTAGCTTTGTGCAGCCATGGTGTGAAAAAGATGCTTGAAAACGAAGCACTCTTTTGTAAGATCATTAAATGCATGGGGAAGTCAAGTCCTGTTGAAGTTAGAATTGAATCTCTCATTCTTTTTCGTCATTTGGTGGTAAGATGCCAATTTCTTCTATGATGAGATTTCCATTCATTAAATATTGGGGCATTGTACCAAGTATCAGCTTTTATGTATACTGCTTTTATTTTTATTTTTTTCTTGTCTTTTCATTTGCCATTGTAAAACTAAAAATATCAAGCTCCCCCCAGTTAAAGCAAAATCTTTCCTTTAGTCCGATAAAAATGTATGCATCACTTACATTATAGGGCGGGATCCATTGTCAATGGATTAATTTGATAATCTTGACAACTGTTGAATATTTCTTATTTTGAAATTTGACATTTGAATTTTATTTAATACTATATATTATGTATTTCATCATAAAAATGATGAAATCTGATAAAATTTTACTGTTCACCAAACAACTCGAGCTTTGCAGATGTCCATATTTAAGAGCCTTTAGGGGAATATCGAACGACACTCAATTGCATGAAATTTGATACACAACCAATCTATGGGACCAACAGTATCTCTATATCAAGTGTTAGGTTAACCCATTGTCGGTGGATCCCAACCAATCTTGTACCCCTCCTGTCTGTTCTTTGAATAAAGTTTTCCAGAAGGACTTGGTTCAAAATAGTAAGTATCAAGCTTAAATGTATAATAGTTGATACGATACATGCACTACAACGGATGCACATATACCCTTTCTCTTTGCTATGTACCTGAACTGGTGCCATTTCCTGTTCTAGTTGGGTATGCATGGTCATTTTCTTAGAGGGGTATAGTTGATAATTTGAGGTCTGTGTTATGTTTCTAATTTATACTTTTTTCCTCCTTCTCTAAGAGATTTGAAGAAGTGACCTCTACTGTAAGAAATGCAAATTGTGAGACTATCGTAGAAGCCATAACTGATGCAATGGCGCTTTCAAATGGAGTGCCACTGATTCTAGAGGCATGTCGCACCACATCTGTACTGACTTGCAGAGATGGGCCCCATCACCTGCAATTGTGGGCTCATGACATCGATGCAATTTTCAGAGACATTATCTTCAGGAGGTGCTCTAATAAGCAGCGCTTGTTGTGCAACCAGGAGATTTTAGAGGTCGGTCAGCATGTGTGGGATATTCTTGGCTGCTTAGTGGCATATTTACCACGGCAGTTTTGTCCGAAAGCTGCTGGGGAGTTTTGTAGACTGGACAATCTTATATCTTTTGCTTGGTACACATTTTGAATTTGTTTATTTTTGTGTGTTATTGGTTCTTACCATTTGGGCGGCATTTGCCTGGTACTTTTTCACAGGTACCACAGAGGTTCCTAATGGAAGCAAATACTTGTACCATTTACCATTTCGTACTTGATTAGTATCTACTGGTTTATACTGGAATCAGATCTCTGTAGCTTATACCAGTTTGTACCTGATATAATTAGTATGTAATGGTCCAGGACTATTTGTAATGCTTCAAGTTACTTGGTACATTCAGGATCAAATATGGAGCATTCGGAACCAATATGAACTAGACAGTGAACGAGTTCTTCTTTTGATCATAATGTTCTGAAGTAATTTTTTCTATTATTTGATTATAGTAAAAATTGTGTGTCAAACAGCTCTTGGGCTTTGAATATTGTGGATAGAAGTAGGAGCATTTCGTCAGACATGATGTTACGTCTGGAGGAACCGGTGTGCGGAGCACTTCTTCTTATGCTCCTTTCTCCCTGTAACTACATTTCCCAAAAGTCAAGATCTATTCTATCAGCACTTTTCAAGCCCCGTTATGACCGTCTTTCCCAGCTTGTTGCAAGAGTTCTCTCTTCTCTACAATCAATTTCTTCTGGAGTTGTCCCCACTTATCAAGCTATAACTGACATGGTTATGTTAGGGTGCCTTACCACATTTCCTCAGTATCAAACCCTAATTTTGGAGAGGAATGGGCTCAATATTCTGTTGGACCTTATTAAGGGGCGGTTAGAGAGCGACATACTGGTTGACCGTGAAAAACTCATGCCTCATCTAAAGAAAATTTATGTAGGGATAAGATGTTGCTCCAAACAGTTTGAGGATTGGAGAGGGGCAGACCTGCCACTGTTCTATGCTTTAGTATGCCTTTCTCAATTGATAGAGATCTCAAACTATACAACCCAAGATTCCTCAGAGAGTCTTTTTCAGTGTATTTTAAGCAATGACCACATTGGTGAGGGACCAAAATCTTACTGTGCGTATATTTTGAGTTTTTTTGGTTTGTATGGGATTCAAAGTGACTTCGGCAGAAAGATTGGGAAGGTTTTTGACATGAAAGAGCTAGCTGATATGGGTTTTATTTTGTCTGATGGGTACTTGCTTGATGTCCATGGGGCAATTTTAGCTGCTAGGTGCCCCAATTTGGTGCCCCGAAATGTTGGGGCTCTCTCAGATAAAAAGACTATTGTTAAAATGTCGGAGAGAGTTGATAGAGAGGCTTTGGATGAGATTTTGGGTTATGTCTATTCAGGATTTACCGAGATGAATGATTTGGACGAGGGATGTTTGAAGAAAGTGAGAGTTCTAACTAGCAATTGTGGCCTGGAATCTCTATTGCTGATGCTTAACAAAGAATGGCCCAAATGGGGATCTCGTGGACCTCACTTTGACCTCACCAGAGTGCTTGGACCTGACGGATATCCCTTCTCGTGAGTTTGCTCTTTGGATTGGCTTTACTTTTATATGAAAAAAATTCGTTAACTATAGCAATACATTTCTTTTTGGAAAAAAAATATCATGTTTGTTTTTATTTTGCCCATTTTGTTTCTTATATCTTGGTGCGTTTTCTATACCCCTACCAGTTAGCACAGAACCTAATTAAGAATTTTTACAATCACTAAGTTCATTTTCACATTGAACAATTTCAGGCAAATCGTTTTCAATTATTATTAGATTTCAATTGTAAATAGAGGAGGGATCAAGTTACAACAATTTTGAGTTACAACAACAGTTTTTTTCATTTTCAAAGCCCAAATCGTCAATCCAAACCGTTTAACATGATTATCTAAATAAAATATGCTTGCAGATCAAATTTTATATTTTTGTGAATTTTTTTGCTATTTATTAAGATGGGTACAAAATTCAATGGTCTGAATTTGACTAGTTTTTGTAAAATACTTAATAAATAGTAAAAAAATTCAAAAAAATATAAAATTTGATCTGGAAGGACATTTTATTTAGATAATCATGTTGAACGGTTTGGATCGACGATTTGGACTTTGAAAATGAAAAAAACAGTTGTTGTAACTTTGTTGTAACTCAAAATTGTTGTAAATATGTCCGATATAATATAAAATTGACCTTTTATTGTGAAAATTTTATAGGGATGTAATTTTAGAAGCCAAATCAAGTAAGCAATTGGCATGCAACTACAGCAGTTGTCACTTGTGTACACCGCATGTACACTCACATAGAATCATACTATGTGCGAGTTGCGAATATATGCGTGCATTGTTCAACTCAGGGATGAACGACAGGTGAGCTTTGATTAGTAACTTAACAGAGAGTACAATCAGGCCCAAGAAATGGAACCATGCTTTACATGTAGGTTTTCCAACCATATCAGTGCCAGTCAGGTGCAACCAGATGTACCTCTTGTTGTATGTTAGTAAATAGCACCAAAATATTTCTGGTAGTCATGTATAAATTTGGCAGAAATTTAAATATAGAATCCTAACAGAGCAATTGCTTATATTACCAGTGAGACTCGGGTCTATGATCGCAATCCAACTCAAAGTTTTTTTTATATATTTTTATATAATTTTGTGACTTTAAATGGCATCTGTGCAGCTTCTCCAATATAATCAAAGTTCCCGCAGGCTGGGAGGCGTTGGTAAAGTTAACTGAATTTTTTTACCGTGGTAAAATACCTCAAGTAAACCCAGACTGCCACTGGAAAAGTTTGACACAAGAAGAAAAATTGTCAGAGCTTATAGCATACACAGAACTGTCTTCCCTAGCCGAATACTGGTTGTTAGAAGGAATTGCGGAGGATATTTTGAGTTACATGCTTTCTTTACTTTCACATGGGGTTACAGGTGAGGAGGTTATTATTGAAGTGATTCGTTTTGCCTATGGTTTGGGGCAAAACAGAATAGTTGAGATGGGTGTCAAGAATCTGGCCCCTATTTACAACAAATTACGGATCTCAGGTTATATTAGTGAGACGGGGGATGAGGTGGCAGAGATGTTGCGGGTCGAGCATGTCCGACTCCTCTAGAATCATTTGGGTGGAACCTTCAGTACAGTTCTTGATTTTCTGGAGATTTGAATATGCAGTCCAACTTGCGAGTTGCGAGCAATTTAAACCGCACATTATATCCGCTATGCTGTTAACCGATCCTAATATACTAAACTACTATTTGTAGTTTGGAACCTACCAATAAAATTTCTAGAGAAGTTGGTACTTTCGGATGGAAACTAGTCTGACAATGCTGTTGGATGTGCTTTTTTGCTAGTTGGCACTTGGCAGTTCTGTTAAGATGTCCAGTTTGTATTTTCACCAAAATTATTCTAGAGGAGTCGGGTACTTTCAGAAGGTACCTTATATAAAAAAAAAACATTGCGAAATACCCAAATTAGATGTACATGCTTGTATTATAGTTTGTAACCATTTGGCTGGTATCAGGCTGTTAAATATTGCTTGATTTTGTTTAATTTTGTTTACATGCTTTTCATTGCAGTAAGAGAGATGAGCGTTTTGTTTGTTCCCATAAATTAATACTTTTTATATACTTACACAAAATTTCTCTTTTCCATTTCTTTTCTCTGCCTCTCTTATTTTCTTCTGTTTAAATATACACGAACGGTTCAGACAGTCGAAAGCATGCTTGTCATAGGCTATCAGATCAAAATGAACGGACCAGATTAAAAGCACCACACCTGCGGAGCTCCGTAGAGGATGTGATTCCATCAGACTCCCTCTTGGCCTCAATTTAATTGTTCGAGTTGGATCAAAATATTGAATTATTCACAAACGTAAAACATTAAATGAATGGAAATTTTACTAATTAAGATTATGACCATTGAGTGTAGACTCTCTGTCAGGTCTGCTGTTGTTTTGCTTTGCTCTCGCAATATCGTGACATAATTTTCTCAAGGTTACGAAATGTGATATTAGCATTACCTCCCTAATTTTCTCCTGGTAATTTGACGACAATAATTTTCCTATCTTGTAGAAACCAAAATTACTGTAGAGCTAATTCTACAATTCCATGGCAAACTTTGGTTACCAAACTTAATCAAAATTTGGTTGTCCTTCATGGGGTTGCCTAATGTTGAATTGATTTAATAAGGTCTAATTTGGGTCTACTGAACCTTCCAACAGGAGAAAAAAAAGGCACAGAACAGAACATAACATACAGTTTAACATTAAAGCTACACAAGTACTTATAATTCAAAACTGGACAGAAAGAAGCTAAAAAAAAGGTTATTATTCTAAAACTAGCAAAGAGGTTACAGGCTCACACCAAGTTACAACCCTAATAGATGCTATGAATAATGTCCTAGAATCCTCAGTTGAGCATCTTAATTCAACTTACAACAAGGGCTAATTTCTTCTTCCCCCCACCACCCCAATTTGAGCATAAAAAATAAACCTCTATATTTAAATAAAAAGAATTGCATACTGCCATGATTTGTTAATCTCTATGCTATTACCTATGGCTCAATTTCTGTTTCTTTCTCATGCGCTCTCTCTCTCTCCTTTCCTCCTCCTCAATGAGGCGCAATTGCTCCTCATCTTCCTGTCTCGCAATTTTGGAGCTGAAACAAAGGTAACCTTAGTGCTTGTGGCTTCAAAATATTGATATTAACAATATGACCCTTAGAGAAATTGTTATAACAACACCAACAACTAAGCCTCTAGTCCCAAAAAAGTTGGGGTAGGCTAGAAATGAAACCCCATCATCATAGTCACATGGTGAAAAATAGATAGTCATAAAATAGTAATAATAGTACTACTAACAGTAATAATAGTACCTCTAATAATAGTAATAATACCAATAATAATACTAATTCTAATACTAATAACAAACTAACTACAGAGAATTTGTTATAAATATAGAGAAAATTTTTATAGATGGAAAATATGTACCTTCTTAGCTCCTCTTTTTGAATCACATCAAATCCAACTTCCATATCACTGTCATCCTCATCATCCCTCCCTGCGTATCTGTTAGGGTTGTAGCTGCACAAAACAATCAATTTAAGTAATTGTACTGATAACAAACAGCATCAGGAATAGTGGTATGCTAACAATGATCGAGGTGAAAAAATTATGCCTAATTACTAATATAAGAGTTTTCAGCACCACAACAACATAATAATTAGTGGTACGTACTTGAACATCTTGCGGATCAAGTCAATCGCATTATCATCCTCATCATCGAAGGGTCCTCTTGCAACCGGCCTTTTCTTTAACTTAACATTCCTATCATTGCCGCTTGATGCCATATGCTTCGAAGGCTGTTTTATTAAAACTTAGTGTTAAAATATAAATGAACAATAGTGTCTCTGATATTTATATACCTATGGCTTTGGATAAATTAATTTATTCATGTAATAGCTAATGGTTTGGATGGGCAACTAACCTGAGGTTTTGAAGGTTGGGCTGACTTCATAACAGGTTTTGCTGACACATGACCTGCCCTTTTCTGTTCTGTTGGATGCCGTTGCACAGAAGAAGAAGAAGAGACATATGGCCTTGAGTTAGAGGCAACAGAAGTAGTCTTTTTTACAACAGGGTGATTGTTGCTGGTGCCATTTACAGCCTTCATAGGAGCCTTATTGGCTCCCATGGCTGTTGTAGGAGCTTTTGCACCAGTACTGGGTCTCTGATGATGAGATCCATTTGAGATGGGTCTCGGCCGATTGGATTGAGGTAGAGGATGCCTGGTGGTGCCTTGTCGCTGAAGCTGTTGTTGCAGGTGTCTTTGGACTGTACTACCCTGCCTATGATGCTGTTGTTGTGGGGGCCTTTGAGCTGTATTGCTCTGCCTGTGCTGCTGGTGTTGCGAATGTCTCTGGGTAGAGGTGCCAGCAGCGGAGGGTGCTGACCTGCCATTGAGCCCCGTCAAATGGTCTCTTGATGGCCCTTTGACGTGCTTAGATGATGAGGGCTGGGATGAAGAAGGATCTTTGACATGAGGAAAAACCTGTATGAGTATGCATCCATGAAAGAACCTAGGGATGGGCATTGGTGTTTGTTTGGTCCCCAAACCAAACACGGATCAGGTCTACCAGGTCAAGTTCTACTATAAGACAATCTTGGATTTTCTATAAAGGTTTATATGGATTGAAAATTCACATACATCATTTCAGGGTTTTCAAGTACCTTGAACTCCAATTGTCCAGAAAAGATAACATTGACCCAAATGATAACAATGATGCAAATTGAGTACATGGCTGGTCAGAGGCATGAAAACACAGAACTACACAGACCCAAAGGCTCAAGTTCTGAACAACAAAACCCTAGGGCATGGCCTGAAACAATCCATGAGCAGAACTGACCTGACCACAATTTGACCCACCATAAAACATTAGATGCATACCTACCATGCCCATTTGAAACATTTCTACAGACTCCAGAGAAGTTACCAAAATGTAAACTTAGTCAAGACTCAGGACAAAGAAGCCAAACTTACCAGATTTTGATTGAAAACTGTTTTTAGAGGGCTCATTGGGTGCATCAGCATCATCTGAAAACAAAAAAGAGTAGTCTCTGTTGCCTTTCAGAATCTCAGCCTTCTTCTTGACCTGAAAGCAATACGCCCTCCAAATTAAGGTATATACATTTACATTTATAAAGAATGAAATTTATATATGTGCACCCTTCATTATAAAATCCAAAAACTACCTCAACATTTAGCGATGTCAGTTGAAAAATATAGAAGCAATTAAGTCCACAGAGACATTATTTATTTACTAGAAACATCCATCATCATAAACTCGAGGTCACTAAGATTCAGATAGATTCTTCCCTCACCCAAAAACATACAGAAAATAATAAGGAAAACTATAAGCATACCTCGTTGACAACCTTAGGCCGATGGCTCTGTTGTCCATTTGATGACTTGGGTCTTGAGGACATTGGTGCAGCACCTTTCTACAGTAAGAAGTTCGTGACCAGGATTTAAAAATCCATGTAATTAAAACCCCAATTATAATAATATAATAATGAATAATGTTACTGGAAGAGAAACTAAAACATACAGTATTAGAAGACCCTGAAGATTTAGAAGAAGAATGCAAATATCCATTCTCCTTGATTGATTTTGTTTCTTCAATTACCCGTGGGGCAATTCCAGGCAACGAAGGTCCAAAAAAGGACCCAAATCTGTTCAAATAATAAAAATGAGATTTGAGTAAAATAACTTCAGTGCTCAAAAGCCAATAAAAAGTTTATAGTCCATAATAACACATTTTTTTCTCCTCTCTTCCTCCAATAGATGTTATTTCTTATGCACATTCCAGAATAAATGCTAATTCATATATAAGAGATGGAACATTTCTAAAACACTACCTTACTGGCTTCGAAGGATACCCAAACCAATAACACTTCTGTCATAGTTTCCCTAAAAGATGCTTAGACAAACTCCCAATTATTAGGAAACAAACATGAATGAAAACTCAAGCACCAGAGGCCTGCCTGACCAAATCCCACTATCCTTATCCAACCAACAAGCCAAACAAGATGGTTAAACCATACTCATCATGTATGGTAAATGAGAAAAAAGTAACTAAAAAGAAAATAAGGGAGGTGGAAAAAAAAAGCATAAACATACTTCTCCTGTGATGGGGTCTTCGAAGTCGAAGTTTCACGTACTGCCGTACGACCAAAAGTGGAGGCCCTCTCCTTCAACAGCTTTTGTCTAAATTTTTCCTTCAGCTTCTCTCTAATGCTGAGAAAATCTTTTTCTTCTTTTGTTGGTTTTGGCGGTTCTCTCACCTGTTCCTGCTCTTCTTCTTCTTCTTCTCCTTCTTCTTCATATTCATCAGCATATCCCTCCTCCTCGTCATCATAATAATCCTACATAAAGAGAGACATTCAAGTTCAATCCAATTTTAACCAACTTATTCCTCAACTAACACCCTCAATTTAAACTCTCACATCCTACATATTATTTTACTAAATCAAACAAATAATTCCAAACAATGATTCCAGTTCTATCCGGTTATTCAGGTCAAACTCCTCAGTTAGACTCCTTATTAATATTTATTATTTAACCTCAATTTTCAGGAGGTACTGCATCTAGACTAGACAGGTATATCATCCAGAGATTCTGACAAACAAAAAAAAGTTTTTTCAGAACAAAAGTCACATACATTGTTGTACTGATCCCTCATCTTTGTGTAATTTCAACTCGACGAAGTAGCAGATTAAATTGGCTGGAATATGGCCCCACTCCTGAAAAAAGGGGAATGCATTTTGAGAACATAATGAATATTAGAATAAATAATGGATTCTGATAGAATCTTTCCATGAGAGTTGTTATATAAATTTTGACTTAGAGCTAGTTCAATTCCACATAGATCAGAATTACTAATCCTGAATTTATTCAGAATTTTACAAGTCCAATACCCTGATTTCCTTTATTTTGAACTAAATAACACAATTCCTGTCTAAGTCTAATATGAACCAGAAAGTAGTAATTAACTATCCCTAACCAAAAACATAAATTATAAACCTAGACAGAGACGGAGCGAGAGGATTACTTGAAATTAGGACCTTCTATCCGATTATACCGCGATTTTCCGAAACAGATCTGCCTAAAGCGTTTTGGTTTGTCGGAAGAACCCTAAAATCGGAAGAGACTCACCTTACGTCCGATCGAGTGACGCCGATTCTTGCTTCCGGTTTGTTTGTAGCTTGAGTGATTCTCAGATTTGATCTTCTCTTATCGATTTGATTCGATTCTTCGAAAGCAAAGCCGCAAAAGGGATGTGAATTGTGATTGATTGATGTTCGGGACAGAGGAGATTTGGGGATAGCGCTCGAGGATGTTTCGTTAATTCTCTTTTATGATCTACTTGGTATTGGGTCCATGAACACCTATCCTCTGCATTAACTCAAAAGGAAATCTTTTGAGTTAATTCATCTCGACCGTCTGATTTTAACAAAGTGATCTTAATATTCGTGCGGATCCAATCCGCACGAATTTTAAAGCTAATCGGATGGTCCAGATACATTAGCTCAAAATATTCTTTTTTGAGTTAATGCAGAGGATACGAATTCTTGGGTCCATGGGGCTTTCTTTGTCGCCCTTTTTTTTTTTTTTTTGTGTCATTCTCTTAATTTCGAATTTCCTTTAAACTTGCCCCAAAAAAAAAAGGATTTCCTTAATTGTTTGTTAGATATTATGTGAACATAACTCTACCAGTACCTTTGGAACGGGTGAAAATTAGTATATAGTATGATAGTGACAAACAAATAGTTTGGGTTTGATTCATAGGGGTCAAAAATTTGTGATTCGAATATAATTCGGGTATAATTCGGGAATGATTCGGTACAACAACGAAGCAAAAAAAACTCCAAAAAAACCTCCAAAAGAAAAATCACTTTTTCTCGCGAATAATTCATGATTCGCGTTTTATTCGTTAATAAAACGTATTATATGTGTTTTTTGCTTTTTATTTGAGTTTGGTTCATAAACATAAAAAAAGAATAAAACGCGAATTATTTGTGAATTTATTGCATATATTGTTACTATTTATATACCTTATCCAACTCGTTACACGAAGAGATATATAGAATTACCGCTTAAGAAAATTAATTTTATTCGGAAGGGTATTTAGAGTTTTATATTTTTATTGGGCTAGCTACTACCTTTCAATTTTTTTATTTAATTGGACTATGGAGTCCGGCTAATATGATATTAGTGTCATTCCGGCCTATATAACACCAACTCCAAAATTGATTGAATCGACTTCAAACGACGAATCCAAACTGTTCAAACCAATCTACTTCATTAGTTGTGCGTTTACATGCAAAATTTATAATTTTTTGAATTTATTTAGTATCAAGTCAAGCTGTCAAAAGTAAGAGTTCAAATATAAGTTTTTAAGTTAATTTTGATGCATTCATTTTTCAATATTTTTGACCGCTTGACTTGGTACTAAGGTAACTTGAAAAAAAAAAAAATTGCATATAAACACATCACTCATGCAATAAATCAGTTTTAATAGTTTGGATTCATCGTTTGTATATCCAATCAGTTTTGAAGTTAGTGTCATATGACACCGATGTCATATTGGTTGGATTATGAATTATGGACTATAAACTATATATTATAGATATAAAATAATTATGTTTTTATGTTTTTGAGAAGTACATATGAAATAATTTTGTTTTTATCTCTTTTATCTAAAATAAAAAATTTAATACATTCATACTTGTTGTTTATTTTCCTCTATTTTTATCAATAGTTTAAAACTAAAAACAAATTGAGATTTATAATTATATATGTAGTACTTTTATATATATTTTTTTATCAAATATATATGTAGTATTTTTTTTCTATTATGTATTTGAAATTGTATGCCCTAAGATGATTTTCATCAAGCCTGTTTGAAATAAAATATTTTGGAAAAAAAACAAATCTAAACTACTAATACAACTCACAATTATGTCTATAAAAATCACGAGATTTGATGTATGTTTTACCAAACATTAAATCATGCGTTGAAATTAAAAAAAAGAGTCTAGAATTAACGGTCCTTGTTACAAGAAAAATCACATAATATTTTAGAAACGCAAATGAAGACCAATTGATTAAATTCATCAGCAGACATACAATACACTGTAAATTAAATGCATTTAAAAAAAAAATTATGCATAATACTTGACATGGATTGTTTAATTTTGCAGAAAATAAATTCATAAACACATAAATAAATAAAAATAAAAAAAAAGGTGAGATACATGTGAATTTTACTGATTTTGTTATAGTAAATCCAATATAAATTAATCAAAACCGTCAATGAACACACAAACACATTGTAATTGTATTTTAAAATAATTAGAGCATCTACATCTCTGGTATTATAAGTTTCTAATTCAGTTTCAGAAATGTGGAAGAGTTTCTTATTTAGAAATTATTCATGAAAGTTTATTATTAAGAAAATGTTTATAAACTCCACACGGGTCTGTTTTAATTTATTGCTGACATGGCTTAATTAATAGTTATTTAGAAACTTATTTGAATTGTTGGGATGTAAATGCTCTTATAAAAACAAATTGAAAGAGTCTATCTTGATTGAATATGTTGCTGTCATTTTCCTAGTTATCCATGTTAAGTCGATTAGTCATTGAGTTTTACTTTTATTCTCTTTTTATTTCACATATTGTTATCTTAGATCAGATCATGATTTCCTGATATTTTTCACTGTAATCCAATTTGCAATCCAATTTTTAAAGCCACAGTTCCATTGAACCCTTTTGTAATAACTTTTTGATGAACGAGTACGGTCAAAATGTATCATTTGTTTTGTGCTTCAATTATGCTCTATATCATTTTCTCTGTTTCTAAAGTACGAATAATTGATCTGAACCGCTCAATATGATCTTCATATTAAAATATACTTGGAGATCAAATTTTTAATTTTTTAATTTTTGATTTTTGAAAATCTTCGCTGAAGCTGCGAAGTCGTGAGTGAGAATCGAACTTTCGACTTTTGGGTAACCAACAATCCTAGGACTTTTCTTCTAGCCAACTGTGCTACCTCCTAACCAACAATCGAACTCTCTATTTTTAAAGTTCGAATATTTTTTTTTAAATAGGTACAAAATTATTGTTTTGAATTTTGCAGAATCTTCTCATACAGTGATTTTGTACCTATTTAAAAATATAGTAAAAAAAAATTCAAAAAATATAAAATTTGATCTGAAAGCAAATTTTAATTCGAAGATCACGGTGAGGGGGTTTGGATTACAGTGAAAATTAAGTCTTAAAATTTCCCAATTAAAACAACTGACTGATTTATTCATTGGATTAATTAAGGGTTAATTAGTTTCCTTTCAAATTTCTTCAATCTGAGCCCATGGCATAAGTCAGGCCCAATAACTTAATTTTGAATATTCTTTTTATTCCTTTTAGGCCTGACACAAAAACTTAAAGTTCATGGTTTACTTGAGATCAGCTTGAAAAAATTCATAATTAGCTAGTTTAATTATAGCTTGGTTGGTCATTAATGAGTTCAAGTTTTACCAAGTTTGATCTTGGCTCGGCTCGTTGCAAGAAAATATGAAGTTATTGGTCGACTCTATCCCTATTTTTATATGTGCTCGATCGTTATAATAGGATGAAGCTCGTTATCTCAAGAAGAAGATGAATTTTTTTTCCGGCTCGTAATCTATGAGCTACTCACAATATAAAGGTTGATGAAAAGTTTAGTCGATGTATGGTTCACAGCACAAACGAACTGTTAATGAGCTAACTCAGCTCGACTTGTGAGTCATGATTGGCTCGTCTAAAATCATCATGACATGCTTTAGTCTCAAGAATTGATACGTGAACCATCAAATACTGGACTATAGCTATGCCTATAGTTTGTCACCATACCAACTGGTTTGATTAACAAATTAACGAGTTTGTTATTAAAACATCTACTAATTCTAGTACAATCCATTTATATTTGATCAATACCCATATGCTATGTTAATTACGCATTCCTTGCAAACATGAACCGTTACCAAATAATTGATCAATACTTTATAATAATCGAGCAACCCAAATCAACAATTATAAGCAAGCAATAAAAAATTATGCAAACCAAATCAACAATTTTAAGCAAGCAATCATCAATTAAAAAAAATTAAAAAAAAATTCCAATGGTGTGTCAGAATAATAAAAGTTTACAAATTCCGAGGGTTTTAGAATAAGTTTTTGAACCATTGAACACAAATGTCTGACACATCATCAGATATAGTTTTTATTTTTTCAAAAATAGAAAAATTAAATTATTTTCTATATTTATCTAAAAGTGACTTTTGATCCGGGATCAATAACTCAGATTCAAAGCATTTTTATTTTTTTTCAATAACACATAAAGAAATATTTCAATTTTTCTTACAGCCGCGAAAAGTTCAGTCTGAAAAATATTGATCCTGGTTATTTGTTTCAATCTTTCTAATAAATCAAATTATATATCATTCTATCCAATTTCAAAGAAACAAAAAGAATATTTCTAATATTTTAATAAAAAATAAATAAATTATAACTTTTTCAAAAAAAAAAGTTAAGGACCACCTAATAATTAAGCAGTTCCTATTAAAAATTAAGAACTGCCTAATAATTAGGCGGTTTGGTAGATTTAATAAAACCTAACTTTGGTGGTCATATTTGACAATTTCTATTTAATGTTGGGTATAAATAAAAATGACGGGTTTGAACAACACCGAAATTTAACAGCGACACAGGAAAAATTACCACATCAATTGTACAATCGGGTACAGAAATCTAATTCTAAGTTTCTCAAATTCAAATTTCAAAATTCAATACAGAGACTAATGCCACTTGTTAGAACTGATGAAAACCATCACTGGTCATCGTAGGACCATCTTTGTTGAATATAAAATTGAATAGCGTAAGTGTACCTTAATCCATTACTATCTTGTGCGAGAGAGTGTCACCGATTTGGTTCTTCCATAATAGCAAGATCCTTTAGAGAGTCTCCATTGTTCTGCCATCTCTAAAGTCTCTCACACTCTCATCTAATGAAAGATGAATACAAATAACTTTGTATTTTGGAGGACCAAATTATATATATATATAACTCAAGGAACCTCTTGGTTGTCTAATTTTGATAATTATTATTCAATTCAACCCATAATTAAATTGAATATTATACCTTAAGTTCTACATATTAAATGTCCGCTCTCTATATGACACATTAATGCTCAATAAATTATATAACGCACATGGCCACTTTTAATAGAGCATAAAATTGACAGTATACAATACAAAATTATTTTAAATATTAGTCCAACGTTAGATTTATGATCCAACATCTTTCTGTCTTTTTTTTTTTTGTTCATTTGTATATCCACATAGTAAGGATCATACCTCCTATATATATATGAGATTATTAAAATTAAAATAAGAATTTCAAGTTAACTAACAAAAGCGAGGAATGAAACCAGTATCAAACCTGCTATGGGTAGAAAAAGAAACGTAATGAATAAAACTGATGGATCATTATATATAGTTGGTCTGAAACCAGAAACGAAGTAAAATGGCTTGACAAAAGAAATACAGAAAAAGCAAAGTTGCAACTGTCAAAAGCAAATAGCCTTAGCAGTCACAGCCAGCAGGTCACCATACCACTTCAAAATGGCCGTACCAGTTAGTGATAATTGGCACAACAAAAAACATTAGGGCTTGTTCGGTTGCAGCTCGGGAACGGAAATGGGCACAGGAACACGTGAATAGTAAACAGCAGGTTACTGTTCACGCGGGATTGCAACCAAACAGGCCCTTAGTGGCCCGAGATTGTAACTTTTATCCTATACCACATGCAACAGCTTCTTTCAGCGAGCAGTAAATGCACAATACCCAGGTGAAAGGGCTTAAGGCCGAAATAAATGGGAATTTATTGCAAAATTGCCCCATATCTGGCACATGATTTATAAGATTTGATCGAGCTTACATGTGTCAATCAAAAGAAATAAGAAAAATGTAGGTACCTGATGGATAAGGTTTTGTGATACTGTAGTCCTTGATCTACGGTTCCGATTAAGATTTAGGAAATTCATTGGGTATGCAACTTGTTTAGTTTAGAAAATTCATTATGATGCAATATATATTTTGTTCTTGTCTGAAGTATTGTTGGCAACTTATCATAGTTAACTGTTACCGGTTTATTGTTATTCTCTAAAATAGTCCTGGATGTGTAAATAACTCACCTTAGGGATGTGTCTGTTGGAAATTAATTCGGATTGTGAATGGTATATGAGAGGAGTTTATATAAAAATTTATTTTTTATTTCTCAAACAAAGACTCTGTATATATTTTCTTTACTCACGCCTCACTCTCTATCTACTTACACTTCATCCTATTTATAAATTACAATATGTCGGTGGTTGTATTCTAGATAATACATGAGTTTTCTAACACCGACTTTGCTTATATCGGTTAACTCTCTCATCTACAACTCTACAAAATCCCTCAATTCTCCAGTAACTTCTAGTATAATATGTCGGTTTGACTTCTCTTGAAAAATCTAGAAAAGTATTTGGGCCTTGGACTTCAGTACTGTGAAATTCAACACTCCTTCTCAGCATCGACTTGATTTTTTTTTAAGTTTTATTTTGCCGATCAATTTTCAGTGTCCTCTATTTACTCCCCCTTGATTTGAAATTCCATGTGGCTCCTTCATGTAAATTTCATTATCAAGGTAGTTATTTTGACATGCCGATTTACCACCAAGTTGATATGATCACCACTTCTTTTAAGCTGCTAGTCTTTGTTATCGGAACACATGTATCCCGATAGTTGATGTCGTATTTTTGTTTGAAGCCTTTTGTCATCAATCTTTGCTTTGTAGTTTTTAACGTCACCACGAGGAGTCATCGAAATCATCAACCAAATGCGGACATATGGAGAAGACATCTCCGATCAAAACGTAGCCGAGAAAATTTTAATAAGTCTCACTGACAAGTACGACTACATCGTCACGGCAATTGAAGAATCGAAAGATCTAACGACACTTTCGATTCAACAATTGATGAGCTTCTTGGAGTCACATGAAGAGAGAAAGCTCCAACGAGAAGTAAAGTTGGTAGAAGACACATTCCCCTCCAAGCTGGCTTCTTGTCTCGAACCGCCTTCTTCTTGGATATTTTGTTGGCTCATGGAGTTATATCGAGATCTGAAGCTCAGCTTGGAGGGGAATGCGTCTTCTACCAAGTTTACTTCTCGTTGGAGCTTTCTCTCTTCATGTGACTCCAAGGAGCTCATCAATTGTTGAATCGAAAGCGTCGTTAAATCTTTCGATTCTTCAATTGCCGTGACGATGTAGTCGTACTTGTCAGTGAGGCTTATTAAAATTTTCTCAACTACCTTTTGATCGGAGATGTCTTCTCCATATGTCCGCATTTGGTTGACGATTTCGATGACTCGCGAGAAGTACTCCTTGATCTTCTCAGCCTCCTTCATTTGGAGATTTTGAAATTATCTTCTTAGTGTTTGCAGCTTCACCGCTTTCACCTTCTTCGAGCCTTCAAACTCCTCTCTCAAGGTCTCCCACGCCTTCTTGGATGTAGTAGCCGCACTTATATATCCGTGGAAACATGTTGTCTGCAATACCCTGTTGGATTAGAAATAGGGCCATAGCATCGTTCATTTGTTCTCGTTTTTGCTCTGGTGTTAATTCACCTGTAGTTGGCACCGTAGAATCTTTATTCACTATATCCACAATCCTTGCGAGAGTAGCAGCGTCCACATCTTGATCTTCCACATGGCATAATTTTCTCCTATGAATATGGGAACTATCGATTGCACCATCGTTGCGCCTCCTGAAAACATCGACTTATGATGCTTCTTATATTGCACGAATGCTCTAGTCTACATCGCTAACTTTTTACTTTGATATCATTGGAAATTAATACGGATTGTGGATGATATATGAGAAAATTTTATATAAAAATTTATTTTATTTCTCAAGAGGAACAAGGTTTAGAGTACAAAGACTTTATATATTTTCTTTACTCACGCCTCATTCTCTATCTACGTTACACCACACACTTCATCCTATTTATAGATTACAATATGTTCTAGATAATACATGAGTTTTCTAACACCGACTTTGCTTATGTCGGTTAACTCTCTCATATACCACTCTACAAAATTCCTCAATTCTCCAGTAACTTCTAGTATAATATGTCGGTTTGACTTCTCTCGAAAAATCTAGAGAAGAATTTGGGCCTTGGGCTTCGGTGCTGTAAAATTCAACAGTGTCCCAGTTGTTTGGTACCGCTTATTTGACCATTTCCCTTTGCCGACTATGTCTGCTGATCTGAGCACATTTTGGCTTTGATCCGAACTGTTAAGTGTTTTCATTTTGTTAATTATTTTTCTCTTCTTGTATCCCTTGTATAGTGAAATGGACTCGGAGCCGACTATATATCACTAGTGGAAAAACCACTTTTAGTATCGTCCTAATAGCATCGATTTTGTTAATCAAGCGATACAAAATATCTGTATCGATTATTACAAAATAACTGACACAAAATATAATTTGTATCAATTCCAATATTTAGCCGACACAAATACTAGATTATTTGTATCGGTTTATTGGTAAAGAGCCGACACAGAATATTTGTATTGATTGTCTACTAATAACTAATACAAAAAGTATAGTATTCGTATGAGTTATTAGTAGATAACCGATACAAAAACAATTAGTATCGGTCGTTTAGTCGTTTAGTAACAGCCGATACAAAAAATTTCTGTATTAGCGTCGCTTTTTTTTTCCAGCGATATTGATTCCGTCCTAGGTTAATCCTTTTTCATTCCCGCTCCTCATTTTCATTTCGCGGCTTCTCAAATTCCTCCGCCTAGGGTTTGCTCCGACTGTATTCTCTCTCTCACGCTCCTCATTTTCCTTTCCTCCCTTGGGTGCTTCTCTCTCAGGCTCACTCCGACTCATTTATTCTTAGTTTCCAATACAAAAATGACTGCAAATGTATTCTCTCAGCTCCGACTCTCTCCCTCCCTTGGGTGCTTCTCTCTCAGGCTCACTCCGCTTCTCTCCGAGAGGCTAAGGCCTGCTCCGCCTCCGACTCTCTCTAAGCGGAGCCAGAGGCGTCGGATTAACCCCAAGCCGCATCCATGACCTCTCCATCTCTATCCTTGTCCCGATCCAGATCGCCTCAGTCGGGGCGCACGATTAGGGTTTAGAACGTGGCGGAGAAGCCCTCGGTGGCGAAGTCAGTGTCGGAGATCTTGTCCCGTCGTGGCAACGGTGGTATGCGAGTGAGAATTGAACGGTCGAGATACAATCGAGTGTTTGAATTTGAGTACATGATTCGAAATCAAAGGTAAATAGTGTAAAATCAGATTTTTCAAGACAGGTGCTAGGAGATACTTTTCTTTGCTCAATTGTTTATTTTTGCACTGTACTTATTTGTCTCTAAAATTATTATCTTTGACCAAGTTAACTATATATTCGGTATGAACGATGATAACAACAATATACCATTGGTGCCGGGTGCTTACAGTATCAAAGTTTCAATTGCTGGTAAACGTCAATTTCAGTTGATTTTTCTTCCAAAATTGTTTTTTTAAGAATAATTGTAAGATGGTGGACTGATGCAACATTTGACAGTTTTATTATATAGGGGGCTTCCCAAACATGCTGCTAGGTGTGGAGTCAGTGTTATCGCTAAACAAGAAAAAGTCGAAGTAAGCAAATCGGTTTTATGGTGTCATGATAAAAGTCCATGTAAGAAAAATATTACAAATTATTCTTTTCAATTCATTTTAATTTTGCCACCCTACTATATGACTTGAAAATTTGATCTTAAGAAAAAGTTTCATCCATCGATTGGATGAGAAGGTAGTTACTTAGACCTAGAATATGCTTTGGAAAAAAATAAAGTTCAATAATTTATTGAATTTCTTTTGGTACTGTTGCTCAGTTTATAATCATCTTTTTTTTTTGTGTGTGTGATTAGACAAGTGCATTTCTGAAGGCCGCATTTGGACCATGGTTGCTGGTGGTGGTGCTAGTGTTATCTATGCTGATATGGTAATGAAAATGCCCCAAATTTTTTTTTATCTTTTTGCTCATTCTCACACTTAACTGTTTTCTTTTATGCCATGCCATATTGGTTTATGTGGTATCATTCCATAAGTGAGCACTCAAGTGCTGTTGTAGGTTATTTTCTTTTGTTGGCATTGTTATATTGTTTTTCTTGGCCTCTTCTTATAATTGATATACCAAATAATCCCATAAAACGAAAGAACCAAGCTGGTACCATGTTGTACCTTTATTATACCAGTGAGTGATGGTGTAATTACCTACATATATAGTGAGATTTATGTGGAGCTGAGTCTTTGTTTGTGGTTGTTTATTGTTCACCAATTTTGATCAACTTACCTATTTTTCACCTCAAGCTCACATAAAGTATATCTATTATTTATTTTGTAAGGTATGTTAAAGTGTTTTGAGTATGTATTAATTTAAATTATATTTAATCATTTTATAGTGTGCAACTGCTAAAAATGTGAAAATGTGGTTTTGAGTTTAATTGAATTTAATTTGCTGATAGAGGTACATAGTAGTTTTCAATCAATTGACTTGGACATCTATATGGAACCATGAAACTTAATTTTGGGTTGTTTTGAAATCTGGACTTAATTTTGGGTTGTTTTGATTTAGAACAAGTGTAGGCCATATCGATTTTTCAGAAGTTGTATATCAAGGACTCAATCGATTAATGATCCTGAAACAATTTTAGATGTAAGTCTCTCTCTCTCTCTCTGAAATTGATATATTTCTCTCCTCCTCTCTAATGCTGTTATTATTATATTTCAGGTCTATCTCGTTGGTGGTTTTGATGATTCTCCAAGTAAAGTATGATTCTTTTAATTTATTAACCATTAAATTTGATTTTTGATGTTTCTTTAATGTCCCACATTCAAATTTGTCTATTTTTGCATGGATACCAGTATCTGTACTGGTACCAGTTTGTTTGTAAATAAGTGAATATATCACGAGGTTTAATTGTAAGAGGGTATTGTACCAGTGTTGTGATATGACACATAGGTGGAGACTTTATGCCTTGTAATGGCATAGGAGCTGAGCTACTTTCTGATTGAACTGTCGCCTTATTGTTCGAATTGTTGTGTGAATTAATCGATGTTTTGTTGAGAATTTTGTGTGAATCTTTGTTTATGTGGCATAGGCCGAGCCCTTATCTCTGACAATTATAGAACTTGTGTAATTTGTTAATAATTATTTAATACTTACATTCTGCCAAAAAAAAAAAGCAATCAGTATCGGCTGTTATTCTGTTAACAAAGTCGGATCTTAATAATTAATAATCTACATTCAGCAAAAAAAAAAAAAAAAAAAAAAAAAAAAACCAACAGTATCAGTTGTTAACAAAATAACTGATACAAAAAAGCAAAACAGTGTCGGTTATTTAAAAATAACTGATACAAATAGTAGTATTTGTATCGTCTAATTGTAAACAACCGATACAAATAGTAGTATTTGTATCGCCTAATTGTAAACAACTGATACAGATAGTAGTATTTGTATTGGTTAAAAATGAACCGATACTGATTTTTACTTTTAGTATCGGTTGTTTAACCGATACAGATAACTTCACGTATTTGTGTCGCCTGGATTAGTGTCGCCTTTAAGTCCGATACTGATGTGCGTTAATAACCGATACAAAAAGTGTTTTTTCCACTAGTGATACAGCTCTTTCAGAAAGAAAGAAAAAAAAAAAAAAAAAAAAAAGGTGTTTTGTACAAGTGGCATGTTTATCAGTAAAAGTCGGGAGATGCCATTAGTAACCCCAAATACCAGTTCAATTCTTAAAGAAATAAGGCCGAAAAAAGTTTTTAAGAGCACAGTGGTCTCTTTCTGTAACTCTGTTTGGTGCAGTTCCTATAAACTTCCCAGAATGGTGGGTGGTCACAATTTCTAGCAGATAAAGAAATTATTTCCTGGTTAAATATGGCATTTACTGTAGCTGGATGAACATACGTAATCTATAAGAGAAGTTTGTTTATTGAGTCAGTACTTCATTTCGATTCTGTAATTTACGAATACAAGGGAGAATATATATATATATATATATATATATATATATATATATATATATATAGAGTAGAACTAGGGTGCTCCTAAGTTCACCCAACCTCTTGTGAACTTGATTCTAAAATATATTGAATCGACTTTAAACGATGAATCCAAACTGTTAAAATCCTTCTACCTAATGATTGATGTCTCTACATGTGAAAATTTTAAAGTTTCGGATTAATTTAATATAGAGTCAAGTGGTCAAAGGAGTCCAAAAAATGAATGCCTTAAAATTAATTTATAAACCTTAAACTTTTGACCACTTGACTCTATATTAAATTAATTCGAAACTTTAAAATTTTCACATGTAGACGCATCACTCATTAGGTAGAAGGGTTTCAACGGTTTGGATTCATCGTTTAAAGTCGATTCGATATATTTTAGAGTCAAGTTCACAAGAAGTTGGGTGAACTTAGGAGCACCCTAGTTCTACTCTCTATATATATATATATAAAGCAAAATTAGGGTGTGATGTGCTCACCAAGAGAGGTTGGTGAGCATATCTCCAAAAAACTATCGGATTGACTCCGAACTACGAATCCAAACCGTTGAAATCCATGAAAATCGTGAATGATGCATGTACATACAAAAATTTTAAAGTTTCGAATTCATTTAGCACATGGTCAAGCGGTCAAAATAATAATGAAAAATGAATATATAAAATAATTTAAAAATTAACTTATAAAATGTTCAAAATAACGATGAAAAATGAATACATAAAATAATTTAAAAATTAACTTATAAAATGTTCAAAATAATAATGAAAAATGAATACATAAAATAATTTAAAACTTAATTTATAAAATGTTCATTGTTTTGACCGCTTGACCATGTGCTAAATGAATTCGAAACTTTAAATTTTTTGCATGTACATGCATCACTCACGAATTACATGGATTTCAACGGCTTGGATTCGTAGTTCGGAGTCAATCCGATAGCTTTTTTGAGGTGTGCTCACCAACCTCTCTTGGTGAGCACATCACACCCTAGTTTTTCTCTCTCTCTCTCTCTCTCTATATGGATTTTTCAATCTTGCCTGATCGAGCCAAATTATAACACTTGAAAAATGGTACTTGCAAACTAGAACTGAAACAATTTTGTTGTGCATATAACATTGCCAAGTAGGGCTAGCAACGAGCCGGCTTGGTCCGAGCTAGACCAAACTAATGGTTCGCTCCTTTTGACAACGAGCGAGTCATGAATGAGCTATGCTGAGCCAGCTCGTGAAAACTCGTGGGTCAAAACCCCAAATGTATTACATAATGTATAAAGTTCACCCAATTGGTAATTTTGCACATAGCTAAATACACCAAAAAAGTGCAGAAATTAAGGTCATAGATATTAAATTATGTATATATTTATTTACAAATTCATAGGATAAATTAACATTAAAAACCAAATTTGTTACTTGGCAATGCCAAGTTACAAATTATATCTCTACGACTAAGGGTCCCCTGTAGGTCTTTTTTTCTTTAATATCATGTTTATTCATAATGTTGTAAAGAAGACTTGTGCACATGAATTCACTTTATAGATTACTACGCCTCAGTTGCAAAAGAAATCAAATTTGATGATACAATATCAAGTATACACTAGAGCTCAGGCCCAATAAAGAGGTGCAATGTATATAACTCTTTTTGTTAATATAACTTCTTAATTAATAGTCCCGTGAAGGACTTTCGGACTCTGTATTTCTTTTATTTTCTATCATTGATCTATTTGGAAAGCTATATATGCACTCGATAATTTTGTTTCTCAGATTAAAAGTATACCCAACTTTATAGGTTTTTAAAAATAAAATTATAATGAAATATTAAAATTATAAATATGTTTTTGTTATTTAAATACAGCATGTATCGAATTTACCTGGTAATATATATAAACCTGTACTGCAACGGAGACAACTGAAGCTAAGTTGGGTTAAGTTAAAGCAATTTTGTATAACAAGAAGACAACTGCAGTAAAACCAGTATGCTGAAGCTTGGTTGTTTAGTGCCGGATTGATTCTGGTGGAAATTAAATAATTGTAATATTTGAATCTGTTTTTCATAATGTCTTCTTGTTTTGCAAATTTTTGGTCGGTTTCTTCTCCTTTTAGAAAAATTCTGGTGTGAAAAAGGATTTTTCTGCTATTTTTCATTTCATTATTTTTCTCTTGATAAGGGGCCTTTTTGCAATTCAACTTCTGGTATATGTAAATTGATGTTGTTACTTACTTCTCTATAACTTTTTTAAATACATGAAGTGTTTTTTCCCTTTTAATAATTGAAGAAAGCAAGATTGATTAGGATTCTTAACTATAGTTAGTTAGATTAGTTAGTTAGTTTTATTTTATTATGTGGCCTATGTTATTATTGTGCATTTGTGCACTAATTTTATTTACATAATTAATGAAAAGACGTCTAAATTTTTGATAGAAAAATTCAGATTTTTATTTAATAAATATACTGATTTCAAAAGTTGCCTCAGAATTATAAATAGACCTATTTTCTTATTTAGACGGATTAATCCCATTCTGAAAATTTCGTCCACATAAAAACTAAAAGAGAGAAGTAAAACTGATCAGTATTTACTCTTTCTCTTAACGATGTTGTCACTACAAAACTGTAAGTTTTAAATTCATTTGCTATTTTGTTTTGGATTGACGGATTCAGGATTGCTTGTGTTCTAATTGTAAAACATATTATGATTTTATTATGTCTATCAAAGTTAGTTTGTTATAGAGCTGTTATACTTGTAAATTCTGACAATGAATACAAAACGTACATGTACTAGTGATTTACATGAGATCAATATATACAATCATTTTCCTCTCTCCTTATAGTATCCACCTTTATAACCAGGTTTTTTTTTTTTCCGTGAAGGAACTGCCCTCATCTTTAATTACCTTGTTAAAAACTAGGCATGACTTCTCTATCACATCTCAACTCAGTGAGAAGAAAACATTTTTGGGATAACATGGTGCTAACTCATTGGTGTGATTAACAAAAATATTGCAAGTAACAGGAAAAGATAACTATTGACAAAGAGTTGTTGTCAAAATTAGCTCGGAGTGAACAATTAATATTGCATAGTCAATCTTAATTGATACGGTAAATAAAGGTCTCTAGTCTCTGTCTCTCAATGTTTCTCCGTTCATTACCTGTTTTTCCATACTTTTTCCATACTTTTGAAAATCAGTGGGCCCACTATGTTCTGATTTTCCATACATTTGAAAATTAGTACGCTATATTTGGGCCTAAACTTGGACTCGATGCTTTTTCTTGAAATGATAACAAACGAACTCCGATTTTCCAAAATCTTTCTAAAAATTCAGAAATTATTTTTGTTATGTAATACATGCAAATTTAATAATAAAAAATATTAGTGTTGTAAGAATACTTCTTTTTTAAATGAAGTGTTTAATGAATTCTAAAAATGATGAAAGTAACTTGATCATTTTAAGATGGGTAGAAAATAACTTGATCTAAAAATTTTGGACCATAAAATAACAATAGTGATTTTCTACCTTTTATCGAAAATAGTAAAAAAATTCTAAAAAGAAATATAAAATTCGGTCTGCAAGTACATATTCATATAAAAATCATTATGAACGATTCAGATCAACTGTTATGATATCGAAAACGAAAATATTAATCTATATTACGGACCAAATTGTGATATGCATAGTACCATAGACTCGCTCTTAAAAAATTTAGCACTAATAATTAAATTTATTTTTAAAACCTTCAAAGATGTGGTAATTAATTATCAGCACCAAAATTTGTCATGCATTTATTTTTAAAAATCGTTGTTTTCAATGATCCAAATTTTTTTTATTGTTTATTAAAATCAGTGATTTTAAAACTAGCTTAATAAATAGTAAAAAAATTCTAAAAATGTGAAATTTGGTCTCCAAGCACATTTTAATATAGAGATCACATCTAACGGTTTGGATCGACCGTTTGGACTTTAATAATCAGAAAATTAATTGGTTGCACCACAGCTCCAGAACAAACGTTTTGATATTAGCCAACCTCTGTGCGTGTGTGTGTGTGTGTATGAGGAGGGATCAAGTTACAACAATTTTGAGTTATCACAAAGTTACAACAACGGTTTTTTTTTCTTTTTCAAAGTTCAAATCGTCGATCCAAACTGTTCAACATGATTATCTAAATAAAATATGCTTCTAGATCAAATTTTATATTTTTTTTGAATTTTTTTACTATTTATTAAGATGGGTACAAAATTCAATGGTCTGAATTTGACTAGTTTTTGTACCCATCTTATTAAATAGTAAAAAAATTCAAAAAAAATGTAAAATTTGATCTGGAAGCACATTTTATTTAGATAATCATGTTGAACGGTTTGGATCGACGATTTGGACTTTGAAAATGAAAAAAAACCGTTGTTGTAACTTTGTGGTAACTCAAAATTGTGGTAATTGGATCCCTCCTATATATATATATATATATATATAGAGTAAGGCTATTGTGCATTGCAAATTAAAGGGGGTGTTTTAATTCGTACTCATATCGCTATTTCTAAAGTTCAAATAGCCGATCCGAATCGCTCAACATGTTCTCCATATATGAAATGTGCTTGGAGACCAAATTTTACATTTTTTGGATTTTTTTTACTATTTATCAAGCCACTTTGAAAATCGCTGATCCAACGGTTTCACTGTTTGGTTGAGCTACCGTTGGATCAGCGATTTTCAAAGTGACTTATTAAATAGTAAAAAAATTCCAAAAAATGTAAAATTTGGTCTCCAAGCACATTTCAATATGGAAAACATATTGAGCGGTTCGGATCGGCTATTTGAACTTTGGAAATAGCGATATGAGCGCGAATTAAAACACTCCCTTTAATTCGCAATGCACAATAGCCTTACTATATATATATATAATTCACACATGCCAAAAAACTATTACCAAATTAAAGAGGAAATATCAAACCAGTGCAGCTCCATCCCCTCTTTCTTCCAAAGTTATTGGAAATTTTGCTCAAGCACCCTCCAAAGAAGAAAAATCTGACCAAAAGCCATCCAATCAACTTCAATTGGGAACAAGATTCAAAACTCATTTCACTAGAACGACGGCCATTAATCAACAACTGTAGTGTGTATTAATTATGCAATATTCTTTTTTCATTCTTTGACCAACAATATTCAGATATTGAGAAGTGCAGGCGTTATTTGGCAGAGACTGCCAAAAGCGCCATAACCCCTCTATCTTTATTTAAATCGAAGCATTGCAATGGATATGAACCAGAAGAGAAAAAACCACAATGGCTACACTTACATGTTGCTTCCTTTTGAACCTAATTCTCTTCTTCTACATGGCATCAGCCATGTCCGGAGATATTGATCATCTAATTTCCTTCAAGAATTCTCTCCCAAATTCTAATTTGTTATCCAACTGGAATCGCATGTATGGAGTGTGTGAATTTCAAGGCGTAATATGTAAAGGAAACCACGTGTCCTCTTTGACCATTCGAGGTCTGCCACTCAAAGCAGACTTCAATTCAGTCTCAGCTCACATCCTCTCTCTTGAAGACCTAGAGGCACTCTCTCTCCATTCTACCAATCTCACTGGATCCATCTCAGCCCTTGCAAACTGCACCATGCGACTCAAAGAGATGGACCTATCCAGTAACAACCTTCAAGGGTCTGTCTATGACATAGCTTCTCTGGCGACCTCCTGTCATTCTCTTCAGTCACTCAACCTCTCCAATAACTACATTGGCCAAGCCTTCAATCATTTCTCTCCAGTTCTCTCCCTCCTGAAGGTGCTTGATCTCTCCAACAACAAGATCACAAATAATGAAGATATCCAGTTGTTATTATCTAAACTCAAGTTACTCAAGCATCTAGACCTCACCAATAACACCATTAAAGGCACCATACCACAAATTACTAATTGCACCTCTTTGCAATATCTTGACCTATCTTCGAATCAACTCACAGGTACCATACCAGCTGGTACATTCACAGGTTGTCTAAATTTAAGTTATCTAAATCTCTCATCTAACCATTTTACTGGTATGGCCCCGCCTGGCATAGAGGCATACACGAATCTTGTCACTCTGAGCCTCTCCAATAATAATTTTTCTGGTGAATTCCCCATGTGGTCCCTGGTTGCCATGTCCAAAATTCAATTTATAGAGTTGGCATTTAATAACTTCAATGGTAATTTATCCAAATCTATTTCAAAGCTTACGAGTCTTGAGTTATTAGATCTTACTGCGAACAGGTTCTCAGGCCCAATACCACGTCCATTGTGCACTTACAGTGTATCGCGCTTGAAAGTGTTATACTTACAGGATAACTATTTTACTGGGTCTATACCCGATTCACTTTGCAAACTGTACCAACTTGGTCTCCCTGGATCTGAGCTTGAACTTGCTTTCCGGGTCCATACCTAATTCTCTAGGGTCCCTCTCCAACTTAAAGGATCTTATAATGTGGCAAAATAATTTGCATGGTGAGATACCAGCTGAGCTCTCATCCCTCAAGTCACTAAAAACCATACTTTTGGATTACAACAACCTAACCAGTGCAATACCGGATGGGTTAGTTAACTGCACCAACCTTTTCTGGATTTCTCTCACAAGCAACCGGCTTACGGGATCGATACCAATTTGGATTGGTAAGCTAGAAAAGCTTTTTATGTTATCACTTGGAAATAATTCCTTTATTGGGTCAATACCACCCGAGCTTGGCAATTGTAAGGACCTGATATATTTAGATTTGAACAGCAACCAACTTAACGGGTCTATTCCACCCAGTTTAGCAAAACAGTCTGGCAAAATTGGGTTAGACAAATCAGTAGAACATCGATCGTTTGTTTTTTTTGCAAACCCCAAAAATATTCAATGTCATGGTACAGGAAGTGTTTTGGATTTTGATGGGATCCGACTGGACAACCTAATGCGCTTACCAAGTGCACAATATTGTAATTTCATGAGAGTTTATTATGGCATTACTTGTCAACAGTATAACATATCAATAATTTATCTTGATTTGTCATACAACCAGCTCGAGGGCCCAATACCAACTGAGATTTCTACAATGCAATATTTACTAGTCTTGAATCTCAAGCACAATCGCTTATCAGGACCTTTGCCACAAGAATTGGGTAGTTTGGTCCACTTAACTGGGCTTGATTTATCGCATAATATTTTTGAAGGTAGGATACCCTCTTCCTTGTCGGCCTTATCATTGTCAACATTGGATCTATCAAATAACCAGTTAAGCGGGTCTGTACCTGAATGGGGTTCTTTGGTCACATTCCCTGAATATGTTTTTGAGAATAATTCAGGTCTCTGCGGGTTACCATTGCCGCCTTGTAATGATTTGTTCATGCCAAAGGAGGATGTGCCTAAACAATCATCAACAAATCACGAGTCTTCTCTAGGTTGGTGGATTGCACTAGGGCTATTGTTCTTCATCTTCTTGATTATTGGGTTTATAATAGGTCAATATCTGGGATAGATCAGCATTTATCTTGGATGTAACTATCTATTTGTAAACAGCATCGGAATTGAGTACAATAAATGGGGATCAATTGACCACTATTTTTTTTTGTATTTCTATATGCAGATTTATAATTTAGGGTAAAATGTTATGAATATTGTAAATTGACCTACATTTTCAACATGGAAATTTTATATAATTGACTCTCAATGTGTGTTTGACCCCTGTGGTTTGTAAGTCTGGCTCCGACTAGTCTGCAAGAACTATGTTAGATGATCTGCTTGTATAAAATCTATGTTGTATTGCATTAAATGTTTGGAGTTATTAATTTAAATTTCGGTTACAAATTTCATATATGAATAATTTGTTTTATTCTTTGTCAAAGGGGTTATCTCATTTTTTTTTTCCTATCTGTCTTCTTTGTGGATCATACCTCCTATATATGCATGAGGTTATTAAAAAAAATTCAAGAAATTAAACTTACAAAAGCAAGGCATGAAACCAGTACCAAACCTGGTACGAGTAGAGAAAAAAAACATAATGAAAAAAACGAACGATCATAATAGATGGTTTGAAACTAAAAACGAAGTAAATGTCTTGACAAAAACAGCATAGAAAATACAAGGTAGTAACTGTCAAAATCAAACAACCTTAATTAGTAGTCACAATCAGTCAGCCATCATACTTCAAAATGGCCATACTAGTTGGTGACAATTGGCACAAGAAGAAACATTAATAGCCAAAAGATTGTAACTTTTATCCTCGAAAGCAGGGCGAGTCTGATGGGAACTGAAATAGGTACGTGTGGTGCCCGCTCGGAACCGTTTGATTCGCTTTATGATCCATGCACGTTTGATCTATACAAATATTACAGTGGTGCATAAGAATATTGAAGCACCCGCACGAATCATGAAGCAAATCAAACGGATCAAAGCGGCACACCGATTTGAGTCTACTGTCCATCGAACACACCCCACTCCTTTTATCCTATACCAATTAATTTTTTTTCTTGAGAGTTTTCTCAAGTGAAAATTTTATTCTTAATTGCGTGCTCCGGAAGGAGGGGACGCGAGAAAAAGAGAGGGGAGCAGAGAGAAACTACACCTGACTGGATATGTCAAAAGCTGTTTATTTATTTCAGAACAGTGAATTTCGGAGGTGAGCGGAAGGAGAAGAGAAAAAGAGATGAGTTATGAATGTAAATTAAACAAAATTTTAACGATTTTGTCACCTTGAGCACAATTTTGCCCTGTACAGTAGTGTTACGTACATTTTGGAAATTACATTTCTCTTCTTGTCTCCTTTTCCTTTGATAGTGAAATGAACTATCTGTACTAGTCAAAAAGGCTGGAGATGCCGTTAGTAACCCCAAATACTAGCCCAATTGTTGAAGAAATAATGCCGAAAATTAGGCTTTAAACAGCACAGTTGTTACATTAATTCTACGAGTAGAACTAGGTGCTCCTAGGAGTACCAAGTCCCTTTGTACTCTTATGTAACATTCTGGTCTGGGGGGCTGCCCGACAGAGTTAACAGAGGACAGCCAGCTAAACGATAGTCTCCCTCTAGTTAGACGATAGTTTTACTTCTATTATTTTGTAGGATTTACATTTGGTCTACTGTGTTTGTCATTTTATATTTGTATTATCTCTGTTTATCTATTTATATTTCCTACTTTATTATCTCTGTTTTTCATTTTAATTTTATTATCTCTGTTTGTATATCGTCTTTCTCTTATATCATGACTATATCATACTTGTAAATGTCAAAATATAAACCATACTAACAAATCATAATAAATTTAGTCGAAAAAACAAAATTAGTCGACAAATTTTGTCAAACAATCGTCTAATATTAAATTCAGGCAATTAATATATCAACTTTCTTGAAAACCAATTATTGGCCAATTTCTATTAAAAATTAAGGACCGGCCATTTATTGGCCGGTTTGGGTATATTAAAAATTCCGTAACTTTTTTAGGCATATTTGACAATTTACATTTAATGTTGGATATAAATGAAAATCACGGTCGAAAAGATGAAAAACACGTTTGATAAATGTGAGGGGATTAAATATTATTTATTTAGCTTTTTTTTGTTATAATAAAAATTAAAATTGTAATCACATATATAATTGGCATTAATTATTCATTGACCTGGCATCTAGCGTCAACGTTAAAAGTCAATGCAACAAGGCCGGGTCACCACCATAAAATTTGCAGAAAAGAAAATTCCAAAAGGAGTATATTGATTGTACATTGTACACCACAATTTATTCAGACGGCTCCCTTTCATAAAACACGTACAGAATAAAAATTCCGCGAGTAAAGACTTGTTAAAAAACCATCTCATTTTCAGTTAATTTAACTTTTGCAATTATGCACAAAAGATGACAAAGTGAGAAAGTTAATAGTTCTGTCCGGATCTGGAATGTGTACTTGTTTGTCAATGCCGGGAGCCGTGTGACGGACGTTATAGAATGAGAGAGTATTCACAAGGGTATACTGATTGAAAGATTATTTTAGTATGTGCGAAGTTATACCGATATAATTCCTCGTAAATAGTGCCTCTATTTTTGTAGTCGAATACCAATGAAAGAAAACAAAATTATATCCCAGTGAAAATATAGTAACATGCATATTACGGATGGATGTGTGCTATAAATTCATATTTTTATTTTAAAGTTTAAATAATTGATGTGAATAATTATGAAAATCAAATTTTATAATTTTTGAAATTTGTATACTATTTTTCTAGATAGATAAAAAAAAATATTATTTTTGAATAGTCTAAAAATTTTAGGACAAATAATTTCTATGATCCATTTAAAAAAAAAAATTATTTGGTCCTCCGAACTTCAGTTTTCCGAATAATCCCCCAAGTACAGCAAGCGATTTTTTTCTTCTCTTTTTTTAACTTTATTTATTTCTCTCCCGTCAATTTTTTTTAACTTTATATCTTCTCTTTCTTGAAAACCTCAGCAGCTGTAATTTTTTATTAAATAAAAATAAAATTAAAAAATCCATCATTTCACGTCACAGCATCATTCAAATAAAAAAATAATACAGTAAATCTAAACAACACAACACAATGCAACCACTAATAACACAATATCTAACAAATCGGCTCTTGTATTAAGAAAATAGAATATTGGAAAGAAATATGTCTAATAAAATAAAATAAGGGTGGAAAGAGAGTTTCACGGGAGTTGTGTGTTATTTATTCACTTCTCTTTTAAGTTGTCGGAGTCATTTCATATTATTTCGAGGTTAAACTAATTCAAAATTATAATTAGATAGATCAAACTCAAGTTATATTAATCGAACTCAAAATAAGTCACAAAGTAAGAACTAAATTTGCACTTTCACAACTGAAATAAGTTATGATCGATCCAACGTTTCATAAAACAGAGAAGGCACAAGAAATGCATTACAATACAATTCAATATATACAGACAACTTGCATCAAGCGAAAGCATGATTTATCTTATATATTAAAGCATGTAGGAATTTTCCAACTTACAGCTGGAAATCCTACATTCTTTATATATAAGAGAAGTATATACAATAATACATTAACACCACTCCAGACTATTGATAGGATTGTCAAAGCAGCATAGATAGTCCCTTTTTTACACCCTTGACTATCCCCCAGCCTATCCCCAAGCAAACTATAAAGGTGCATACCGACGCAATTTTACTATCAAACCATTTTATAATCTTATATACTTTAGCACTGTATTTCTTCATCCAACTTGGCTGCCAGTCTGGTCCATTGTGTAGCGCAAAGCTAAGGGCTCGCACAAATAACCAAAAACTTGTTATACATACAAAACACATCCAAAAATTTGCCATCATGACAAACCATTGAAAATCATTATTGTTCTTCTTAGAGTTAGACAATATACTCAAGGCATTGAAGAATGCTAATACCATAAATGTGATCGACAGCCACAATACAAGCACCATAAACTTCCTCTGGGACTTACTCCGAACTATGCCGCAGAGGCAAAGTATAATGACACTAATTGAAAATAATAATGCCAGTGTGTCGAACACGTAAAAGGATTTCAGCTTCCACAAATAAACAGGACTTCCTGCAGGATATACGGATGGCGCATCTGCTTTCCAGTTTTTGATCCAGGTAGAATTTATACGATCATCATCACTAAATGGTATTTGGATGAAGCCCCCAGGAGGGTTTAATGCTGCTGCAAAAGTGACAGTTGCGACCAGTGTGGCAACCACTATCAAATTTTCAATTTTGTCCATCTTCTCATTGGCCCTGGTTAAATTAGTGGTGCTTCTTGTTACCTGGTTTCTTGGAGTCGAGAAAATACTTGGCTGTGAAGTCCTAGGCTTGTCTGTAGTAGAGTTAGTAGGATCAGCTAATTCATATGCTTGTAGTTCTTCTGTGGTCTTTCCACCAGCAGCTCTTAGCATTTCTCCAAGGTAAAGATCTCCCATCTCGTGATTTGTGACCAGAAGTACATCAAGTGGAGTGAAACCTGCCGAGTTTACCTGGTTGACATCAATGTCGGCTTGGTTTAGTAGATGCTCAATCACCTGCGGATTGTGAAGTTAGCATATTAATTAGAGTGTATTTCATTTCATTTCATTTCAGAACTCAAAACTAACAATTGGAAGAAGCTTAATTACGTACCTTCTGTTGCCTTCCTGCAAAAGCGAGATGCAAGCAGGTATTTCCATTTTCATCTTTAGTATTGAGTAAAAGTTGTGTGACACCTAGTGAGGTCAAATGTTGAACGGTTTCTAGGCAATTTGCTTTTACTCCTAGATGAAGAAGATTCTCGGACCTATGAGTACGCTCCATCTGAGAGTCCCCCCATTTCCCAATTAGCAGAGTAGTGATAACATGTCTTCGTTTAATCACTGCTATATGAACCGGCAGATACCCGTCTTTGTTATGTCGAAGATGGCACAAGTCTCTGTCAACCTATGAATTACTTACGTGTAAAACAGTATGTTATAAATCATAATCGATCATAGGGAAATATTCAGATTTAGATAATTATATAACTGTAGTGCAGTGGCATGAACTCTCATCTAAAAGATCGATGTTGGGGTGTAATCTAATGGGACTTTTTAATAAGTAAAATTAGATAATTGTAACGTACATCTAATTTTTATATATGATAGATTCAACTTTTGTGGTATTTAAATATATTATTCAAACTAAAAATAAAGTAGTTGTATTATTAATTAATTATTTACATAAACGCATATTAAATTTGGATTGATTGAGAACACATCTAAAATTGTATATACACACAATAAAAAATAAAAAAATACATCTGTACGTAATTCTTTTATTTAAATACTCTTTTTTAAAATATATACAAAAAGAGTTAAATATATACGATAATATATAATTGATGTATGATAGAATTACATTAGATTTTAAACGTATATATAATAAAAATAAATTAAGCCAAATTAATGTGCTAAAGACATGATGCAGCCACCAAATCATAGTATCATGCCCTTAATTTTAAGTAACAACAAATTAAAAAAATGAGAAAAATTAACCTGGACCAGCTCCTCTGCGACCTGGATGTGACCATGTACTGCAGCCAAATGGAGTGGAGTGAGTCCCTGCCTGTTGACCTCACGAGCGAGGTTTAAATTCCGCTGAACGATCTCCTTTGCAAAACCAGCATAACCACGAATAGCTGCTATATGGAGAGGGTTGTCGTGCGGCACAGTTGTGCTCACCGCCCGTTCCAGGATCAACTCGTCCTCCACAAGTAGCTCTCTGAGTGAATTGATATTTCCGGCATGTGCTGCTGCGTATAGACGTTCAAGTCCAGTATCCATTTTATCCTCCCTACTCTCTAGGGTTTTGCTCTATTTTATGTGTGTTTTAACTATATGGGACTAGCTTTGGATAATTAGTTGAGAGATTTATAGCAGGTCATCTCGATGTAAATTGCTGAAATTATGTTGAAGTTGAACGGTTCAAAATCCATTTTAACCAATCATTAATCTTTATTGGGCACGGTAAAATATCTAGTTTTTTGAAAATCTTAACAGAAGCTGTCAAATTGTGGGCCCAGCATGTTGTGGAAAAAAGTATAACAACAAAGGGCATCTAATTGTGACATCAAAGGTATTAAAAAACCCAAATCAGGGATCCAGTTTGAACAGTCTGACTGTACTAAGGTGACCTGATTTGAACGAACATAACTGAACTGCTGTTGTTGAAAATGACAACTTTTCTATAGGAGCGCGTTTGCACTCAAGATTCAAGAAGCAAGATGCATTTGACCATTAATTAATATATGAAGCAAAACATATGTTTTCCAAATTTTTTTATAAACCATAATTAGAAAAAACAATTTAGAACCAACTTGGATTTTTATAAAAACCATAAGAACTGAGTTGCCGATTCGGTCCGAAACTTTTTTTTTATTATCACGGACCGAGTTGGCAACTCGGTCAAGGTGTTTTTTTTTTTTTTTTTTCAATTTTTACGGAAAAACTATGTAGCTATTAGTGTCATTTCAGTTTTTCAATTGACGATTCGGTCCTAATTTTTTTTTTAGGGTTTGCTTATAAATTATTTTTCTAGTCGAGTTAACGCGGACCCTGAAAAACAAAAATATAAAATGTGAAACACAATAAAAACATGAATAACATGAGACATTTAAACCCTCTTATTAATGTATACATATTGATAATTACTATAGGCTTAATTATATATATAATTAAACGTCCAACCAAAGAATTCCTCCAAAACAAACGAGAAGACCATAATATCTCCAAACCAAAGAATTCCTAATTTTTTTTAATTATGGTTTACTTTAGGAAAAGAAGATTTTTTTTAATTATGGTTTACTTTAGTAATCATATTGGTCGAAATTATTTGGTTGGACATTTGTTTTGGAGAAATTCTTTAGTTGGACGTTTAATTATATATAATTACGCCTATAGCAATAATCAATATGTATAAATTGATAAGAAGGTTTAAATGTCTCATGTTATTCATGTTTTCTATATTGTGTTTCACATTTTATATTTTCGCTTTTCAAATCCTGCGTTAACTCGACTAGAAAATAATTTATAAGCAAATCCAAAAAAAAAATTAGGATCAAATTGTCAATTCGGTCCGGACTAAAAAAACTGAAATTACACTAATGACTACACAGTTTTTATGGCATAGTTTTCCGTAAAAACTGAAAAAAAAAAAAGAAGAGCATTTGGACCGAGTTGCCAACTCGGTCCGTGATAAAAAAAAGAGCATTTGGACCGAGTTGTCAATTTAACCCGTTTTATTTAGATTTCGAGATTTTCTGAAATCTCTAATCTTTTTCGATATTTTTTTATTTTATTTCGATTAATAAAAATTTTGGGAGATTCCAAACAATCTCGAAATCTAAGTAGAACGGGTTAAATTATTCCGTCCCACTTAATCAAAATTTTGAAACCAAACTAAGCAATAAAAAAAAAAAGATGAGGGACGGAACAAAGCATTCCGTCCGTGCCAAAAAAAAAAAAAAAAAAGGGACGGTACAGATCTTCCCGTACCCAAATAGCAGTGCCCATGAGTTGTTTGATGAAATGTCTAACAAGAGTGATATTATGTGAACTTGTTGTACCAGTGTGATATTAAATTTGTATATATTCTATTCTAGTATTATGTTACTCCATGTTATTTATGTAATTGAATATATGTACAAACATCCTTCATATAAACTTTATTGTTTTAGATGGCAGTTTCATCAACAACAAGAGAGGGAAAAAAATGTATATATGATGTCAAGACTCGCGATGTTTTAACCCATTTATTTAATCATTTATATCAAATGGATAAAATTTTCTTTTTTCATGTTAAATGGCTCAATAAAATTTACATATCAAAATCTAACTGGTAGCATATCAAGTGTTATCATTTTTAGAATTTTTTACTCTTTTAATGATTTTGAAACATGATATTAAAATAATTAAAAAATATTAATATTTGCATATTAAATATGGTTACTTTACAAAAAAAAAAATCTTTAAAATTGTAATAATTCTAAAATTAGTAAATTCTGATCCGTTAGCATTGCGGTCAATATACTCACATTAGCATAACTATATACATTTATCACATTCGAAAATAATGAAATATCAATGCAATTAGCATAAATTCTATTATTTTTTCTGGATCGTATGATCAAACATCGAAGCATAAGAAATTATGTATTATTTACATATGTTTTAAATCAACAAAATTTAATATATTTTTCAAGTCAAATTCTCAAAATAAAACATACATTTACCAATGTAGTTGTAAAACATGAGTAGAACTCAACTAGGTTGTTTCTAAGTTCACCAAGATTCTTTGTGAACTCAACTCTAAAACTTATCGAATTGGTTTCAAATAATGAATCTAAACCGTTGAAATCTTTCTACCTCACGAGTGATGTGTCTACATGCAAAAACTTTAAAATTTTAAATTAATTTTGTATTGAGTCAATTGGTGAAAAAGCGTAAAAAAAAACGTGGCAAATTGCTAACCAGTTTGTAATGTGGCAAAATTGCAATTACCTAAAAATGTGTGCTGTTTTGCGTAATTGTGAGCAAACTAGAATAAGACAGTAACTCAGTGACTGGAATAGGGAACTATATATGTAGTATATTATTGTCTCCAAGTCTCGATTCCACAGCTCAGATTATTATTAATACAAGTGGTAGTATAATATAGCAAACACATCCAAAAGCAAAAGAGAAAATTTGAATAAAAAATAATATCGGGCAGTGAATTGTGGATCTTGCCTCCCACGCCTGAATGGAACTGTGAATCTCAAAATTTGCAGTTCTTGACTTGACCCCATTTCTCTTTTTCAAACTATCTTCTTCTCGCTTAAGCCTTTTAATTTTTACTCCCAAGTACGCACTTCCAACTTCCAAATCAGCAATGGCTGACATGTTGCTATCAGCTCTAATCCCAATCGTGATGCAGAAATCAGCAGATTCACTAGTGCAGCGGATCGGTGAGATGTGGGGCATTGATGACCAGCGTGAGAAGCTCCACGATAGGCTGCTCGCAGTACAGGCTGCACTTATCAATGCCGAGAAGCAAGGGGATGCTAATCTGGCAGTGAAATCCTGGCTGGCCAAGCTCAAATCAGCTGCCTATGATGCTGACGATGTTCTTGATGAGTTCTGTTATGAGGAGTTACGCCGGGAAGCCTTGAGACGTGGCCAAAAAGTTGGGAATGTAAGTGACATTTTCTCCCATGAAATTCCTGTTCTGTCTCGGTACAAGATGAGTAAAAAGTTGAAGAAGGTTGTGGGGAGGATTGATGAGCTGGTCACTGACATGGTGAGGTTCAACTTTGTTCCAGGTTCGGAAGGGCGGGTTGTTGATCGTGACAGAATTGCCCATTCTTGTGTAATTGAGTCGGAAGTTGTAGGGAGGAAGGAAGAAAGGGAAAACTTAGTGAAATTGTTGACTGAGGTGCGTCCAACTGAGAATTTGATGGTCTTGTCAATAGTCGGAATGGGTGGACTCGGAAAAACCACCCTTGCTCGGTTGGTCTACAATGACCCTAGGGTAAAAGAGCACTTCCAATTAGTCATATGGGTTTGTGTGTCTGAGGAATTTGATGTTGGAACTATCACAAAATTGATCATTGATCATGTGATTCAAAAGGACTGCAAAGTTTCTTGTGACAACAAAGACCTGCTCCGGAGTCGTTTACAAAAAGAAATAAGTGGAAAGCGATATCTTCTTGTATTGGATGATGTTTGGAATGAAAATGTGGATAAGTGGGAACAATTGAGAGCTATATTAAACTGCGGTGATTTAGGAAGCGCCATAGTAGTTACAACTAGGAGCGAGAGGGTGGCTACTATAATGGATGCGATGCAGTGTTATAATTTAAGATGTTTAGGTGAGGAGGATTCGTGGAATCTGTTTCAAAAAAGGGCATTTAGCAGTGGGGTAAAGAAAGAGCTAGTTGGAATTGGCAGGAAGTTGGTTAAGAATTGTGGGGGACTACCGATAGCCATTAAAACACTCGGTAGCTTAATGAGTTATAAAGATGAGGTACGCCAGTGGTTATCAGTCCTCGAACAAAGAACGATGTGGGAAAATGAGCATTCTAATGATAATGATGGTGTTTTGTCAGTATTGAGGCTAAGTTATGATCACTTGCCTTCATACATGAAACAATGTTTTGCTTTTTGTTCAATATTTCCAAAGGATCATGTGATGGAAAAAGAGAAACTGGTGCAATATTGGATGGCCCATGGATTTATTCCATCCGACTGGCCGGGTGATCTTGAAATGAGGGGTAGTGATGTTTTCAACGAGTTGGTTTGGAGGTCTTTCTTCCAGGATGTTGAGCAAGTTTGTCATTACAAAAGTGAACATGGATATCACTCTCAGACCACATGCAAAATGCACGATCTTATGCACGATCTTGCACAACATGTCATGAGAGACGAATGTCTCTCAATGCTGAAACCATTACAAGCTAATAATAATTTACAAGGCAATATCCGACATATCTTGCTAAGAGAATTTCCCAAAGATATTAATGATGTCATTCAATGCTATCCTGCTGCCCGTACTATCATTCCAGATTTAAAAGAATACCGACCATCCGGTCATCAGAAAATTGGATTTGTGAAATCTAACTTCTTACGAGTGTTGGACTTGTCCATTTGATTTCTTAGAGACACTATGATTACCCCTAGAAAGATGAAGCACCTGAGATATCTTGATCTTTCTGGTCAGTATGTGACAGCAATACCGGAAGCAATTACCACACTCTATCTTTTGCAAACTCTTAGGCTCATTGGGTGTTCTAATCTTTCAACACTACCTGAAGGAATGAGATATATGATATGCCTTCAGCATCTTAACATTGAAGCCTGTTCAAATTTGAAGTGCATGCCACCATACCTCGGAGAACTAAAATGTTTACAGACACTAACACGTTATATAGTAGGTGCTGGTGTTGGAAATAAAATTGGGGAGCTCAAGTCCTTAACTCTAGGCGGCAAATTAGAGGTGTATAATCTAAAAGAAGTTAGGGATGCTAGAGATGCAAGAGAAGCAAATATGGCATCTAAAGAAAAATTGGATCATTTGGCACTACATTGGGAAATGCCACAAGAATATAATGGTGCAGGAACAGTGGTTGTTGATCCTTTTGAGGTGTTGGATGCTCTTAAACCATGTAGTAATCTAAAGGTTTTGAAAATTGATGGATACAGTGCAGACAGGTTTCCTATCTGGATGATGGAGCATCAGATTCCAGGAAACCTAGTTGAGCTACATATAAATAAATGTAGAAGGTGCACGAATGTAATGCAATTTCATATGTTGCCTCTTCTTCAAATTTTGGAAATACATTCTATGGATAATTTGAGGTATCTTTGTTGTGCTGAAGATGCACCAATAACTTTTCCATCACTGAAATATTTAAATTTAGAAGACATGTCAAATTTGGATTGTTGGTGCGAAGGTGATGTTGGAGAAGAGACATCACTGGTTTTTCCTGTGCTAAGAGAGATGCGGATCTTCAAATGTCCCATGCTAAGTGCGATACCTACTGCACCTTTATTGGAAAATATAGATGTTACTGGAAACAATATCCTGTCATGCTTGGCAGCTGGATTAACAACTCTCCGGTTCATGGCCATTGACAACGGGGATGAAGGGGAAAATAATGGAACTCTCCCATTTAAACCTTGGAAATGTCTCGAGAGTTTAACTATCAGTGGATTTAATCACATCATACAACAAACAGATGGAAGAGAAGGCGAGGAGCTCAGTATTGATGGTAATGCAACAGCTCTTCGGGATGTAGAGATCATTTCAAGCAGCTTTTGGTTTTCACCTATTCCATCAAACTCACCCCTATGGCTGTGGAAATGCTTCATATTTATTGAAAGTCTTTACATTTCAAAATGTGACAGTCTTAGCTATTGGCCAGAGAAAGAGTTCAGTAATCTCATTAACTTACGAGTGCTCGAGGTGAATTGTTGCGAGAACTTTCTCGGATCATTGTCGGAGCCGCTGTCAGAGATGTCATCAAGGCAAATCCTACTTCCCAAACTTGAACATCTTGACATTTATGGATGCCCGAATATGGTTGAAGTTCCCAAACTCCCGGGATCTCTTAAGAAATTGGAAATTTGTGATTGCGACAAGCTGGAAAGTTTACCGGAGTGGTTGGGTAGCTTGGTAGCTCTCAAAGAGGTCACAATCTGGTCATGTGAAAATTTGAACTTCCTTCCATCAAGCATTGGAGGCCTCACTGCTCTTGAAGAGCTATTTATTAAAGGCTGCATAACAATAGCATCTTTGCCGGAAGGGATGCAAGGGCTTGAAGCGCTCAAGACCCTTGAAATCTTAGGATGCCCCAAAATAAGGGTCCTGCCAGAAGGCTTATTACAGCGATTAAGGAGCCTTGATAGAATATGGATCGGTGGTTGTCCCCTCTTGGAGAGGGATTTCCAAAAGAACGGCAAGTATTGGCACCTGATCTCTGAGATACCGGAAGTACGTATTGGAGTAAAGGATCGATCCAGCAAAATGAGAGATCTAACTCAGTTGATTTCATCATGCAAAATCCCTTGTTTGTCAGCGCAATCCTAAAGATATCATAATTTGTGAGGTATTATCTCTTTGCTATATAATTTCGAATTTTCTCATTTTATCATATTTCTTAGTGTAAGACAGAGGAATCTTCTCATAGAAAATTATAAATATCCTAATCCAGTATGGTGTGTATATGCCAACAAGACATACACATGCATGTACACACATTTTAGGAAATTATGATTCATATTTTGCTTGTACCTGGGAATTATTATATTTTTTCTAACCGAATGCTCTGGTTACGGTTGTTCTGATTTAATTGACTAAGGTTAGTACTCAATCTTGATCAAGTTCAGTTCGGGTATCATCTGAATTTGTTATCTAATTATATTTTCACAAAGTTTCCAATTTAGCAGTAATTTTTCTATATCATGCTTTCACTAAGTATCCAATTTAGCAGTAATTTACCAGTTGTAAGTGACCAACACAATATGCACTTGGTTTAACTCTTCTTTGGAAATATGGGTCACTGTACACACAATTAGCTACTTCGACAAATTTAAGTACAAATCTGAAAATTAGTAAATTATACAGAAACAGTGTATTTTGCAAAATATGCTCAGCTGTCAGAAATTGAGGTTTAATCAGGCACCAAATTTACCGAATTTCCCAAAGATTTGGGCATAGTAACTCTAGAAAATCATTTTGATAGATTTGAGCATAGGCACCAAATTTTGAGATTACTAATTTTACTTCTTTCTTTTTTTTTTCATTTTTACGGAGATTTTCACGGGATGAATGGAGGCATGCTGAAAAAAAAAAATTATCTCCACCCCATCACCCTACCAACTAATTCAATAATAATCAGTAATTATCCTACACCATTTGGATATAAAAGAATCATTTATTTTCTAAATTGATTTTGGTTGGATTTGACATGAAAATAAATTGCAAATGCAGTGACTAGCCACCTCATGGAGACAATAGCCTAGTACGATTGTGAAGAAGTTCTGTGTTGTCAGAAAACATCAGGATCAATACCAGCTGAGATTTTCAGGTGGCTATTCCTATTTGGGTATCAACACTATCATGGTGCATTTTTTCAACCTTAAGTAAGCACGAAATATGCCTCTCTTGTGGGTTGTTTTATTTTTTTTTATCTTACAATTAAGAAATTAACGGATAGATGTTAAGAATTTCTACCAAGCTTTTAAAAAAAGAGATAGATGCTAATAAGGATCAACGTTTAAAGCCTTAGCTTTCCTCTGATTCATAATGTTGTTCTAGCGTTATTCCTTTATTATTTGCTTAATTTGCCAAAAGTCCTCTATAAACTGGTACTTGAACACAAGTACTGCAACTGTTTAACAGTAATTCGCAAAGTGAAATGAAGAAAAATAACATATAATATATTTCTATGAATTAATGATTTACATATTTTACAGAGGCGTATTTATAGGCTATCAGTTGTATATTATGAAACTGTAGGTATCCAACTGTAAATTTGTTAACTGGAACTTGTCAGAACCTGTTATCCGATTGCGTTGCCCACGGTGAGTTCATAGCGCATCGCCTCGGCCTCATCCCCCTCAGCTCTGATAACGCCATGGAAATGCGCTTCTCCCGGGACTGTGACTCCTGTGACGGCGACGGCCAGTGAGAGTACTGTTTAGACCCTCGATGCTCCGCCGACCTCCACTCTGTTGATCCCCAGGTGGTCCCTGTCGATGTGCAGAAGGCGTTTGATTCTGATGTTTGTGACCCTAATCAGAGGTAATCAAATTTTTGGATTTTCTTTTGCTTCCTCTTTGTTGGTTAGGCAACCCAGTGTCCGGATTTTGCTAACATTTTTGTTTGTCAATTAGGAATTCACAAAATTGATGCCATGCATATAGAGATTTTGTTACAAGTTTTTTGGATTAGACAGTTAATCCTAATCCTAGGTCCCTTTGATGCCAGAGTGCATGTTGCTGTTTCCTTTGTATAAAATCATTAGTGGAATTCAGTATATTTTCCTTGTATTGATGATACGGTGGTCCCGGTGAATGGCAGGAAGTGAAGGAAAACGCCATAGCTTGCACGAGCCTGGTTATTTCTACTTTTGATGATAGGGTGGTCCTGGCTTGCCTCCCTATACTAGTAGACCGCATGGGTAATGAGATCACCAGACTAACTGCTGTGAAAGTAATTGTCCTTTGTTATCATCTTTTGTTTTATATTTTAAAAAAATTATATATATTTCACTGCACCTGTGCAAAATCTCAAACCATAACAGGTGCTTTGGAAAACAAGATGTATTGTGGATTCCCCTCAAAACACAGAAATGTCAGTTATGAGTTATAGGACCCTGTAAAGCTTTAAAAATAATAATCATCTTTTGTTATTCTATGTACTTTTCTATTTTGAAAACTCAATAAAGAATGATTGATTCTTCCCTTTCAGGCATTTTCAGTTATTGCAAGCTCACCTCTTAAAATTAATCTTGTGAGCATCCTTGAGCAAGTTATATCTGAATTAATTGCTTTCCTTTTGATCAGACTATTGTTTCAGAGAGAGCATTGAACTGAAAATCATTTTACAGTAGTTAACTAAGAGTGTGAAATTTTTGGGCTCTCTTTTCAGGCCAATAGGAAGATATGAATGCAAAATCATTATTGTTCGTTGACTGTAAATATAAAAAGGGCAGTTTGGTCATCTTTAAAGAAAAAAAGGATAACCTGGCTACTCAGTTTCAACAGTACCAAGAATAAATGTAATAATCTCAGGCCGCAGGAAACAGACACATTTAATAATTTATACTTTTTTTGTGATTTACATTCTTGTAAGATCTATGAGCGATCAAATCCAAAAGGAGCAGAGAGACTACCTCCAGGTATCTCGTGTCAGAGTCAGATCTTTACCAGCACAGACTATGGGGAAACTATTTTGAGGTACCTAACATACCTTTTAAAGGCAATCAATTAATTCTTTCTGCAAGTGTTTTTCAGTTCAAAATATTGCTCGAGATTTTCGGTAGTTAAGAAATACAATACATTGTTTTAAACAAACTTATTGACTTACAGGATGTACCTCAGAAGCCTAAGTACCTTGCAGTTTTCACAGTTGCATATCAACGGAAAAATATTGGGGACACTAAATGCTCTTATTGTATTGGAAAATGGAGATTTAAACATTAAACCTTGTTTTGACAGTAATTGTGTCTGTTTTGTAAATTGGCTGAGCCACTGGCTTCCTTTATTTAGAAACTTATATACAGTACAAATAACAATTGCATTAAAAGGTGTTTTTATTTTGTTTTGCAATACATTCAAGGTGAAGGCGGCACCCAAACAGTACCACACACACTGATATGCACAGACTGCAAAATTCTGGTGAAGGTGATTGCACAAAATGATTTCCTACAACTTCCATCTTGGCAAGCAGCAGAAGTGGTGGCTACAGGGGCACAGTTGTACCAGCAAATGATGGGAATGGTCACCTTAAGGCATGTCAGCCTAAAAAAGTTGCCTGAACCACATTTTTTGGCAAATTGGGCTCGTACCTCCAATACATCCTGTACCGGAATGGTACCGGCACACATGGCAGAGAAGGCAAATCTACATCCTCAAATTAACTGTGAGGTCTTTAGGTGATCAGACCAACACTAGGAACCAATATGCAGAGGGACCTACTGTTCTTGGAACTATGCAGGAGATGCTCTAAGCAAAAACCTGTTTCTTTTAGCCTTTTTTCTTAATTTATTAATTATGTGTTAGTTGGTTTGTTTGCTGCAATTGTTATGCTGTTGGTTTTATTACATAGTTTTTATGTTGTTGGTTGACCGATTTTACTGCAAGAATGTTTGCAATCACCTGTTATATCCGATTAATGGAATATGGACATTGACCCATGTTTTTCTTTACAAAATATTGACCATATAAAAAAACTGAGAGAGGGCATCGGGAGAGGAAAGAGAAGGGGAGAGGGAGAGGCCCGTAAAAATATAAGGTTACTGGGCCTTTATCGCTGGATTTCAAATTAAACAAAATTTTCACTGGGTTTGCAATTTCACGGATGGAGGCCGTTTGAAAGTTAATTTAAAGGTAATTTAATACAGCAATTGACAGCTGTTGCCAGTATTTTGCAATTGCATTATTATTTTATTGTTGGAGATGCTCTTAGTATTTAATTTTTTTTTCGATTGAAAAATGATAAGTAATTAAGTATAATATTTAAAAAGTGAATTATGTATAAATTTTAAAGTACATTGTTCTTTATATTAAACGAGAAATAAATTAATTTTTTAAACAATAATTACCATCCTTAGACCTCATATGACAAAATAAAATCCAATTGAGATGAAATAAAATTAACTGAAAAACTTACAAAGAAATTAATAATTTTAGTGTGCGTTTGATCGTCAAGAATAGCATGGGATTAGCACATTTCTTGAATTAGTGACTATTCTTCTCCACTATTCTACGTTTGGATTACTCTACAAATATAACTATTTTTGAAGCTAATGCTGTCAAAGCTTGCTAATCCATCCACAGTGAGTGTTCCATTTTTCTTTAGTGCTTGTGATTTGGGCCTCCTTTCCTTCGGCCCAAAAGATGAGTCGAAGGATGTGCTTCGGCCCAAAAGTGCAACAAAAAGGTTTAGAATTTTTCTTCATCTTTTTGACTCGTTTTCATTTTTTTTTTTTGCTCTCCGGATCCTACAAAAATACGGAAACTAATGCAAAATCCTCGATCTTAGTGTAAAAACAATATATTTTTGTCAAAAAATCAATTCAAAATCCACTGAGGAGTCTGACTAGTATGACATCAGTATCATTTCAGCATATATAATACTAACTTCAAAACCTATCGAATCAATTTCAAAAAGTTAATCACAGCCTTTCAAACTGATATACTTCATTAGTTGTGTGTTTATATACAAAATCTATCATTTTTTTAATTTATTTAGTATTAAGTCAAGTAGTCAAATGTGAGAGTTTTTAAATTAATTTTAATGCATTCATTCCGACATTTTTTACTACTTGAGTTGATACTAAAATAACTTATTTTTTTGCATGTAAATACATCATTTATAAAATAAATCAGTTTAAATAATTTGAAGTTGATCACATATGACATCAATCTCATAAGTCATCATCCTTCAAAAACATGGAATCATTTTTTGGATTCGTATCCTTTCAGGTATTGTAGAGGATTACTCTCATTTTACGATTTGAGATTAAATCTCAGTAGGTTTGGAATTCGGGCTAGCACAGAGGCAGTATTATTGGGCTTTGAGATTCGTGCCACGTTAAAACGAACGGTCCATATCTACTAAGAGCTTGTTCGGCAGGCCATTCGAAATGGGCATAGGCATAGAAATTGAATTAAAAAGTACTGTTTCCATAAGAACAGTGGGGCAGCCGAACAGACTCTAAATATAAAAGATTCCCTTATCAGGTATTGAAGAGGATGTGAATTTCCATTTTTCCCATTTCACCTACTACTCATATACTACGTTATTATTCACCTATATCATGTTTGGTTTTGAAATAAAGCTACCTCAGATTAAATTTCTACCTTTTAATAATTTTTACCATTTCACCCACGGCCTAAACCTAGTTTGCATTTTATTTTTCTCGCATTTTTTTCCAACTAAAATTTAGGGCTGTAAACAAATCGAACCAAATTGAATTTAACTCAGTTCGAACCAATTTCGAAACGAACTGGTTGGAAATTGAAGCAGGATTTCAAACTAAAAAGAAGAGTTTGAATTTGATTCAGTGCGATTCGAATTAATTTCGAACCAAACTGGTTTGAAAATGAAGCAAAGTTTAAAACTATAAAGAAGAGTTTAATTCGAACAGTGTCAGACTCAGTTCGAGTTCAATTCAAACCAATTTCGAACCGAACTGAGTTTGATTCATTTCAAAACCAAACTAATTTGATTTGTTTCGAACCGAATTGTTTTTTTTCCAAATTGAACTCAATCAAATCACGAGGGACAAGCTTTGTTGCGCATCCCAATCTATGAACTCAATCAAATCACGAGGGACGGCCTTCATCCAAGATATATATATATCTCACAACAATAAATACGAGATGGCATTAATTTTTGAAGTACAATTATTGTACAGAGAACGTGCTATGCAAATCATATTTTTCTAAAGAAATTTGAAATGTTGTCTTTATATGTAACAAGAAATATGAGATGGCATCAATATTTGAAGTGCAATTATTGTGGGTACACATTTTGACAGAATTGTTTTTAATTCATAATGGACATGAGCAGTAGAGTCAAAATGTGTATGTGATTTCTATCTTGTATGAATTAAAATCTGCTCTGTTAAAATGTATACTTCAATTATTACTTAAAAAAAAGCTAATTATTGTACGGAGAATGTGCTATGCAAAATACAATTATGTAATGAAATTAGAAATGTGGTCTTTTATAACAAAAATGTGAGATGCACAAATTTTTGAAGTACAATTCAGCTCGTAAAAAAATAGGCTAAAGGGTCGATTAATCGATTGTTAGTCAGTGATGGTCACTAAACTGCTATGAATAGACTTGGTGGAGGTGTTTTTTGTCCAAACACTATCTTGTAGTGACACATCTTGACACCATATGTTTATATATCATTTTTTTATTTGAAAGTCCAAACAATCGACCCAAACTGTTCAATATGATCTCCATATTAAAATGTGTTTGGAGACCAAATTTTACATTTTTTGGAATTTGTTTAGTATTTATTAAAATGTGCACAAAATTGCTCTTTTGAGACAATTATGGACAATTGAAAAATAACGATTTTCAAAAATTCTAAATAAATACTAAAAAATTCCAAAAAATGTAAAATTTGGTTTCCAAGTACATTTTAATATGGAGACCATGTTTAACGGTTCAGATCAACTGTTTGGACTTTAAAATCGCAAAAATGGCTTATAAAAATATGGTGTCAAGATGTGTCACCATAAAATGGTGTAATTGGATATATATATATATATATATATATATATAAAGAGAGAGAGAGAGAGAGAGAGAGAGAGGAGGGATTCACTTACAACATTTTACAATAATTCGGTTTTGCGGTTTTAAAAGTTCAAACCGTTCAACATGATATCTATATTAAAAATGTGTGTGGATCGAGAGGGAAGTAATTAGTGCCGAGCGGAGCCGATTGGAACCAAGTATGTGGTAATGTCGGAGTTCGGAGAGTCGAGTTTTCATCTCGATTGGAGCGCGACGGTGACTAGATCTGATCGTTGTCGGAGTGCGGCGGCGATCGAAGAAGCGGATCTGGTCATGAAACGAGATTGAAAATAAATTTTAAAATTGAGTATGAATGTAAATATTTATTTTTATGTTATATGAAGTGATAGAACTTAGAATTTTGTAACTTTTTCTTATCAATATATTTGTTAGTGGTAATTTTAACCACTAACCTTAAAAAAAAATTGTGTTTGGAGATCAAATTTTATATATTTTTTAATTTTTTTAATATTTATTAAGTTTTTTACAAAACTGTTATTTTTTTGTGGTCCAGAATTGTCTAAAAATAATATTTTTTGTAAAAAATACTTAATAAATAGTAAAAAAAAATGTAAAGTTTGATCTCCTAGCATATTTTAATAGTGATATCAAATATCATGTTGACCGGTTTGGATCAACTGTTTGGACTTTAAATATCACAAAACCCAATTGTTGTAAGATGTTGTAACTTACAAATATTACAAGTGGATCCCTCCTCGTGTGTGTGTGTGTATTATTGTTCGTGCTTTGAATGAAACAAAAATAGTATTGTCATATCGTTATCCCTTAATATTTGGTGAGTTGTATGTACTAGTAAAAAAAATATATAGTAGTTAAAAGTTAAATTTTCCACTCTTATGATTGAATTCGTGCATAAATTTTCAGAACAGTAAGTTGATTTTATCAATAGTAAGAGAATTTTTGTGCAAGTATTGTTATCATGATCCTTAATAAAATTGTGCTTCGATTGCACCGCATATTTACGTGAATTGCACTACTCCAGCATTATCTTATTAATTTCTGATATAGGCAAATTTTTTGTAATACCTTATAATTAATTAATTTAGAGATTAGATGTATTTCATATGTCAATTTATTTAATGTAAACTAATTTTCATCTTTTCTTTTTGACACAAAGATGAGATCAAGCTCCTCTATTTTAAATATTCACAGGACGCCTCTAGATGGATTTGAAGTTTGCATAACCGAATTTTCATATTCTTTAAAAAATGAAGTTCTAGTTTTCCACATACATATTTGCTGTTTCCTTTGCTGGTTTTTCTACATACATTCTTTCAAACAATTAAGTTCAGCGCTAATCCTTCATTACAAACGTTGAAGAAACGGATAGTGATAATAAAGTGGGCCAATATTAATTATATGAGTACATAATTGCTTAATATATAAATATGTCTGTTGGATTAAATAAATAATTCACATGCCCAGCGTTGACAAAAGTAGTATAAAAAATCTTCTGTGCTGAGCTATTAATGAAAACAGCTGTGCAAAAATGGAAATTAACATTATTAATTCCAAATGAAAGTTTTCAGGCTTTCAGCGAGCGGGAACTGCATGCCACGTTCATATTTGCGAGCGGGAACTGCATGCCACGTTCATGTTATAAAGAATATATGGTATATTAACTATACGTTTAATTAATACTTTCATGTATTCGGTCATGGTCTAGATGACGGATATATTTATACATCATATACCACTAAGTCAACAACAATATAACATCGCTAGATTGAAGTCCCCAATTATTATCCGATGCCCAGTCTTTTTTAGATTGGTAACAACAGTTAAATATACTTAGCAGATTAGCAATAACAAAGCAATAATAAAGAGAATAAGAATAATTTTTATTAACAATAACAATAATAAAATAAACTCAATGTAAACTTGATTTAATATTTTGAAAATGAAAGGAACTGTCGGGTTATGATAAAATCAAATTAAGAACTGTCAAGCTCTCAGAATTAATAATCTTATTCTATATAATTTCAATATCTTAGTTATATATATCTTGAGATGTTACAAAGTTTCCGTATTAATCAGATGTGCTTTTTTTTTTTTTATCTAACACCCGGATAAATCAAAATTAAATAAAAAACACCCAGATCCAAAAATCTCGAAAGATGACACCCCCGCAAGCTGAGTTCGCGCACCACACGGTCCGCCAACTCAAATCGCGCACCACTTGGTCCGCCAACTCAGATCGCGCACCGACCAGTTCCAACCCGGTTCGCCAGCTCAGAACGCGCACCGACCTATTCCAACCCGGTTCGCCAGCTGAGCTTGCGCACTGCCTTTTTCTGCTATAAAAATTAGTTTTTTACCACTGTATTCATTCCACAATCATCAGCAGACAGCAGTGCTTGGCTGTAAGTATTTTTTTCTCTTTAGTCCGTTTTTTTACATTATTATTTTATATTTTTAATTGACTGTAAATTTATTAATTGTTAGGTTTTGTTCAATTATGATTGGAATTGCCTGTTATTTTGGTGGTGAAGTTTTAGTCGGGCCAAATGGTGCTTATTACAGTACCCAACCTTCGAAAATATTCAATATCAACCCAGATTTAGATTTTAGAGGTATAACTAGAGAAGTGTATCAGCAAGTTGGTATTGATCCGAACTATTATGAACTGGTAATTTCTGCAAGGATCAATATTGGTCAAGGCAACCAGACCTGGTTCCAACAGCTACCGGTACAAGACGATAATAGCTGGGGGTTGTATACCCAAATGACAATGAATTTGACCACTCCTTTCAAGTTCCTAGAGTTATATATTGTAGCTAACCTTAGACAGAACCCCAGATGTAACCCAACCCAGAACACCAGAGATAACCCCAGACAGAACACCAGAACTATGCCGCAAATGACCCAGGGTCTGGTTCGTGAACAATCTGTGACGGGTCCTGTCCGGGCCCTAACTTTCGGTAGTACTAGTCGGTCCTCATCTGTAGGGGCTGGACCTAGTCGTTTCCAACCTGACCGGGGACGTCCTCGGGTTCCATCTAGTAGCTCTAGCCGGGTCCAAACTGATCAGAATCGATCTCCAACTCCGGAACCGCTTTATTATGCTGAAAATACAGATGAAGATCCCGAAGAGCGGGAGGCAGAGGAAAATTGGGATGCCAGTGAAGGCGATGGGGCAACTGATTTTAGTGATGTGGATACAAATTTTCCTGTACTCGGTAAACGACAGTGGCAGGTGTCGGGTGGTGCAGAAGGACACCCGTTCGAGCAATTTCATGACACATCAGGGTTTGAAGAAGCTGACAGCTATTTTTTTGCAAATTCTAAGGTGTGTTTCATTTTTAATTAATTTTTAAAAAATCATTATAAATTATGAAATTTTTATATTCGTTAATTTTAAAATTTTAAATTTTTTAAAATAGGATGGAAAACAACATGCATTGTCTGAGGGGATAACATACTCCAGCAAAGAGCAAATGCAAGAGAAAATAGGCCATTGGCATATAAAGAAAAATATCGAGGTGAATCAGACACATAGCGACACAAGAAGGTTGAGGTTTAAGTGCAAGAGCGACCGTTGCCAGTGGGGATTGGTTGCGAGGGCTACCGGTTTTGGTAATGACTGGGCGATCACAAAACATAAGGGACCTCACACATGCTACGCTGAGGCATCCAAATCAGATCATGCGCAGTTGACGTCCGCAATGGTCGCCAACTGCATAAAATTGTCATTACGAAAAAATGTTGATATTAGTATCAGGGCCATCACCGATCTGGTTGCTCAAAAGTACGAGGGAATCGTCCCTAAGTATAACAAATTGTGGCGTGGTAGAGAGTTAGCCATTGCTCGGGCATTTGGTAGTTAGGAGGGGTCTTACGGGCTTCTTGTCCCTTTGTTGGATGCAATTAAAAGGGCAAATCCAGGAACCAAATATAAAGTTGTTTCAAAGCGAACAAAAAAAGATGGGTACCGGTATTTCATGAGATTAGCATGGGCTTGGGGGCCATGTATTGAAGCAGTGAGTCACCTCAGACCAGTAATCAGCATCGATGCTTGTTTCCTATCAGGTAGATACAAGGGTAAATTGTTGATTGTCACCGGATATGATGCGGAGAACCAGTTAATCCCGTTAGCATTTGGGCTGGTAGAGAGTGAGGAATCTGAGAATTGGGGGTGGTTTATGAAGTGGATGAGACAGGTTGTAATTAGTCCGAATAGATTCATGTGTGTGGTATCTGACCGGGCCATGGGCATAAAAAAGGTGTTCATACAGGATGATCTGGGTTGGTCTGAGGAGAACGGGGAGTGTGTTCACAAATACTGTTCTCAACATGTATTTGAGAATTTTGGTAAACACTGCAAGGATAAAGTTGCTGCCAATTTTTTCAAAATCTTGGTGAAAAAGAAAAAACCAAGAAGAATGGTAGAAGGTCTCGATGCAATCAGAAGGAGAAATCCCGAATGGCTGAAATACTTAGATACATGTGGAAAGTACGATCCTAATAACGAGGCAGAACTGTCTAAGCCATGGAAGGTATATCAAGCTATGGATAACGGGGCTCGTTGGGAAATCATGACTAGCAACGGTTCTGAATCGCTCAACAATGTCCTCAAAACTTCCCGAAGGTTTATGTTTTATAATCAACGAAAATTTTATTATTTATTGACTGTTTTATGTTTTTTAATTTAATAGTATGTTGTAATTTTCGCAGGTTACCAGTTGCCGCAATTGTTGAGGAGACGTTTGCCAAGTGTGTCGACTGGTTTGTTAAAATAAGAGAGCGTGCGGTGGGTTTGCAATTGCAGGGTCAACTTTTTTCCACTCGTGTCCATGAAAAGATGGATAAGCACATTCGCAAGACCCAAAAAATGAGCGCGATCACATTCGGCCGTAACGAGTGGCAGGTGACCTCCCATGGTGAGAAAATCGCATATGACATGCAAAGAGACAGCTTGTCACAAATGGAGCGAGACGCCACATACAGAGTCGTACTTCAGGACAACAATCGCATGGAATGCACCTGCCAAAAGCCTCAGCTAAGTGGAATACCATGTGTTCATGTGATGTCTGTGTGTCGTTTAAGGTACCAATCTCTGATGATAATTTCATAACCAACGCATAGTAATTTGATAAGATTGACATTATTTGTGTAAAATTGTATAAACTTGGATCCAAATGTTTTCGTAAATTACTACTACACCATTGAAGAATTACTCGCCACATGGAGTGGTCAATTCCACGTGTATGACAATCAAAGTGATTGGCCGGCCTACGAAGGACCGATCTTAGTTCCGGAGCGCAAAATGGTGAAATTAGGCAGGAGGCGACATAATCGGATCCGAATGTGGATGGATATACTGGAAGGAAGACCAGTAGGTCACCATCCTGACAGAGTAACTCTGGAAAGGAATGCGAGAACGAGAAGGAATGCACGGGGCAATACTCAATAAGGATAGAATGAATATGCTGCATTGTCATATTTGTATTATTTATTAGCGGACAATATTATGATGTTTGTATGTTGTATTATTTATTAGCGGACAATATTATGATATTTGTATGTTGTATTAATTGTTAGTGGACAATATTATGATGTTTGTATGTTGTATTAATTGTTAGCGGACAATATTATGATATTTGTATGTGTGAAATAAAATAAGTCTCAAACACGAAATAACAACATAAAATATGCATAACAGTCCAAAATAAAATATGCATAACAGTCCCAAACTTAAAATCTAAATAAAAGTTCCAACACAAACTAACAACTAAGATCGAAATATCAATGGGAGGATGGTGTGTAGGGAACCTTCTTCCTCTTAAGCCTCTTGCCGCGTCCCTCCTCAGCTGCGTCCTGAAACCTCGGCATGTAGAATTGGGAGGGCTGTGACGCCTGTGGAGCCTCCTCCTGTATCTCACCAAACAAACTCTCTGCAGGTCGGCCCTGATCTGAGCCTGGACCGAATGTGATGTTTGGTCCGCCCTGATCGGGTGTAACAGCTACATAATTGTCTAGTCCGTCGCATGGATCTTGCTGGGGCTGTGACCAGAATATAGGAGAAGTAGGGTCATCCTGAGAAGCGAAGTCCTGCGACTGCATGTAGTTACCGTACTGATCTCCCAGCTCAAACGTAAAATCTCTTGCTGGCTGCTCCACCTCATCACCTGGGCGATGTGTACGTCCCTGAAATAAAAAGATAATTAGGTTTCACAATGAATATAACACGACATCACTTTTTATATTAAACACATACCGCCACATCACCAGCTGTCGCGAATGCTTCCTCAGGAGTCGCAGCTGCGTGAATATCTGACAAATCTGGCTCAGCGGTGCTCCCAGGTGGTGCAGAGTCGGTACTGTCAATGCGGTGCAGTTCCTCATAGGCCGGGAGATCTGACAATACCAGTATCTTATCCAGATGGGACTTGTATCCTGCGACGACGACAGGCGGTGCAGCCATACATAACCATCTCTTTCCGAACTTCTTCCACCCTCTTGTGATTGACAGTCTTGCACTTATCAAGCATTGCTTGATATTCATCAGCACCTTCAAATAAATTGTAAATAAATTAGGTTAGAATAAATGAATAAATTGTTACTTTTGAAATAATAAAGGAATAATAAAATCTTACAATCTGTGCAGCCGGACCACCGCATGGAATGTAGCCGTAATCTTCAGTATTCATGTCACGTCGTACTGCGAGCGGCCTCTTGTTCATCTCCGAGATCTGACCGTACATGAAAACCATAAACGCACAGTACTCCTGGTACCAACGGCGGTACTCCTGGTCGTATGCCTCGAACGCATAAGTCTGGAGGTGCTCAGGAATCATGTCCTCCGGAGCCATGGCCTCAAGTCGCTGCACATAATCCTCACGTATCGTTCGCCAGTTCTTCCCCTCTTTAGTGTCTAGTGCCTTGTGTAATAGGTACCACTCGTCTTTACTTATCGAGTCCGGTACAGGAAAATACTGAGACATGCCGAACTGTCTCATGACCCGTCCAGGATAATAATGCTCTATAACCTGGAAGTAGACAAGCGGTACCTGCAGATGCTAAAAATATAAAATTGTAGGAACTATAAATTTTATGAATTAATCTTTTAGCTAAGAATACAAGTTGTACTTGAGCAAACCAGACATGTCGCTCCTCCGAGCATATCGCAGGCAAGTCATACAAGAAAGAGTGGAAGCCATAATCATCGGTGCTCGGTACAAGCTCGTCGTATGGGCGCCAACAAACGTGCTCATCTGGCCTCATCTGCTCGAACTGTGACCTGAAAAAAGCAACCCCCGTAGGTCGTCCGTGTGGGGTCTGGGTGAAAGCCTTTCCCTCCGAGCACCATCTCTGAGCATAGGAAGGACATGTCTGCGGATTTGGCTGACCCCATACTGGAGCCCAACCCTTCACTTTTGGCAATGGACGGTCGAATGGAAACCTCGTCCATGACCAATGATGCAGGAGCGCAATCGGACCGTAAAATCTCTTTTTGGTCACCTGTTTTAATAGAAGTTACAGTTATTTTTATACAAATTGTTTAAATAGTAACCACAAAAAATTATTTTTAATACCTGACATGCAGTGCATAAAGCGCGGTATAGACATGCCAAGACCGCCGCACCCCAATTCATCTTACGCGGGTTCTCCAAGTCCACCAGAAACAGTAATAGAGAGCCGGGAACAGTGCCCCCAGATGAATCTGGGAACATCCAGTAGGCGAACAACTCCATGATGTAAGCCCGTGTCCACCGTGCAACCTCAACAGGATCGGCGTTTTCGGCTAGTTCTCCACTGCAAAATTATTATATACAATGTAAATGCCGCAATCAAATTATTTAAAAAGTTACATGCACGTAATTAGTTAAATTTAAAGTCACCTGAAACGCTGCCGCAAAGTTGGTATACTGATGTCGTTCTTGGAGTCGATCAGGCCACGCGGTGTCTTCCTCTGCTTCATCAACCCATCACCCAGCAGATCGGTCACGACCTGAACAAAGTCTCCGTACTCCACACCGGTCACAGCATCTCCAGTAATGGGCAAACCCCATAGACAACTCACGTCCTGGAGAGAGATGGTAATCTCTCCAACGGGTAGGTGGAATGTGTGGGTCTCCGGCCGCCATCTCTCGACCAACGCAGATGTCAGTGCGGGATCTGCGGTTACAGGGGCGAGCTGTGACACATGCCATAGCCCCATTCTCTGTAATGTCGGTGCATAGCGCACGTCATATTTTAGGGTCATGAGGTTATTCCTCACCTCCGTCATCTCATGATCCTAAAATAAATTACAAATAAAAATAAAAATTAACAATTGAGATATTTTTTCAAATAAAAATTAACAATTTAAATTATTTCTCAAATGTAAACTTACATATGCTAGGGAGATCTTGTGGCCCTTGATCGGAAACCAACAGATGGGGCTAATGCAATCACCTCTCAACTGCGGAAATATGGTAGAGATTAACTCCTTATCCCAATCAGTCTCATCCAATAGGGTTGTGCCGCTCGTTGACGCCATACTAAAATGAATTATACATTTTTGCTCAAATCTTAACATAATATGAATTTTCGAGTTGTCTAAGAAATTCTAGTAATTTTGGGCAACCAATATAAAAAAAATGTACAATTTTAGTCCAATTGTGCATTTCTAATATATTTTGGTATATGGTACTAAAATTATCCAATTTTGCATTTCAAATTAAGATCAATTTTGGTACAATTACTAATTTTGGTCTCTATTAGAACTATTTCGAGTGATTTAACAAAATTATAAATTATTTTGAACAACTAAATAAAAAATTAAACTAAAAACTACAATTAAATTACAACTAAATTATATTTACTAAACTACAACTAAATTATCTATACTAAACAAAGTTAATTATCTAAACTAAATTACCTACACTACAATTAAATTACAACTAAATTATATCTAAACTAAACTACAACTAAATTACCTACACTACACTACCAACTAAAACTAAACTAAAACTTAAACTATAAAATTAAAATAAATAAATAAATAAATAAAAATTTACCTTTTTACTGTAGGGAGCGCTGCTGGGGCCGGTGTGGGGTAAAAAAGTGGTGCGTAAGGGATTTATATCACCACAGTTTAGTGCGCAAGCTCAGCTGGCGAACCGGGTTGGAACGGGTCGGTGCGCGTTCTGAGCTGGCGAACCGGGTTGGAACGGGTCGGTGCGCGATCTGAGTTGGCGGACCAAGTGGTGCGCGATTTGAGTTGGCGGACCGGGTGGTGCGCGAACTCAGCTTGCGGGGGTGTCATCTTTCGAAATTTTTGGATCTGGGTGTTTTTTATTTAATTTTGATTTATCCGGGTGTTAGATAAAAAAAAACGGTCAGATGTGCTGCCAAGAGAATATATATAAAAATAATATTAAAATATTTGTATAAAAATAATATTACATTTAATCTTAAGGGATCTAATGATCATTTCTGTTGAACTAATTAAAACATTCTTCGGATTCGCAATAGTAATATCTAACATTTGCTTCTTCATGATATTCCATCAAATTCTTCAACAAAAATCACTTCCATAAAAATCTATATTTGATATTCATAATTTTTTGTTTTGGTAAGGATTATTGATATATAAATTTGATTGTGCCAATATATTGTATTTTATATTCGCCTTTGACTTTCTCCTTTTCTTTTTCAAATTAATCTAATATAATAGAGTCTCAAGTAATTTTTAATAACTCTGCCTATCTCATATTTGTTGCTAATTATGATCTGTAATTCTTTTGCGCATGATTTGACTAGATGACCGTTAATAATTTATTTTACCATAGCTAGATATATTAAATAGCTAATTATATTAATTCACTCCTTTTATCCATTTCTCCATATTTTTTAGTAGGTGTTAATTATTGGTATTGATCTTGTCATTTGAGAAAGGGAGGTAGGTATAGCACAGTTGACTAGAAAAAAAAGGCTTAAGATTGTTGATTATTCAAAAGTCGAGAGTTCGATTCTCTCTTACGACTTTGCGAACTTTGTAAAGATGTTTTTTTTTTTATAAAAAAAAGATATTTTCGTTTAACAAACTTACCTTCATTAGTTTATATATATATGATTCATTTCTATTAGAAAATGGAACATCACATGAAAAAAAGAGGGATTTATATTGAGATATAATTCAGATGAAATCATCAAATTAAGTTCCTTTCTTAATTTATCGAGATAATTAATTAAAAAGGGGATATATATATAATTGTGAGTTATTGTCATGGTTGATCGAAATGAGTGACAACAGATTATTTGTACATATGAAACGGAATAAGTTCAAAGTGTATCAAGATATGGATAACATAATTTTAATTAAGTAATTAGTTAATTATTTTATTTTATTTATAGAACCTATGGCTATTTTATTTAATTATTGTAGTTGTTCGAATACTTTTGAAAATAACCCTGCCTACAGGTTTTTAATAATAAAAAAAAACCTTACAGTTCGTGCATTAACACTGCTCATAGAAAATTAAAAATCTACCAATTATTTGTTAAATTTAAAACTGCCGCGGAATGCTCTTTGTATATCTATATATAACAACTCATGCATACTGCTGCTCTATCAATCATCCCTGCGAACAAACTTAAATTTACTTTCATCACCCCGCCCCTCTCCTCCCCCAAATAAAAATAAAAATCAGAAAGACACTTCCCACAATCGAAATAAATGGCAGAGGCAGCTGCAGTTGACGTTGTGGGCGTTGTGTTGAAGAAGCTTGCTGATGTCTTGATCAATAAATCTCAGGAACTGAAGGATGTGCATGGACAGATTGAGCAGATGCAGAAAGAGCTTCGCTTGATCCAAGCTTTGCTTAGAGATGCCGATTCCAAGCGTAACAGAAATGAATTGGTAACAGAGTGGCTGAACCAGATCAGAGAAATTGCCAACACAATAGAAACTGTGATTGATACCTTCCGGGTTAAGATTGGAGAAAACCGTCCAGAAAGTTCCAACTGGTTCAAGAAAATGACGACGGCTGTTAAAAGAAACTATAAAACGTACAAGCATGGCCTTCGTAAAGAGCTCGAAGATATCACAGGAGAACTCAACAGGATTTTGCAGCGCGGAATCCAGTTGGGAGTTCAGGATAAGCTTGGTGATGTTGATGAAGTTGATGATCCAGAACCTTCTGATAATGTTGATGATCCAGAAGTTGTTGGCCTTGAGGATGACCAGGGCAAGATTATTGAGCAGCTGCTTGATGACAGCATTTCAAGACGCACGGTGCTCTCGATTGTGGGTACTGGCGGCCTCGGGAAGACCACCCTGGCCCAAAAAGTATACAAAAGGTGCATGTCCTCTCTTTTAAACCGTTCTTTTTATATATAGTGGGTATATTTTTTTGGAACAATTAATCTATAACAAGAAAATTGCTAAATCTCAAACCAACTAGTTGTTAAGAACTCAACTGTCCAAATTCAATACTTAGTTTAGATATTTTTTCCTTTCTCAAGAAGTGGTCAAATACTTCAATTCTTTGATCTAATCAGGTAAGAAATAGGGAGATTTTGTCATGAATTCTTCATTACTATTAGTAATCAATTACCTGGCATGTAATTCTTACCTTGAGCAACCTGACACGTTTTTTTAAATGGTGAGCAAAATCTAGGCTGTTCGATCGTTTAACAGAAGCTTATATATATATTGAAAGAAACTACACCAACATATGAGATTCTGATAATTTATAATTCCATGAATAATCACCGTAATATGTACATTTAATCCAAATTAGTAACTCTGTTCTGGTTAATAGAATTTACAAAATGTAGTCCAAAACATTTTAAGGATACAGATAATCAATAATGTAACATGAAAAAAAAATTCTACAGTAAAATTTACTCTTTGTTCTGCTTTTTTTCTTTTCTTAATGTAACCCATTCATTCTTGTAACCACAGTGTGGAATCGGAGAGGCAATTCCATTGTCGGGCATGGCTATCAATTTCTCAAAAGTACAATTTGAATGATATCTGGAGAGAAATTATTTACTCAATTGAACCTCAAAGGAAAAAACAAAAGCCACCCGTAACAGATAGGGATTTACCGATGATGCTAAAGAGCTCCTTGAGATGCAAGAGATACTTGATTATCCTAGATGATGTGTGGGACATTAATCTTTGGGAGCAGTTGAAAATAGCATTACCTGATCTAGGCAACGCGAGCCGCGTGATAATTACCACCAGATCAATTGATGTTGCTAAAGCAGCAGATTGCAACACAAAACCGTATGAACTTCTTTACCTAAGTGACACCGAGGGTCTAGCTCTCCTCTTCAAAACTGCATTTCAACAACATGTACAATCCGAGAATTACCCTCATCTCTTGAAAGTCGCCAAAAAATTAACGAAAAAATGTGGTGGGCTACCATTGGCATTGGTTGTGCTAGGTGGAATCCTCACAAGAAGAGATCACACCTACAGTGCTTGGTGTAAAGTGGAGGAGACTATGGATTGGGGTAATGAAGATGGGGAGAAGTGCATGAAGATCATAGTCAGGAGTTACGAAGACTTGCCAGACCATCTCAAATCATGTTTTTTGTATTTTGCTTCTTTTCCTGAAGATTATAAGATTTCTGGAAGTCACGTTACAAGAATGTGGATGGCTGAAGAATTCATACCGAAAGATGGAGGTGGAACAATGGAGGACAGATCTGAGAAATGCCTTGAAGAGTTAGTGCAAAGGTACTTCCCTTTTGAGTTATATTTTTTTAAGTACTTATCAGGTATAAAAGAAGTCCTGATGTGTTTTTGGCTTAGCCCAGTCTCATCACATTCCGAACAAATTTATAATAACTTCTGCTAAATTCAATCTGTGTCTGTTGTACGTGATCTCCTTTTTACCTCAATTCCACCATTCTCTCCCAAGGTTAAAAAAAAAATTCCAATAATAATTCTAAATATATCTTATTTTATATAAGTATATTTGCATTAACTTTAATATCTTCTAGTTAATGCAAAACGGTCAAGGATTGTGCCTCAAACAAATATTGTATGTTAGATATATATATATTTTTTTTATAAACTTGATAGGAGCTATCAAGGGGTATGTTAGATATTCTTACCCATCTAAAAATTTAGTTAGACAATTTCTGTAACATTTCGATCGGAGCACAACTAAAAGAGTTAGACAAAAGAAATAAGAACAGAATTAAACAATGCAGAACTTATTTAAATAGACAAAATTAATTCAAACAAATATATTCGATCTAACTATTAGTTGGTAGCTCTTAATTAGATGTATAGTTAGATGTTATTAACATTTAGCTAATATTATAGAAACAATTAGATACCAATCCACTTTAATTTTTTTTATGTCTTGCAAGTACAAATGTTATTAATTGGTCCTTAGCAAAAGTGCGATAAATAATATACGAACGCATGCAGTTTCTGAATGTATGTGGGGAAGGCGAACACCAAATGGTAACTAACGCAAGTAAAGTTGCAAAGTAGTCAATTCAAAGGCTAAAAGTAACAAGCATATGTTAATATTGTGAAGGAGTTTGATAGAGAAGTCATATTCAAGTAATTATGCAAAAAAAAAAAAACTTGTTTATATCTGTGTGTGTATGTATTGTTCCAAACCCGTGGTGTAACCTATTCGGTGTTTGGTTGGGTTAGAATAGCTAGAATAGTGAATCGATTTTTTTTGTCTTATTAGAATAGACTATTCCTAAGGATTTGGAGATTTGGCTATTCTAATAAGACAAACAATTACTATTCTTGCTATTCTAGCTATTATTATTTTGCAACCAAACATATATACCCAAAAGAAACAAAACCAAGCTAGTACACTCAACCGATTTCAAGCTTTACAAATACACGCTGAAGAAATATGACTGCGGAGAGAAGTAGTTGTTGTTGCTCGGAGGAGGTGGAGAGGAATAGGAGAGGTGAACTGTTAGAGCGAGCGGATGTGAGAGGTGAGAGCAAAAGATCGAGAGAGTTGCCAATTGGTACAGCTCAATTGGCGACTCTACTTGCATCGGATCGACTCAGTTACGACTCATTCAATTGTCCAACTCGTTTGTCTATGGACATGCCCGGCTCATTAGCAGGGCTACCTTGTGAAATATATCAGCAAATAGAAATAAAAGAAAATGGTATGTGTTACAATTTTTCTTCAGACTCTTATTTGATTGATCTTGTTTTCTTACGTTACACTATAATTTTAAAATAAAATAAATTAATAAAAACTTTAGAAGATTACGGTACAACAACTTAATTTAGTGGTTAAGAGAGCCTTACTATGAGTTGTCATGTAAAGACGTGGACTACCACAATGGCGTACAGTACAGAGCCTATCGACAAATTTTTTAGTACCACTATCTAAATAACAAATTAATATCATTGGTCATATTTGGTTGTGGAGTAAAGTTAATGAGGATTAAATTGCTTACTCCATCTTATTCCTCATATTTTACATCTAGTTAGATAGTTTACATCATGGATTAAATTAATTCATATGAAGAGTACTAAGATATTAGAAAATGAACCTAAATTTATGATAAGAGTGAAGAAAAATTGTGAAGTAAGTTAATCTAACTGGAGAGGTGGAGTAACTTACTCCATATTAGCTCATTTCTTATTCCATCTTACTCATATTTTACTTCTCGTTTAGCTCTTTAAGTGTGGAATAAAGGGTTTACTCCACAACCAAACATGACCATTAGTATTAAATGTAGTTTTAGACATAAATAAAAGAGGACAGCCATATGCTTAATTTATTGCTTCACTGTCACGTAATACCAACATTCTTAATTTTATCCATATAGAAACTTTATAATGCAACTTAGTAGATCCACAAAAAAAAAATTATATGCAACTTAATATAATAGCCGAGTAAGAATTATTTTTACAAAAATAATTTCAGCAATTCGAGGTGCCTAATAATAATATTTATAGTTCTATCACCGCACCATCGGCTATCGAAGTGGGACATAGTTAGGAATACCTACCTATATATACAGCCAAGCTCTCATCATTTACGTAAACATTATTAATTTGGACGAAAGATATAGCGGAGAAATACCTACTTATTCATAATCAAATATTTCCTTTCTCCTTGATGTCAATTTTTATGAAAAATATTATTGTAGGTGCATGATTCAAGTTACTAAGAAATCTTGGAATGGCTACTGCAAATATTGTAGTATGCACGATCTTATACGGGATCTAGCTATCAGCAAAGCTAAGGAGGAGAACTTCTTCACCGTATTCTACAAAGCAGAAGAAGACGTTAACCAGCTCGCTGCTAGAATGCCGCATCGTGCAGCACTACAATTTTGCACTCTCACAAAAGATGGTGTTTATTCAATAAACACTCGTTCTTTACTCTGTTTTGGTTTTGGCAAATATTCAATAGATGATTGTGGCTTTAGCAAACTAAATTATAGTAGCTTTAGACTACTTAGAGTGTTAACCTTGGAGAGTGTTGATATGACCACATTCACTCGAGAACAGTGGCCCAAGGGCTTGATACATTTGAGGTACTTAGGTTTAAGAGACTGCTACATTCCAAAAGAAATATTTACGAAGCTTTCCTTCGATAATTTAGAAACCATTGATTTAAAGGGATCATCAGTGCATAATGATGAAGAAGAAATAGATTGGTATGATATTGTAATCCCAACTCTAAGACATGTATATGGTTGCCATTACTATTTACCATTAAGATGGAATCAACATACAAATCTACAAACAGTTAAATATGTGGCAATAGAGGAAGAATTAGTTGATGAATTAGGATGTTGTATCAACTTGCGTACGTTAGTGATTGAATTTCATTATGAAACTGGCCTAGAATTGTGGGAAACCCTAAAGGGTGTGCTGAGAATGACACAACAGTTGGTCCACCTCCGTATTGCAACACATGGGTGGCTACCATTTAGTGGTACAACAGACTTACCTTGTCATGGGAAGATACAAGAACTATGTCTCCGGGGTGAGTGGGTAAGAGATATATGTGTTCCAAGTGTTGAGATGTTTCCAACAAACCTCACCAAATTAATGCTCAAATGGTGTAAGCTTGAGGAAGATCCAATGCCCATATTGGAGAGGTTGCAGAGCCTCAGGATACTTTATTTATGGGAGGAATCATATGTGGGAACAGAGATGGTCTGTTCAAACGGAGGGTTTCCCAATCTCGAAATACTAAAGCTTAGTTCTCTTAACAATCTACATTATTGGGACATAAAAGAGGGAGCTATGCCCATCCTTACTCATCTCGAAATTGATAGTTGTGATGAGCTGCACACACTTCCCGAGCTACAAAAGGTGCCGACTCTTCAAGAGCTATCAGTACTTAACCCCTCATGTGAGCTACTCGAATCTATGCAAGCAAAAGATGAACTATACAAAATTAAGCAAATCCCATCAGTGCTAATAGAAAGGTGAGATCTGGTGCTTCTTTGGTTGTAAGATTAATTTATAATTTCTTCATATTGATTTGTTATTCATGTTCTTTGCGTGGCTGCAAGACTTTATTTCTGATTGCCAACACTTTATCATTCTTTTGGTTGTAATTGATCTACCATTAATTAATTGACCAGGGGTTGGCGGCCGGACAAGGAAGACTTTCAATAAAATGAGACTCCAAAAAATGCAAGCAGAGAGACGAACAGTTAGATTTCGAGTCTCATTGATTGTAAGTTCCCTTTTTTCAGTTTGTTGGTGGTGGACTATTGTTCTGCTTCTTATACTTGTCATGGTAGCTTGGCTTATTTTTCTGTTGTGTGTATGTTTTTTTTGAAATATGGATTGGGGGTCAAGCCACACAACACATTTCAAACCCCTATGTATTAATATAGAGAATTTTCCTATTTTGTGGGTTTCGAACCCATGACCTCCCACATGGGAGCCATGTGCCTTTGCCACTAGACCAAAGGCAAGTTCTCCGTTGTGTGTATGTTTTTAATTCTTTTTAATTGTAATTGTACTCTAAATTTTGTATTGATTTGGATTGTTTGGTTGTTATGATTTACTTCATGTTTGTAACATTAATTAAGTGCTCTCTTTTTTTTATAAAACAAAAAATTTGTATGTTACAGCATCGATAATTTTATTTTTGTCAAGACAATGCTGGTCGTGAAAACACTCATGTTATAAGTCAGATGATCGATATTTTTTTTGCAAGTTAAATAAAACACCATTTATAAAAGTTGATGATACAAAAATATGGCTCAATTCACCCGAAATTTTTAAAAATACCATTTTTTAAAAAAATAAACCAAATTGTCACCTTTTCATTTAAAGGTGCCACATCTGCCAAATGAAACGGCGGACCCAAAAAGACGTGTCCGCCTTTTCATTTGGCGGACCCTTATGTGGTTCTGCCATTTTATTTGGCGGACTTTTTTTTTGTCACGTTGCATAGCATCATAAAATGAGTCCAGTTAACTTTGCTAAGAAACACCTTATTATTCTTCTTGGGTTTAGAGTAGCATGTGGCTTCTAACGCACCTTTTTTTTGTCACATTTTATTTGCCTTCTAACATGGATTTAGGGTAGCACGTGGTAGTAGTAACTATGAAACACCTTATTATTCTCCTTGCTATGACTGTCGTGTGGTAACTTTGCTAAGCTTGCTCCGGGTAACAACTAGAAAGAAGCACCTTATTATTCTCATTACTGCCACGTGTTAGCAATATCCAAATAAATTATGTATAAAAAATAAAAAATAGGTCCATGTACTGCAGCCAAATGACAAAAAAATGACAAATTAATACAAAATAAATTAATTTTAAGTGACAACAAATTAAAAAATGAGAAAAATTAACCTGGATGAGCTCCTCTGCGACCTGGATGTGACCATGTACTGCAGCCAAATGAGTCCCTGCCTGTTGACCTCACGAGCGAGGTTTAAATTACGCTCAACGATCTCCTTTGCAAAACCAGCATAACCACGAATAGCTGCTATATGGAGAGGGTTGTCGCGCGGCACAGCTGTGCTCACCGCCCGTTCCAGGATCAACTTCTCCTCCAGAAGTAGGATCAACTTGTTCTCCAAAACAAACGAGAAAACCATAATATCTCCAAATCAAAGAATTCCTAATTTTTTTTAATTATGGTTTACTTTAGGAAGAGAAGATTTTTTTTTAATTATGGTTTACTTTAGTAATCATATTGGTCGAAATTATTTGGTTGGACGTTTGTTTTGAAGAATTTCTTTAGTTGGATGTTTAAATATATATATAATTACGCCTATAGTAATAATCAATATGTATACATTGATAAGAGCGTTTAAATGTCTCATGTTATTCATGTTTTATTGTTTTTCACATTTTATATTTTCGTTTTTTTTCAAATCCTACGTTAACTCGACTAGAAAATAACTTATAAGCAAACCCTAAATAAAAATTGGGATCAAATTGTCAATTCGGTCCGGACTGAAAAAACTGAAATTATACTAATGACTACACAATTTTTATGGCACAGTTTTTCCATAAAAACTGAAAAAAAAAAAACATCTGGACTGAGTTGCCAACTCGGTCTGTGATAAAAAAAAAGTTCTGGACCGAGTTGACAACTCGGTTCTGATGGTTTTTGTAAAAATCTAAACAATCATATTAGTTCCTAAAATTGTTTTTTCTAATTATGGTTTATAAAAAAAAAAATTCTATGTGTTCCAACTCCCAAGGTGTACTAGTTTAATTGGGACGTGTCTCATGTTTTTCACATTTGTACAAGAAGTTCAACAGTAAGGATTAGTTCGTCATTCAAAACTCAGAAAAAAATGTTCGGAGAAAAACAGGTGTCGTCTAAAGCAGCCGGAATTTTTATTTTTACCATTTTTGAAAAAAAAAATCAAATAAGCAGTTTTAAAAATATATATATTTTTAACACATACGCAGTCTAAACTTGTGAAATTAGAAAGTTGATTCTATATGTTTAGACTTCAGAACCAAAAATACATTAAATATGACATTAAAATGCATTAATTTAATTGTTAACTTGTTGTAACAGAGTGTGATATTAAATTTGTATATATTCTTTTCTAGTATTATGTTACTCGATGTTATTTACGTAATTGAATATGTACAAACATCCTTCATATAAATTTTATTGTTTTAGATGGCAGTTTCATCAACAACAAGAGAGGAAAAAAATGTATATATCAAAATCTATCTGTCGCATATCAAGTGTTATCATTTTTAGAATTTTTTACTCTTTTAATGATTTTGAAACATGATACTAAAATAATTAAAAATATTAATATTTGCATATTAAATATTAAATATGATTACTTTACAAAAAAAATCTTTAAAATTGTAATAATTCTAAAATGAGTAAATTCTGATCCGTTAGCATTGCGGTCAATATACTAACGGTGGCACATTAGCATAACTATATAAATTTATCACATTCGAAAATAATGAAATATCAATGCAATTAGCATAAATTCTATTATTTTTTTCTGGATCGTATGCTCAAACATCGAAGCATAAGAAATTATGTATTATTTACATATGTTTTAAATCAACAAAATTTAATTTATTTTTCAAGTCAAATTCTCAAAATAAAACATACATTTACCAATGTAGTTGTAAAACATGAGTAGAACTCAACTAGGGTGTTTTTAAGTTCACCAAGATTCTTTGTGAAGTCAACTCTAAAACTTATCGAATTGGTTTTAAACAATGAATCCAAATTGTTGATATCCTTTTACATCACGAGTGATGTGTCTATATGCAAAAATTTTAAAATTTTAAATTAATTTTGTATTGAGTCAGTTGGTGAAAAAGCGTAAAAAAATAAACGTGGCAAATTGATAACCAGTTTGTAATGTGCGTGGCAAAATTGCAATTACCTAAAAATGTGTGCTGTTTTGCGTAATTCTGAGCAAACTAGAATAAGAGAATAAGACAGTGACTCAGTGAGTGGAATAGGGAGCCATGTAGTTTATTGTCTCCAAGTCTCGATTCCACGGCTCAGATTATTATTCAATACAAGTGGTAGTATAATATAGCAAACACATCCAAAAGCAAAAGAGAAAATTTGAATAAAAAATAAAATCGGGCAGTGAATTCTGGATCTTGCCTCCCACGCCTGAATGGAACTGTGAATCTCAAAATTTGCAGTTCTTGACTTGACCCCATTCTCTGTTTCATACTATCTTCTTCTCGCTTAAACTTTTTAATTTTTACTCTGAAATACTTCCAACTTCCAAATCAACAATGGCTGACATGTTGCTATCAGCTCTAATCCCAATCGTGATGCGGAAATCAGCAGATGCACTAGTGCAGCAGATCGGTGAGATGTGGGGCATTGATGACCAGCGTGAGAAGCTCCATGATAGGCTGCTCGCAGTACAGGCCGTACTTATCAATGCCGAAAAGCAAGGGGATGCTAATCTGGCAGTGAAATCCTGGCTAGCCAAGCTCAAATCAGCTGCCTATGATGCTGACGACGTTCTTGATGAGTTCTGTTATGAGGAGCTACGCCGGGAAGCCTTGAGACGTGGCCAAAAGGTTGGGAATGTAAGTGACATTTTCTCCCATGAAAATCCAGTTCTGTTTCGGTACAAGATGAGTAACAAGTTGAAGAAGGTTGTGGGGAGAATTGATGAGCTGGTCACTGAGATGGGGAGGTTCAACTTTGTTCCAGGTTCGGAAGGGCGAGTTGTTGATCGTGACAGAACCCTTTCTTGTGTGATTGAGTCGGAAGTTGTAGGGAGGAAGGAAGAAAGGGAAAACTTAGTGAAATTGTTGACTGAGGTGCGTCCAACTGAGAATTTGATTGTCTTATCAGTAGTCGGAATGGGTGGACTCGGAAAAACCACCCTTGCTCAGATGGTCTACAATGACCCTAGGGTAAAAGAGCACTTCCAATTAGTCATATGGGTTTGTGTGTCTGAGGAATTTGATGTTGGAACTATCACAAAATTGATCATTGATTATGTGATTCAAGAGGACTGCAAAGTTTCTAGTGACAACACAAAGCTGCTCCGGAGTCGTTTACATAAAGAAATAAGTGGAAAGCGATATCTTCTTGTATTGGATGATGTTTGGAATGAAAATGTGGATAAGTGGGACCAATTGAGAGCTATATTAAAATGCGGTGATTTAGGAAGCACCATAGTAGTTACAACTAGGAGCGAGAGGGTGGCTACTGTAATGGGTGCGGTGCAGTGTTATAATTTAAGATGTTTAGGTGAGGAGGATTCGTGGAACCTATTTCAAAAAAGGGCATTTAGCAAGGAGGTAAAGGAAGAGCTAGTTCAGATTGGCAGGAAGTTGGTTAAGAACTGTGGGGGACTACCGATAGCCATTAAAACACTCGGTAGCTTAATGAGATATAAAGATGAGGTACGCCAGTGGTCAGCAGTCCTCGAACAAAGCACGTTGTGGGAAAATAAGCATTCTAACGATAATGATGGTGTTTTGTCAGTATTGAGGCTAAGTTATGATCACTTGCCTTCATACATGAAACAATGTTTTGCGTTTTGTTCAATATTTCCAAAGGATCATGTGATGGAAAAAGAGAAACTGGTGCAATATTGGATGGCCCATGGATTTATTCCATCCGACCGGCCGGGTGATCTTGAAATGAGGGGTAGTGATGTTTTCAACGAGTTGGTTCGGAGGTCTTTCTTCCAGGATGTTGAGCAAGTTCGTCGTGACAAAAGAGAACATGGATATCACTCTCAGACCACATGCAAAATGCACGATCTTATGCACGATCTTGCACAACATGTGATGAGAGACGAATGTCTCTCATTGCTGAAACCATTACAAACTAATAATAATTTACAAGGAAATATCCGACATATCTTGCTAAGAGAATCTCCCAAGGATATTAATGATTTCATTCAATGCTATCATGCTGCCCGTACTCTCATTCAATGCCAACCATCCTGTCATCAGAAAATTGGATTTGTGAAGTCTAACTTCTTACGAGTGTTGGACTTGTCCACTTGGTTTTTGATAGACACTATGATTACCCCTAGAAAGATGAAGCACCTGAGATATCTTGATCTTTCTGGTCAGGTTATGAGAGCAATACCGGAAGCAATTACCACACTCTATCTTTTGCAAACTCTTAGGCTCATTGGGTGTAGTTATCTTTCAACACTACCTGAAGGAATGAGATATATGATGAGCCTTCGGCATCTTAACATTGAAGGCTGTTCAAATTTGAAGTCCATGCCACCATACCTCGGAGAACTAAAATGTTTACAGACACTAACACGTTATATAGTAGGTACTGGTGTTGGAAATAAAATTGGGGAGCTCAAGTCCTTAACTCTAGGTGGCAAATTAGAGGTGTATAATCTAAAAGAAGTTAGGGATGCTAGAGATGCAAGAGAAGCAAATATGGCATCTAAAGAAAATTTGGATCATTTGGCACTACATTGGAAAATGCCAAATGAATATAATGGTGTAGGAACAGTGGTTGTTGATCCTTTTGAGGTGTTGGATGCTCTTAAACCATGTAGTAAGCTAAAGGTTTTAAAAATTGATGGATACAGTGCAGACAGGTTTCCTATCTGGATGATGGAGCATCAGATTCTAGGAAACCTAGTTGAGCTACATATAAATAAATGTAGAAGGTGCACGAATGTAATGCAATTTAATATGTTACCTCTTCTTCAAATCTTGGAAATAAGTTATATGGATAATTTGAGGTATCTTTGTTGTGCTGAATATGCACCAATAACTTTTCCATCACTGAAATCCTTAACTTTAGAAGACATGTCAAATTTGGATTGTTGGTGCGAAGGTGATGTTGGAGAAGAGACATCACTGTTTTTTCCTGTGCTAAGAGAGATGCGGATCTTCAAATGTCCCATGCTAAGTGCGATACCTACTGCACCTTTATTGGAAAATATAGATGTTACTGGAAACAATATCTTGTCATGCTTGGCAGCTGGATTAACAACTCTCCGGTTCATCAACATTTCCATCTGGGATGCAAGGGAAAATAATGAAACTCTCCCATTTAAACCTTGGAAATGTCTCGAGGGTTTATCTATCCATGGATTTAATCACATCATACCACGAACAGATGGAAGTGAAGGCGAGGAGCTCAGTATTGATGTTAATGCAACAGCTCTTCGGAATGTAACTATCAAGTCAAGCAGCTTTTGGTTCTCACCTATTCCATCAAACTCACCCCTATGGCTGTGGAAATGCTTCATATTTATTGAACATCTTCACATATCACAATGTGACAGTCTTAGCTCTTGGCCAGAGAAAGAGTTCAGTAATCTCATTAACTTACGAGTGCTCGAGGTGGATTTTTGCAAGAATTTTCTCGGATCATTGTCGGAGCTGCTGTCAGAGATGCCGTCAAGGCAAATCCTACTTCCCAAACTTGAATGTCTTCACATTTCTACATGCCCGAATATGGTTGAAGTTCCCAAACTCCCGAGATCTCTTAAGGAATTGAATATTTGTAATTGCGACAAGCTGGAAAGCTTACCGGAGTGGTTGGGTAGCTTGGTAGCTTGGTAGCTCTCAAAGAGGTCTCAATCGTGTCATGTGAAAATTTTAACTTCCTTCCATCAAGCATTGGAGGCCTCACTGCTCTTGAAGAGCAAGCCATTAATGGGTGCATAAAAATAGCATCTTTGCCAGAAGGGATGCAAGGGCTTGAAGCGCTCAAGTACCTTGAAATCTCAGATTGCCCCAAAATAAGGGTCCTGCCAGAAGGCTTGTTACAGCGACTAAGGAGCCTTGATACAATATGGATCAATGGTTGTCCCCTCTTGGAGAGGGATTTCCAAAAGCATGGCAAGTATTGGCACCTAATATCTGAGATCCCAAAAGTAAATATTGATGTAGAGGATCGATCCAGCAAAATGAGAGATCTAACTCAGTTGATTTCATCATGCAAAATCCCTTGTTTTTCAGCGCAATCCTAAAGATATCATAATTTGGGAGGTATTATTTTCTTGCTATATAGTTTCGAATTTTCTCATTTTATCATATTTCTTAGTGTAAGACAGAGGTATCTTCTCATAGAAAATTATAAATATCGGACAGATTAGTAACTTAAGAGGTGCAATCTGAATCCAGTATGGTGTGTATATGCCAACAAGACTGTTGAGAAATTAGAATAAGAGCCTCAGAATCATCATCATAGGTTGTAAATAAGGCAACAAATAAAGGCCAGCATCCATAGTACAGCTGTCACGGTCATACTTGGTACCTAGCTTGTAATTAGGTAAAATATCCATCATTTGTAATTTAGGAAAGAGCCCAAACGGCTAGTAGAATTAGCCTATATATTCATGTACAGATAGCTTGTAGAATCAGAAAAATTAGTAATAAAAACTAATTATTCATCATATTCTGTTTTTCCTCAAAAATTAAGATGGTATCAGAGCGGGATTAAAGTCCTGACTCAATTCCGCAAATCAACAACAAGACTGCAGCTAACGAGAACTGCGGCATCATCAAAAACCAAAATCGATTCAGATCTGAACTGAAACCAGAAAATCAGCAACAAGCAAACAGAGGGCCTAGAGCCAACCGAGTAAAAAAGAACTCCATACTCAATAAGTTTTTCTTCCTTATCATTTTTTTTTCTGAACCAGCAAATTTGAAACCTATCTGTTCTTCCCAGCAAAACTTGAACATTTGTTACTACTAGCATAATCTGAATCTTATCTGTTCTTACTAGCAAATTAAAAAAAATTAAAATAAATTAAAATAAATTAAAATAAATTAAAATAAATTAAAATAAAAAATAAAATAAAAAAAAAAAAGGAAAGGAGGCACCTGACCAGCCATCCTTTACCAGCAACCCAGAAATCCGGAAACTAAACAAAATACCATAAATCATGACATACCAACCTGAGATTATTCAACAAGCAATGAAGTTGATCAAATCCATAACCGAGATATTAGCAATTAGTACCCAACAGCCACAGAAAACAGAAAACCGAACTTTTGTCATGAACCCTCGGCAGTCAGAAAATCAAGAGAACAAGGCGGTTCAGGTAAAACACTCAAACCCCAGTTTCAGGGACACGGCCAAAGGGAAGGGAGCTTCGAGCACCGAGCAGTGTGACCACTGCAAGAAATCAGGGCACAACCGCGACGGTTGCTGGTTTCTCCATCCTCACCTCCGACCGGTCAGAGAGAAGGGCGACAGAGGTAAATGGGGCGGAGCCAAAAAAGAGAAGAAATTTGGGGGTGCTGTAGAGAAAGATGAAGGGATCGGATCTGAAGGGGCTAGGGCTGAACCGACTCAACCAAGTCACAATTTTGATGGTGCTGGATCTTCTGTGGCTCATACAATACAACTAAATCAACTGCTGACTCAACTGAACAGCTTGTTGCAACAGCAAACTACAGGTTTTGTACATTCTAAATCTAATTTAAATTCATCCAAAGTTCACAACAATTTTAAAATTGCGAATATATGTCAAAATACAGATAGATGGATAATTGACTCCGGTGCTACCGATCATATGACATGGGACAAAAATAAATTAACCAATGTTACACAAAATAAAAATACTCAACATGTAATTGTTGCTAATGGAGATAAAGTGCAAATTCATGGTTTTGGTACAAAATTTTTTTTTACAAAGGATGTAAAAAATATTTTATATTTACCAGATTTTAATTCAAATTTATTATCAATTAGTAAAATAACACAAGAATTAAATTGCAATGTTATATTCTCACCGAATAAAGTGACCTTTCAGGATCGAGAATCAGGGAAGAAAATTGGTGAGGGATGTTTGAAAAATGGCCTCTATTACCTTGATGAAAACACCAATAATTGTCATGTGGCATTAAATTTAGGTGATCGTGATAAATTGTTGCATTGGAGATTTGGTCATCCATCTGATAAAATTTTGAATAAACTTTTTTGTTATAATTTAGATTCGAAAAATTGTGATGTTTGTAAGCTTTCAAAACAAACTAGGTTACCATTTTCTTTATCTATCAATAAGTCAGAAAAATGTTTTGATTTAATTCATTCTGATGTTTGGGGTCCAGCCCCAGTCGACTCTTATAATCATTTTAAATATTTTGTCACGTTTATTGATGATTTTTCTCGTACCACTTGGGTTTATCTTTTGAAAGGAAAAAATGAAGTTTTTTCATATTTTGAAGAATTTTACAATTTTATTGAAAATCAATATAATGCAAAAATTAAAGTTTTTAGATCAGATAATGGTACAGAATATATAAACAAAAATTTCTTAGATTTTTTTAAGAAAAAGGGAATTTTACATCAAACCACATGCATTAATACTCCTGAACAAAATGGAGTTTCAGAAAGAAAAAATAGACATTTACTTGAAGTCACTAGATCACTTCTCTTTCAAACTAATGTTCCAAAATCCTATTGGTCAGATGCTGTGTTAACTGCAACTTACCTAATAAACAGATTGCCTAGTGTTATGCTTAATAATATGAGTCCCTTAGAAATCCTTAAAAATAGGAAAATAGATCTTGATCACATAAGAGTTTTTGGGTGTACATGTTTTGTACATATCAAAAGACATGACAAGCTAGATAAAAATGCTGTTAAAGCCATATTCTTAGGATACTCATCCCAAAAAAAGGGATATAAATGTTATGATCCAAAAAATCATAAACTTTATATCTCAAGAGATGTATCATTTTTTGAAAATGAACCATATTACACAACAAGTGAACAAGAAAATACACAAGGTCCACCAGTCATATTACCTCCAAATAATTTTATTTTTTCTGAAGAAATTAATCAAGCACAGGTGGAGCATGCAGTCGAAGAACAAGATAACGAAACAAGTGCAATTTCTTCAGGAGGAGATAATGAGACAATTGAAGAACAAACTCAAGAAGAAATTCAAGAAGAACCAACTCAAGAAGAAATTGCCTTGAGAAGATCTACAAGACAAACTCAACCTTCAATAAAATTAAGAGATTATGTATCCCAACAGGTAATGTATCCCATCCAAAATTTTATTTCATATGATATGGTATCTCCTGAATACCGGGCCTACTTAGGTAACATCACAAACCAAATTGAACCAACCACATTTAGTGAAGCTAATCAAAGTCCAATTTGGAAGAAAGCTATGAAAGAAGAACTTCAAGCCTTAGAAAAAAATAACACATGGGATATAATTCATTTACCAAAAGACAAAAAATCCGTAGGTTGTAAATGGGTATACAAAATCAAATATAATTGTGATGGTACCATTGAACGGTACAAAGCTAGGTTAGTGACAAAAGGTTTTACCCAAACTTATGGTATCGACTACCAAGAGACTTTTGCACCAGTAGCAAAGATAAATACAATTAGAATTCTACTATCAGTAGCCATCAATTTGGGATGGAATTTATCCCAAATGGATGTCAAAAATGCATTCCTTCAAGGAAACTTGGAAGAAGAAGTCTATATGACTCTTCCTCCAGGGCACAAAAATGAGTCAGATTCATCACTGGTGTGTAAATTAAAGAAGGCGATCTATGGCCTCAAGCAATCTCCAAGAGCATGGTATGCCAAACTAAGTTTTTCTCTTTTAAAAATTAACTTTGTCAAAAGTACAGCAGATTCCTCCATGTTCATAAAACACTCACAAAACATCACTACTATTATTCTTGTTTATGTAGATGATATTATTATCACAGGAAATAACAATGAGGACATTAAAATGGTAAAACAATATTTAAAGAGAGAATTTGATATCAAAGACCTTGGACAACTTTCATATTTTCTTGGAATAGAAATAGCTCACTCCAGTAAAGGGTTATTTCTATCTCAAAGAAAATATGTCCTTGACCTGTTAAAGGAAACTGGTAAATTGGGAGCTAAACCAGCTAGTACACCTATGGAAACAAATATTAAACTAGGAATTGAAGAAGGTGAAACACTATCTGACATAGGACAATATCAAAGAATGGTAGGCAAATTAATTTATCTTACAGTAACCAGACCTGATATTGCCTTTGCAGTTAGTGTCATAAGCCAATTTATGCATGCTCCACGTACCAGTCACTTGAGTGCAATAGATAGGATATTAAGATATCTTAAAGGCACTCCAGGTCAAGGAATTTGGATGAAGAAAAATAATTCTAATGATGTGGTTGGTTTTTCTGATGCAGATTGGGCCGGAAGCTGTGACAGAAAATCAACCACAGGGTTCTGTACATTTGTAGGTGGTAACTTGGTCACTTGAAAAAGCAAGAAGCAGAATGTGGTGGCTAGATCAAGTGCAGAAGCAGAATATCGAGCCATGGCATCTACAGCAAGCGAGCTTATTTGGATTAAGCAGTTACTCAGTGACATGAAGATAGAGCACACAAGAACCATGCAAATGTACTGTGACAACCAAGCTGCACGACACATTGCATCCAATCCAGTCTTCCACGAGAGGACAAAACATATAGAAGTAGACTGTCAGTTTGTCAGAGAAAAAGTGCAGTCGGGAGAAATAGAAACTCCATTTATCAGAAGCAAAGAGCAACTGGCAGATATTTTTACAAAGGCTCTAGACAAGACTAGCCATCTGAATATACTCGGCAAGTTGGGTTCAATAAATTTATTCGAACCCCACTTGAGGGAGAGTGTTGAGAAATTAGAATAAGAGCCCCAGAATCATCATCATAGGTTGTAAATAAGGCAACAAATAAAGGCCAGCATCCATAGTACAGCTGTCACGGTCATACTTGGTACCTAGCTTGTAATTAGGTAAAATATCCATCATTTGTAATTTAGGAAAGAGCCCAAACGGCTAGTAGAATTAGCCTATATATTCATGTACAGATAGCTTGTAGAATCAGAAAAATTAGTAATAAAAACTAATTATTCATCATATTCTGTTTTTCCTCAAAAATTAAGAAAGACATACACATGTACACATACTTTTTTGGAAATTATGATTCATATTTTGCTTGTACCTAGGAATTATTATATTTTATTTTCTTACCAAATGCTCTGCTTACGGTTGTTCTGATTTATTGACTAAGGTTAGTACTCAATCTTGATCAAGTTCAGTTCGGGTATCATCTGAATTTGTTATCTAATCATATTTTCACAAAGTATCCAATTTAGCAGTAATTTTTCTATATCATGCTTCCACTATGTATCCAATTTAGCAGTAATTTACCAGTTGTAAGTGACCAACACAATATGCACTTGATTTAACTCTTGTTTGGAAATATGGGTCACTGTACACACAATTAGCTACTTTGAAAAATTTAAGTACAAATCTGAAAATTAGTAAATTATACAGAAACAGTCTATTTTGCAAAATATGCTCAGCTGTCAGAAATTGAGGTTTAATCAGGCACCAAATTTACCAAATTTCCCAAAGAAAATCATTTGATAGATTACATGGAGTGCCACTTCTGAGTGTGGTTGGCTTAATTCTCATTTCTAAACTAGTTCAATGTGTGATCAGAAAGAAGGGCTAATTGCAGTTGAGCATAAATTGTCCATTTAATTAATAAAACTATTCATTTCTCTTATTTAATGGTTGGGTATCAGTTACAAATTAGTATAGATATTTGCATTAGTCTCAATGTTGAAAAGTGCTGCATTGTTGCAAGTAATTAAGGAAATATTGGGCATCATTTGTCAAACACCAATTTTGAAACACCTTGGATTCCTCCTTTGAGATTACTACTTTTACTTCTTCTTCTTCTTGTTTTTTTTTACGGAGATTTTCGTGGTATTATTTCTGGGATGAATGGAGGCAGGCTGAAAGTTCTGCCCTCCTAGAATTAGAAATAGTAATATCAAGAAACAAATTCTTAGCAAGATAAAGACAACATATCATGAGTTATAATAAAATCCTAATTTACAAAGAAAAAAAACAGTATCACCACCTCATCACACTACCATTTGGATATAAAAGAATCATTTATTTTCTAAATTGATTTTGGTTGGATTTGACATGAAAATAAATTGCAAATTCAGTGACTAGCCACCTCATGGAGACAATAGCCTAGTACGATTGTGAAGAAGTTCTGTGTTGTCAGAAAGCATCAGGATCAATACCAGCTGAGATTTTCAGGTGGCTATTTGGGTATCAACACTATCATGGTGCATTTTTCCAACCTTAAGCAAGCACGAAATATCCCTCTTGTGGGTTGTTTTATTTTTTTTATCTTACAATTAAGAAATTAATCGAACATGTTGCCGCATATTTTCTATATTTTTTTTGTTGCATATTTGTATTTTTTTTTTTTTCCTTTTTTTCAGATCCTTCAGTCTAGATTTGCAGTGTCGTAAGAGATAAATAAATTAAGACTGTCATTTAATTTCTTGTGTGGTTTAAAATTCCAGTTCTCCTATTAACTGAAGAGGATACAGTACTGGTTGTGAAATAGGCGTGTTCTGTATTAATTATTAGATTGATTCTTGTACAACACTATTTTTTCTCATTTGGAGGCTACCGTCATTTAACAGAGAGTTAATATTAGAAATAAATATTGGTTTTTGTTTACATCATTGAGGTAAATTGTCTTTTGTTTATCATGGTTTACATCATCAACAATAACAAAGAAATAGTCTTTTGTTCATTGAGGCATTTTGTCATACATTTTATGATGTCGTCATAGAGCCAAGGATTAGATGTTTCACATGAGATAGATGTTAAGAACACTTCTACCAAGCTTTTAAAAAAAGAGATAGATGTTAATAAGGATCAAAGTTTAAAGCCTTAGCTTTCCTCTGATTCATAATGTTGTTCTAGCATTATTCCTTTATTATTTGCTTAATTTGCCAAAAGTCCTCTATAAACTGGTACTTGAACACAGGTACTTCAAGTTGCCTTTAAGATTTTTTCATCTTGTTATTTAATTTATTTGTGCACTGCAACTGTTTAACAGTAATTCGCAAAGTGAAATGAAGAAAAATAACATATAATATATTTCTATGAATTAATGATTTACATATTTTGTAGAGGCGTATTTATGGGCTATCAGTTGTATATTACTAAACTGTAGGTATCCAACTGTAAATTTGCTTACTGGAGCTTGTCAGAACCTGTTATCCGATTGCGTTGCATGGGGATTTTAAATGATGGAATAATAATGATTGTCTTAGTATTTAATTTTTTTTTCGTTTGAAAAATGATAAGTAATTAAGTATGATATTTAAAAAGTGAATTATGTATAAATTTTAAGGTACATTTTTTTAATATTAAACGAGAAATAAATTATTTTTTTAAACAATAATTACCATCCTCAGACCTCATATGACAATAAAATCCGATTGAGATGAAATAAAATTTGCTGAAAAACTTACAAAGAGATCTATAACTTTAGGGTGCGTTTGGATCATTAAGAATAGCATAGGATTAGCACAATTCTTGAATTTGTGACTATTCTTCTCTACTATTTTACATTTAGATCTCTCTAAAAATAGAACTATTCCTGAAGTTAACGCTGTTCTTGCTAATCCATCCACAGTGAGTGTTCCATTTTTCTTTAGTGCTTGTGATTTGGGCCTCCTTTCCTTCGGCCCAAAAGATGAGTCGAAGGATGTGCTTCGGCCCAGACAGAATGTAGGTGTTTTTTCACTGCTCCCTTGGTCCAAAAGTGCAACAAAAAAGTGCATTCATTCCGACATTTTTTACTACTTGAGTTGATACTAAAATGACTCATTTTTAAAATTTTGAAATTGATAACATATAACATCGATCTCATAAGTCATCATCCTTCAAAAACATCGTATTCTTCCAGGTACTGTAGAGGATTACTCTCACTTTACGATTTGAAATTAAATCTCAGTTGGTTTGGAATTCAAGCTAGCACAGAGGCAGTATTATTTGGCTTTGAGATTCGTGCCACTTTAAAACGAACGGTCCATATTTACTAAATGCAAAAGATTCCCTTATCAGGTAATGGAGAGGATGTGAATTTCCATTTTTCCCATTTCACCTACTATTCATGCACTAAGTTATTATTCACCTATATCATGTTTGGTTTTGAAATAAAGCTACCTCAGATTAAATTTCTACCTTTTATAATTTTTACCATTTCACCCATGGCCTAAACCTAGTTTGCACTTTCTTTTGTTTCGCATTTTTTTCCAACTACAATTTAGAGCAGTAAACAAATCGAACCAAATTGAATTTAACTCAGTTCAAACCAATTTTGAAACGAACTGATTGGAAATTGAAACAAGATTTCAAACTAAAAAGAATAGTTTGAATTTGATTCAGTGTGATTCGAATTAGTTTCGAACCGAACTGGTTTGAAATTGAAACAGGGTTTAAAACTAAAAAGAAGAGTTTCGAACCATATCAGACTAAGTTCGAGTTCGATTCAAACTAATTTCGAACCGAATTGAGTTTGATTCGTTTCAGAACCAAACTAATTTGATTTGTTTTGAACCGAATTTTTTTGTTTTTTCAAATTGAACTCGATCAAATCACGAGGGACAAGCTTTGTTGCGCATCGCTATCTATGAACTACTTTTATGATTTAATTATTTTAAGACGCTACAAATAAAATATTCGGTCTAACATCATCCCTATTTGGAAATATTCTTCGGTTAACATTAACGAAAGCAATATGTATATGTCAGCTGCACTTGGTCCATGCACCCAGGACATGTTATCTATACTGTTGAAAACGACCTTCATCCAAGATATATCATATATATATCTCACAACACTAAATACGAGATGGCATCAATTTTTGAAGTACAATTATTGTAAAGAGAACGTGCTATGCAAATCATATTTTTTTTAAAGAAATTTGAAATGTTGTCTTTATATGTAACGAGAAATATGAGATGGCATCAACATCTAAAGTACAATTATTACTTAAAAAAGGCTAATTATTGTACGGAGAATGTGCTATGCAAAACATAAAGAAATTTCAAATGTGGTCCTTGTAAAATGGCACTAATTTTTTGAAGTACAATTCAGCCCATAAAAAACGGGCTAAACATCGATTAATAGATCATTTAGGGCCTCTTCGGCGGACCATGGGAATGGGCATGGGCGCGGGAATTGAACTAAAAATTTCAGAGTTTTCCAACGTGAACAGTAGTTTTTAGTTCAATTCTCACGTCCATACCCATTCCCAATGGTCCACCGAACAAGCCCTTAGTTGGTGGCGGTGACTAAACTGCAACGAATAGATTTGGGGAGATGTTTTTGAGGATTTTTTTTTTATTAAATCGATCAATTATCGTTATTATTCATGTTTATTTCTATTTATTCTCATTTAATCGGCCGTTTATTCTTGTTTAGTTTTTTTTTTGTAATTACAAGACCCGTAGGTCTTTTAGTCGGTTATTAATTGGGCTATGATCTTTTATATATTTGGTTGCTTGGAGATCAAATTTTAAATTTTTTAGAATTTTTTTACTATTTTTTTAGATAGGTACAAAATAATTGTTTTAAGGAGATTCTGGACTATCCGATAAAGTGATATTGTACCTATGAAAAAAATAGGGAAAAAATCTAAAAAATATAAACTTTGGTCTCCAAGCATATTTTATTATGAAGATCATGTTGAGCAGTTCGGATCGACTGTTTGGACATTGAAAACAGAGATAAAGGATGTGAAGCATATTGTAGCACAAAATGATGGTCAAATAAAATGATGGTGCATTTGACTGTGTGTGTGTAATTTTATTGTCCGTGCTCTGCATGAAACAAAAATAGTATTGTCAATATAGTTATTCCTTAATATTTGGTTAGTTGTTTGTACTACATCTGCAAGTAGAAAAAAATATAGTAGTTAAAATTTAAATTTTCAATTCTTATGATTGAATTCATGCATAAATTTGAAAATAAAGTTAATTTTATCAATAGTATTGATAGATTTTTTTTTTTTTTAAATATTTTAAGCCTTTTTGGAAAGGCAGAGAAGTGTAAAATACTAAAATCTGATGATGAAATTGTAAAGTGGATTTGTGTAGAAGTTGGTGGCAAAAATTGACAGAGAAAAAGGGCGGCTTTGTTGATGCTTGACAGATTAGGTTGTTTTTTTTGTCTATTTTGAACTTTTGAAGTGCTTTTTAGCCAAAAAGTTAACAGCAAATAGTGGTTTGCTAGAAAGCTTGAAGCATTTTATTTGAGTGAAAGCAATTGAAGATCAGATGTGAATGAATAAGTATTTTTTTATATTTTTTATAAGGAAATATAATTGGATTTAAACCATATTTTATTGCTTGAGAATTCTAGGATTTGACTAGGCAGTTGCTCAGCTGAGTCAAAATTGATTTGATATCTATTAAAAATATAGAAGTTTTTTGTTGATATTCGTGTCAAATTGAAACGAACGATTCAGATCTTATTCTAAATTAAGACTTGTCATTGGACTGTTTTCTTTTCTAAACACAATTATTATTATTATTACTATTATTATTATTGTTATTATTGTTATTATTCTACTAAAACATAGCAGAAGTAATAAAATGTAAATGACACTATTACTAAAAAATACTTTATTGAATTAACATGGCATATGAGATATATAATGACAGATCGATGCCAAAAAATTTATTAATAGAAAAACTAAAAAGAAAATATTGACAATGAAGAAACAGTTCACGGAAATTCGATATTTAAGAAAAACGTGATGGTAAACATTATTGTTGAGAACGTCCAGGACGAAAACAAAGCAAAGGAAAAATTTCAGGACTTCTTAACCTAAACAACTTTTTTTTCCGCCTATCTGGACATTCTGAAGGACAACGTGCAGTTTTTTTTTTTTTTTTTTTCAGCCTCTCCTCCACTCTCTATAATAAATAGCTTTCTTTTATTATTATTTTTTATAAAAAAAATTTGTTAATTAAGTTGAGGAGTTAATATAATTTTTATTAATTAACGGGACATTGTGAACGTTATAAACCATGATGTTTTTCTTAGATATCGTATTTTAGCAAAAACTTTTTCTATTATTGATATTTTTTATTTATTTTTCTATTAATAAAAATTTCGGTAGATAGATGAGAGGGGGAAACTATATTATTTTTTTTAATTTACTGGTTTTGATTGGTTTTCCCATCGCAATATATATATTAGTAGTGAATAATTGTGGGACAAATTTATTCGGTCCCACTTTTCTTTTTCTTTTTTTCACAGACGATGACAACAATGCTTTTCTCCATCTCGTCAATATTCAATAACGGAACTAAAATATTTAGATTAGAATTTTAACCAATAAGCTCCATGCACATATTAATTAATATTTAATACAATCATATGAAATTTTTTGAAGCAGAGTTTAAAACTAGAAAGAAGAGCTTCGAACCGTGTCAGACTCAATTCGAATTCAATTCGACCCAATTTCGAACCAAATTGAGTTTGATTCGTTCCAAATCCAAACTAATTTGATTCGTTTCAAACCGATTTTTTTTTTTTTTTTCAAATTGAACTCAATCAAATCACGGAGTACAAGTTTTGTTGCGCATCCCTATCAATGAACTACTTTTATGATTTAATTATTTTAAGACGCTACAAATAAAATATTCGGTCTAATGTCATCCCTATTTGGAAAGATTCTTCTGTTAACATTAACGAAAGCAATATGTATATGTCGGCTGCACTCGGTCCATGCACCCAGGGCATTAATATTTGAAGTACAATTATTGTACAGAGAACGTGCCCTACAAATCATATTTTTGTAAAGAAATTTGAAATGTTGTCTTTATATGTAACAAGAAATATGAGATGGCATCAATATTTGAAGTACAATTATTGGGTACACATTTTGACATATTTTGACAGAATTGTTTTTAATTCATAATGGACATGAGCAGAAGAGTCAAAAAAGTTTAATGGGTCTAGGAGCAATTTGCACTTATTTTGATGGGAAAATAAGGTATATTGAAATTTAAACGAAAAAAATAAAAAAAAAATTAATAGGTGCTGGAGCACTAACCCTTATTTTTTAATTACAAAATCATATATCAGTGTTAATTACACAAAAAAATAATTTCAAGTCAACTGGGTGGTTACATAAAAAATAGTTAAAAAAAAAATTAGATATAGTCCTATGTATGAATATGAATCTGAAGATAACGATGCAGGAGTAAATTAAGGACCCACTATTTAATTTTCTAACCATTTGTACAGCAAACTTATAGCTGTCTTTCATGTGATTCAGTTTTTACATTAATGATGTGCAACGATAACGCCACCGACGTTAATATGAAGTCAACACATATGTGAATTCATTTTTACATGTATATATAAATAACATATATACTATGTAACATAATAACATGCATGCTATGTAACATTAAGAAAAAGTTTTAGTTAGCACTACAATAAACATGAAGAAATAATAACATACTATGTAACAAGCAGAATTATTTTTAGTTAGCATTTAAAAATAATAGAAACTTCAAATTAGCATGACATTACTTTCTTACGAATCATAATCTGTAGTGAATTTGGACCAAACTTCTTATTAATCCCACAACATTAAAATTAAAATAAAAAAAACCAATTATATATTCTTGCAAAATTTATCACTTTATAATTAACAAATGAAGTCCCCTTTAAATAAACAATTCTGGCAATATTGATTTAGCTACTAAAGCAATAATGATCCAAACAAAATTACCAATATATAATATAAAAAAGAAATATCATATAACGCCGTCTTTTCTGTGCGAAATTAAAGCAAGATTTAGCACTGAAAATAAGAGTTTTGAATTGAACTTAACTCAGTTAGAGTTCGAATTCGAATTAATTTCGAACCGAACTGATTTGATTTGTTTCAAAACGAACCAATTTCGAACCGAGTTAATTACGAACTTTTTTCAAATCGAACTCAATCGAATCACGAACAACGAGCTTTTTGTACAGTCCTACATGTGATCACTTCTTCTTAAGGCGGAAGTAGGTTGTGGAAAACAGATGCTGACAAGTTCTTAATGAATTTTTTTTTCTTTAAATTTTCTTCAACTAATCCCCTCACTTTGTATATTCTACCTCAAAAGCAAAAGTAATCTAGATTTTTTTTTTCATCTCTCTTTTCTTTTATTTATCTCATTTACCTTTTTATTAACTGATACGGAAACAAATAATAAGTGCATGTGTATGTAACTCTAGCTTTAATCCAAAATCAAGGCATTATGCCAAATAGGGAAAAACAGAAAATCGTACCTCCTTCTAACCGCAATAAATCAAACTACCTAATTTCTCTCATTTACTTTACGATGAAAAGAAAAAAAAGAAAAAAAAAATCAAACTACCTAATTTCTCTCATTTACATTACGAAGAGACTTTTCTCAGAAGAACGATAACCAATTTGTAATGTGGCAAAATTCAATTACCTAAAAATGTGCGCTGTTTTGCGTAATTGTGAGCAAACTATGTAGTATATTATTGTCTCCAAGTCTCGATTTCACGGCTCAGATTATTATTCAATACAAGTGGTAGTATAATATAGCAAACGCATCCAAAAGCAAAAGAGTAAATTTGAATAAAAAATAACATCGGGCAGTGAATTGTGGATCTTGCCTCCCACGCCTGAATGGATCGAACTGTGAATCTCAAAACTTGCAGTTCTTGACTTGACCCCATTCTCTGTTTCAAACTATCTTCTTCTCGCTTAAGCCTTTTAATTTTTACTCTCAAGTATTTCCAACTTCCAAATCAGCAATGGCTGACATGTTGCTATCTGCTCTAATCCCAATCGTGATGCGGAAATCAGCAGATTCACTAGTGCAGCGGATCGGTGAGATGTGGGGCATTGATGACCAGCGTGAGAAGCTCCACAATAAGCTGCTCGCAGTACAGGCCGTACTTCTCAATGCCGAGAAGCAAGGGGATGCTAATCCGGCAGTGAAATCCTGGCTGACCAAGCTCAAATCAGCTGCCTATGATGCTGACGATGTTCTTGATGAGTTCTGTTATGAGGAGCTACGCCGGGAAGCCTTGAGACGTGGCCAAAAGGTTGGGAATGTAAGTGACATTTTCTCCCATGAAACTCCAGTTCTGTTTCGGTACAAGATTAGTAAACAGTTGAAGAAGGTTGTGGGGAGGATTGATGAGCTGGTCACTGAGATGGAGAGGTTCAACTTTGCTCCAGGTTGGGAAGGGCGAGTTGTTGATCATGACAGAATTTCCCATTCTTATGTAATTGAGTCAGAAGTTGTAGGGAGGAAGGAAGAAAAGGAAAACTTAGTGAAATTGTTGACTGAGGTGCGTCCAACTGAGAATTTGATGGTCTTGTCAGTAGTCGGAATGGGTGGACTCGGAAAAACCACCCTTGCGCAGATGGTCTACAATGACCCTCGGGTAAAAGAGCACTTCCAATTAGTCATTTGGGTTTGTGTGTCTGAGGAATTTGATGTTGGAACTATCACAAAATTGATCATTGATTATGTGATTCAAGAGAACTGCAAAGTTTCTTGTGACAACAAAGAGCTGCTCCGGAGTCGTTTACATAAAGAAATAAGTGGAAAGCGATATCTTCTTGTATTGGATGATGTTTGGAATGAAAATATGGATAAGTGGGAACAATTGAGAGCTATATTAAACTGCGGTGATTTAGGAAGCGTCGTATTAGTTACAACTAGGAGCGGCAGGGTGGCTACTGTAATGGGTGCGGTGCAGTGTTATAATTTGAGATGTTTAGGAGAGGAGGATTCGTGGAACCTATTTCAAAAAAGGGCATTTAGCAAGGGGGTAAAGGAAGAGCTAGTTGGGATTGGCAGGAAGTTGGTTAAGAATTGTGGGGGACTACCAATAGCCATTAAAACACTCGGTAGCTTAATGAGTTATAAAGATGAGGTACGCCAGTGGTTAGCAGTCCTTGAACAAAGCACGATATGGGAAAATGAGCATTCTAATGATAATGATGGTGTTTTGTCAGTATTGAGGCTAAGTTATGATCACTTGCCTTCATACATGAAACAATGTTTTGCTTTTTGTTCAATATTTCCAAAGGATCATGTGATGGAAAAAGAAAAACTGGTGCAATATTGGATGGCCCATGGATTTATTCCATCCGACCGACCGGGTGATCTTGAAATGAGGGGTAGTGATGTTTTCAACGAGTTGGTTTGGAGGTCTTTCTTCCAGGATGTTGAGCAAGTTCGTTGTTACTTAAGTAAACATGAATATCACTCTCAGACCACATGCAAAATGCACGATCTTATTCACGATCTTGCACAACATGTGATGAGAGACGAATGTCTCTCATTGCTGAAACCATTACAAGCTAATAATAATTTACAAGGCAATATCCGACATATCTTGCTAAGAGAATTTCCCAAGGATATTAATGATGTCATTCAATGCTATCCTGCTGCCCGTACTCTCATTCTAGATTTAAAAGAATACTTACAATCCTGTCATCGGAAAATTGGATTTGTGAAGTCTAACTTCTTACGAGTGTTGGACTTGTCCGATAAGTATCTTAGAGGCACTATGATTACCCCTAAAAAGATGAAGCACCTGAGATATCTTGATCTTTCTAGTCAGGTTGTGACAGCAATACCGGAAGCAATTACCACACTCTATCTTTTGCAAACTCTTAGGCTCATTGGGTGTTTTTTTCTTTCAACACTACCCGAAGGAATGAGATATATGATAAGCCTTCAGCATCTTAACATTGAAGGCTGTTCAAATTTGAAGTGCATGCCACCATACCTCGGAGAACTAAAATGTTTACGGACACTAACACGTTATATAGTAGGTACTGGTGTTGGAAATAAAATTGGGGAGCTCAAGTCCTTAAAACTAGGCGGCAAATTAGAGGTGTATAATCTAAAAGAAGTTAGGGATGCTAGAGATGCAAGAGAAGCAAATATGGCATCTAAAGAAAATTTGGATCATTTGGAACTACATTGGGGAATGCCAGAAGAATATAATGGAGCAGGAACAGTGGTTGTTGATCCTTTTGAGGTGTTGGATGCTCTTAAACCATGTAGTAATCTAAAGGTTTTGAAAATTGATGGATACAGTGCAGACAGGTTTCCTATCTGGATGATGGAGCATCAGATTCTAGGAAACCTAGTTGAGCTACATATAAATAAATGTAGAAGGTGCACGAATGTAATGCAATTTCATATGTTACCTCTTCTTCAAATCTTGAAAATATATTCTATGAATAATTTCAGGCATCTTTGTCGTGCTGAAGATGCACCAATAACATTTCCATCACTGAAATCGTTAAGTTTAGCAGACATGTCAAATTTGGATTGTTGGTGTGAAGGTGATGTTGGAGAAGAGACATCACTGTTTTTTCCTGTGCTAAGAGAGCTGTGTATCTTCAAATGTCCCATGCTAAGTGCGATACCTACTGCACCTTTATTGGAACAAATACAGGTTACCGGAAACAATATCCTGTCATGCTTGGCAACTAGATTAACAACTCCCCGGTTCATCAGCATTGTCAACAGTGATGAAAGGGAAAACAATGGAACTCTCCCATTTAAACCTTGGAAATGTCTCGAGGGTTTATATATCAATGGATTTAATCACATCATACCACGAACAGATGGAAGAGAAGGCGAGGAGCTCAGTATTGATGTTAATGCAACATCACTTCGGAATGTAGAGATCAGCTCAAGTAGCTTTTTGTTCTCACCTATTCCATCAAACTCACTCCTATGGCTATGGAAATGCTTCAGATTTATTGAACATCTTCACGTTATAAAATGTGACAGTCTTAGCTCTTGGCCAGAGAAAGAGTTCAGTAATCTCATTAACTTACGAGAGCTCAAGGTGAATGGTTGCCAAAACTTTCTCGGATCATTGTCGGAGCCGCTGTCAGAGATGTCATCAAGGCAAATCCTACTTCCCAAACTTGAATATCTTTTCATTTCTACATGCCCGAATATGGTTGAAGTTCCCAAACTACCGAGATCTCTTAAGCATTTGAAAATTTATCATTGCAACAAGCTGGAAAGCTTACCGGAGTGGTTGGGTAGCTTGGTAGCTCTCAAAGAGGTCACAATCTGGTCATGTGAAAATTTTAACTTCCTTCCATCAAGCATTGGAGGCCTCACTGCTCTTGAAGAGCTATCCATTAATGACTGCATAAAAATAGCATCTTTGCCAGAAGGGATGCAAGGGCTTGAAGCGCTCAAGACCCTTGAAATCTCATATTGCCCCAAAATAAGGGTCCTGCCAGAAGGCTTGTTACAGCGATTAAGGGGCCTTGATAAAATAAGGATCGATGGCTGTCCCCTCTTGGAGAGGGATTTCCGAAGGCACGGCAAGTATTGGCACCTAATCTCTGAGATCCCGAAAGTAACTATTAGAGCAAAGGATCGATCCAGCAAAATGAGAGATCTAACTCAATTGATTTCATCATGCAAAATGTCTTGTTTGTCAGCGCAATCCTAAAGATATCATAATTTGTGAGGTATTATCTCCTTGCAATATAATTTTGAATTTTCTCATTTTATCATATTTCTTAGTATAAGACAGAGGAATCTTCTCATAGAAAATTATAAATATCGGACAGATTAGTAATTTAAGAGGTGCAATCCGAATCCAGTATGGTGTGTATATGCCAACAAGACATACACATGTCCACATACATTTTTGGAAATTATGATTCATATTTTGCTTGTACCTGGGACTTATTATATTTTTTTTCTTACCGAATGCTCTGGTTACAGTTGTTCTGATTTAATTGACGAAGGTTAGTACTCAATCAAGTTCAGTTCGGGTATCATCTGAATTTGTTATCTAATCATATTTACACAAAGTATCCAATTTAGCTGTAATTTTTCTATATCATGCTTTCACTAAGTGTCCAATTTAGCAGTAATTTACCAGTTGTAAGTGACCAACACAATATGCACATGATTTAACTCTTCTTTGGAAATATTGGTCACTGTACACCCAATTAGCTACTTCGACAAATTTAAGTACAAATCTGAAAATTAGTAAATTATACAGAAACAGTGTATTTTGCAAAATATGCTCAGCTGTCAGAAATTGAGGTTTAATCAGGCACCAAATATACCGAATTTCCCAAAGATTTGGGCATAGTATACTCTAGAAAATCATTTTGATAGATTATATTAATTGGAGTGCCACTTCTGAGTGTGGTTGGCTTAATTCTCATTTCTAAAACCATTCATTTCTCTTTGATAAAAAAAAAAACTATTCATTTCTCTTACTAGTATAGATATTTACATTAGTCTCAATGCTGAACAGTGCTGCATTGTTGCAAGTAATTAAGGAAATATTGGGCATCATTTGTCAGACACCAATTTTGAAACACCTTGGATTCCTCCATTGAGATTACTACTTTTACTTCTTCTTCTTCTTTTTTTCATTTTTACGGAGATTTTCGCGGGATTATTTCTGGGATGAATGGAGGCAGGCTGAAAGTTCTGCCCTCCTAGAATTAGAAATAGTAATATCAAGAAACAAATTGTTAGCAAGATAAAGACAACATATCTAGGGGCGGATTGACATTCACCCGTACGGGTGCTAAGCCACCCTATGATTTTAAAATTATAGTTATATATATTGAAATTTAATTGAAAGTTATTATTTTTAAAAACTTTATATATTCTAGCCCCCCTCATAAAATATCACATGTTTACTTATGGTCTAGTGGTTAGAGCTTATCTCATGGTAGTTGAGAACTTGGGTTCAATTCTCACCCACAACATATTTTGCTTTTTAATTTTAGCACCCCCTATTATGATTTTCTAGTTCCGCCCCTGAACATATCATGAGTTATAATAAAATCCTAATTTACAAAGAAAGAAAAAAAAAACAGTATCTCCACCCCATCACACTACCATTTGGATAAAAAAGAATCATTTATTTTCTAAATTGATTTTGGTTGGATTTGATATGAAAATAAATTGCAAATGCAGTGACTAGCCACCTCATGGAGACAATAGCCTAGAACGATTGTGAAGAAGTTCTGTGTTGTCAGAAAGCATCAGGATCAATACCAGCTGAGATTTTCAGGTGGCTATTTGGGTATCAACAACTATCATGGTGCATTTTTTTCAACCTTAAGCAAGCATGAAATATCCCTCTCTTGTGGGTTGTTTTCTTTTTCTTTTTTAATCTTACAATTAAGAAATTAATGGAACATGTTGCCGCATTTTTTCTATATTTATGCCATCTGTCATTTTACTTGGTTAAGTACTTAAGGGGAATTCTTTTTTTTGTTGCATATTTGTATTTGTATTTTTTTCCTTTTTTCTGATCCTTCAGTCTAGATTTGCAGTGTCGTAAGAGATAAATAAAGACTGTCATTTAATTTCTTGTGTGGTTTAAAATTCAAGTTCTCCTATTAACTGAAAAAGTTATATTACTGGTATTGTGAAATGGGCGTGTCGTTTACCAGAGAGTTAATATTAGAAATAAATATTGGTTTTTGTTTACATCATTGAGGCATATTGTCTTTTGTTTACCATGGTTTAAATCATCAACAATAATAAAGAAATATTGTCTTTTGTTCATTGAGGCATTTTGTCATACATTTTATGATGTCATCGTAGAGCCAGGAGTTAGATGATTCACATGAGATAGATGTTAAGAACACTTCTACCAAGCTTTTAAAAAAAAGAGATAGATGTTAATAAGGATCAACGTTTAAAGCCTTCGCTTTTCTCTGATTCATAATGTTGTTCTAGCACTATTCCTTTATTATTTGCTTAATTTGCCAAAAGTCCTTAAACTGGTACTTGAACACAAGTACTTCGAGTTGCTTTTAAGATTTTTTTTATTTTGTTATTTAATTTATTTGTGCACTGCAACTGTTTAACTGTAATTTTCAAAGTGAAATGAAGAAAAATAACAAATAATATATTTCTATGAATTAATGATTTACATATTTTATAGAGGCGTATTTATAGGCTATCAGTTGTATATTACGAAACTGTAGGTATCCAACTGTAAATTTGCTTACTGGAGCTTGTCAGAACCTGTTATCCGATTGCGTTTCATACTTTCATGGGGATTTTAAATGATGGAATAATAATGGTTCTGTCTTAGTATTTATTTTTATTTTCGTTTGAAAAATGATAAGTAATTAAGTATGATATTTAAAAAGTGAATTATGTATAAATTTTAAAGTACATTTTTTTTATAATTGAACGAGAAATAAATTAATTTTTTAAACAATAATTGCCATCCTCAGACCTCATATGACAAAATAAAATCCGATTGAGATGAAATAAAATTCACTGAAAAACTTACAAAGAGATCTATAACTTTAGGGTGCGTTTGGATCGTCAAAAATAGCATAGGATTAGCACTGTTATTGAATTAGTGACTATTCTTCTCCACTATTCTACATTTGGATCACTCTAAAAATAGAACTATTTCTGACGTTAACGCTGTTTTTGCTAATCCATCCACAGTGAGTGTTCCATTTTTCTTTAGTGCTTGTGATTTGGGCCTCCTTTCCTTCAGCCCAAAAGATGAGTCGAAGGATATGCTTCGGCCCAGATAGAATGGAGGTGTTTTTGCACTGCTCCTTGCGGTCCAAAAGTGCAACAAAAAGGATTGAATATATAATATTTCTTCATCATTTTTACTCGTTTTCATTTTGTATTTTTTGCTCTCCGGATCCTTAAACTACAAAAATACGGAAACTAATGCAAAATCCTCGATCTTAGCATAAAAACAATATATTTTGGTCAAAAAAATCAATTCAAAATCTACTAGAAAGTCTGAATCGGACTCTGCTGTTTTTCTTTGAGAAAAGCAGCAGGCTGCTTTTCCGATCTCAGCCATTCAAATTTGTTGAGATTTGTGCTTGGAAAAGTTGCTTTATCGAGATACGCGAATTGAAAATTTTGAATGGTTGAGATCGGAAAAGCAGCAGGCTGCTTTTCTCTCAGAAAAGCAGCAGAGTCGGATCCAGAAAGTCTAGCTAGTATGACATCAATATCATTTCAGTCTATATAATACTAACTTTAAAACTTATCACATTGACTTCAAATAGTAAATCAAAACTGTTCAAACTTATATACTTCATTAGTTGTGTGTTTATATACAAAATCTATCATTTTTTTAATTTATTTAGTATTAAATCAAGTAGTCAAATGTAAGAGTTTTTAAGTTAATTTTAATGCATTCATTCTGACATTTTTTACTACTTGAGTTGATACTAAAATAACTCAAATTTTTCTCATATAAATACATCACTTATAAAATAAATCAGTTTAAACGATTTAAATTAGTTGTTTAAAATCCATCCAATAAATTATAAAGTTGATCACATATGACATCGATCTCATAAGTCATCATCCTTCAAAAACATGGAATCATTTTTTGGATTCGTATCCTTCCAGGTACTGTAGAGGATTACTCTCACTTTACGATTTGAGATTAAATCTCAGTAGGTTTGGAATTTGGGCTAGCACAGAGGCAGTATTATTGGACTTTGAGATTCGTGCCACGTTAAAACGAACGGTCCATATCTACTAAATGTAAGATTCCCTTATCAGGTATTGAAGAGGATGTGAATTTCCATTTTTCCCATTTCACCTACTACTCATATACTACGTTATTATTCACCTATATCATGTTTGGTTTTGAAATAAAGCTACCTCAGATTAAATTTCTACCTTTTATAACTTTTACCATTTCACCCACGGCCTAAACCTAGTTTGCATTTTTTTTTCTCATTCTTTTCCAACTACAATTTAGGGCTGTAAACAAATCCAACCAAATTGAATTTAACTAAGTTCAAAACAATTTCGAAACTAACTAGTTGGAAATTGAAGCAGAATTTCAAACTAAAAAGAAGAGTTTGAATTTGATTCGGTGCAATTCGAATTAGTTTCGAACAGAATTAGTTTGAAATTGAAGCAGAGTTTAAAACTAAAAAAAAAAGTTTTGAACTATGTCAGATTCAGTTCGAGTTCAATTCGCACTAATTTCGAACTGAACTGAGTTTGATTCGTTTCAAAACCAAACTAATTTGACTCGTTTCAAACCGAATTTTCTTTTTTTTTAAATTGAACTCATCACGAGGTACAAGCTTTGTTGCGCATCCCTATCCATGAACTACTTTTATGATTTAATTCTTGGCATGTGCTCCTTATTGTTTTAAGACGCCACAAATAAAATATTCGGTCTAACATCATCCGATTCATCCCTATCTGGAAATATTCTTCGGTTAACATGAACGAAATCAATATGTATATGTCGGCTGCACTTGGTCCATGCACCCAGGACATGTTATCTATACTGTTGAAAACGGCCTTCATCTAAGACAAACACATGAGGGATCCACTTACAACATGTTACAACATTTAATTTTACGACTTTTAAATCAAATTGTCATATCAAGCTGTTCAACATGATCTCTATATTAAAATGTACTTTGAGACCAAATTTTATATTTTTGAATTTTTTACTATTTATTAAGTATTTTACAAAACTACTGTTTTTACACAATTCTAGACAACTGAAAAACAACAGTTTTTTAAATACTTAATATATAGTAAAAAAATTCAAAAAATATGTAAAATTTGATCTCAAAGCACTTTTAATGTAGAGATCACGTTGAATGGTTTGAATTGACTGTTTGAATTTTGAAAATTGCAAAATCAAATGTTATAACATGTTGTAAGATCCAAAATATTGTAAGTGGATACCTCCTCTCTCTATCAATATAACAATAAATACGAGATGGCATTAATTTTTGAAGTACAATTATTGTACAGAGAACGTGCCCTGCAAATCATATTTTCTAAAGAAATTTGAAATGTTGTCTTTATATGTAACAAGAAATATGAGATGGCATCAATATTTAAAGTACAATTATTGGGTACACATTTTGACAAAATGTGTATGTGATTTCTATCTTGTATGAATTAAAACCTGCTCTGTTAAAATGTATACTCCAATTATTACTTAAAAAAGCTAATTATTGTTTGGAAAATGTGTTATGCAAAATATAATTATGTAAAGAAATTAGAAATGTGGTATTTTATAACAAAAATGTGAGATGACACCAATTTTTGAAGTATAATTCATCTCGTAAAAATGGGCTAAGGGTCGATTGACTAAACCGCCATGAATAGACTTGGCGGAGATGTGTTTATGGATTTTTTATTAGTTGATCGATTATCCAGATTATTCTCATTTATTTTCATTTATTTCCATTTTATTTTATTTTTGTCTTTATAATTAATAAGAAATATGAGATGGCATCAATTTTTTGAAGTACAATTATTACTGAAAAACAAAGACATTTCTTGCACAGAGAATGTACTATGCAAAACATAATTTTCTACTTAAAATTTGAAAAATTGTCTTTATTAACAAGAAATATGAGATTGCATCAATTTTTGAAGTACAACTATTACTTACAAAAAAAAAACAATTATTGTAGGAGAATGTGGTGTGCAAAACATAATTTTCTACAAAAATTTGAAAATTTGTCTTTATTAACAGGAAATATGAGATTGCATCAATTTTTGAAGTAGAATTATTACTTAAAAAAAAACAATTATTGTAGGAGAATATGCTATGCAAAACATAATTTTCTAATGAAATTTGAAATGTTGTATTTATTTAATTGATTTTATATATTTATTTCTTATCCACCAATGAAACAAGGAGCATAATTGGCAACTTGTGGATTTTGCAGTTGTTTACGTATATTTCTTTGTATTTGTATACCTAGACTTTATACAAGTCATTGTCATAAATAAAGCGTTTTTTTTAAATAATAAACAAGTAAAGTCCAAACTTTGTTGTATAGTTTACAAAAAATAATGTTTCACACTTTCAGAAAATATAATTTAATTTTCTAAATAATTTAGGAGATGTGCTAAAGATCATTACGACTTGACTTTATGATTTTTCCGTCATTAGTATCAACTATATTTATGATAATTGCAAACTATATACAAAATATGTTCAGTTAAAAGTTAAATTTTCAACACTTATGAGTTATGATTGAATTCGTGCATAAATTTTCAGTAAAGAAAGTTAATTTTATCAATAGTATTGATAGTTTTTTTTTTTAAATATATATTTTAAGCCTTTTTGGAAAGGCAGAGAAGTGTAAAATCTGATGATGAAATTGTGAAGTGGATTTGTGTAGAAGTGGGTGGGAAAAATTGACAGAAAAAGGGCGGCTTTGTTGATGCTTGACAGATTGATTAGGTCTTTTGTCTATTTTGAACTTTTGAAGTGATTTTTAGAGCAAAAGTTAACAGCAAATAGTGGCTTTCTAGAAAGATTGAACCATTTTATTTGAGTGAAAGCAACTGAAGATCAGATGTGAATGAATAAGTTTTTTTTATATTTTTATACGAAAATATAATTGGATTTAAGCAATATTTTATTGCTTGAGAATTCTAGGATTTTGTTGTTGTTGTTGTTTGTTGTTTGTTGCTGCTGCTGTTGTTGTTGTTGTCGTCGTCGTCGTTGTTGTTGTCGTTGTTGTCGTTGTCGTCGTTGTTGTCGTCGTCGTTGTCGTCGCCGCTGCTGTTGCCGCCGCTGCTGCTCCCGCCGCCGCTGCTGCTGCCGCCCCCGCCGCCGCCGCTGCTGCCGCCGCCGCCGCTGCTGCTGCTCCTGTAATTATAATATAGTTTACTAGTTCTGTTAATTCTAAGAAGCGTAGGCGTCTCTTAAATAAAAACAAAGGAATAAATCATAAAATCATAATGGATATTTTTTTTAATAAAGGGTATAATGGATATAAAATGAGTAAAGAGTATAATTGATATATTTTTATTTTTTTTAATAAAGGGTATAATGGATATTTTACAAATTTAAAATAAGCTTTAACAGACAAAGAGATTAAAATGAGTAAATTTGTAAGTGTTTAAAGTTTAGAAGAATAAATATGATATTATGAAATTTAGACATGAAATACATAATATTGACAAATCATAAATCATAAAATCATAAAATCATAAATCATAAAATCATAAAATCATAAAATCCATCGTATTAAAAATATAAATAAATACATAATATTACAAAATATGATATTATGAAATCATAAATCATAAATATGATATTATCAAGTTTAACCTTCCATTCAGACGTTATTTGATTATTTTGTTCACTTATGTTTTAAACTATTCACAAATCATAAAATCCATCGTATTAAAAATATAAACAAATACATAATATTACAAAATACATAAATTATAAACATAATTATAAATAATCCATCATCGCATTAAAAAAAAATAAAAAATTAGTAAACCGCCCCCTAGGGGGGCGGGTTGGTGGGGGGGTAAACCGCCCCCTGGGGGGGCGGTTTGGGCATGGATAAAATTATTTTGGAGGGACGGTTATTAATAATATATATATTTTTTTTTTGGTTATGAATAAAAATGCCGGCCGGTTTTCCCATCACAATCGATGTTAGTAGTGAGTAACTGTGGGACAAATTTATTCGGTCCCACATTTCTTTTTCTTTTTTTCACAGACGATGACAACAACACTTCTCAATTCTCCATTTTGTCAATATGCAACGGCGGAACTAAAATATTTAAATTAGAATTTTAACCAATAAGCTCCATGCACATATTTAATATTTAATACAAAAAAAAAACTGAATCATATGAAAACTTTTGAAACGATAAAATTTAATTTAATTTTAATATACATAATTAAAAATAAATAAAAACTATAAAAATAGCTAAGCACTTCTTAATTTGCATTTATATCCTCCCTATATGTAAATAGTCTCTAGAAGATAACTAGACTTTAGTAAGGGACATATATTTGTATTAATTCGCTACAAAAATGAGATTTTCTAACGCCTCATTTATAACGGTTTGAAATATTTTGGTCAAAACCAAAAGCACAAAAGTGCTGTGACAAACTTGGTAATTACTAATTTAATTTTTATTCTATAAGTTCTACAGTAAAAAAATAATAGGAAAGATTATTCATTTTTTTTCCTATCGGTTTAAAACTGTGAACTGTAACTTTTTTTCTATCGGTTTGTTCTTTAGAATCGATAGAAAAAGTTTCACATTTATTCTATCGGTTCTACACTTAGAAGTTAGAATCAATAAAGGAGATGACCTTCATTATGCCAACAAGCAGTAAAGTCACACTATTTCAATGCGGTATCTCCTCACGAGATCTCTAGAAGGTGATACAATGCTATAACATAGTTTTCTACCTAAAATTATGACTGATTAAAATTTAGTCAAAGTTGTTACCCTCTTTGTCAGGAGATTTTTTTTTTTTTTTTTTTATATATATTCACAAAGCAACTCTTTTCTGTTGCTCTTTTCTATCTGCTCCAAGTACAAAACTGCTAGAAAAACTGCCCTTTTTTTAGCAATTGTAGCACATAACATGACCTGTGTGTCAATAGGTATTATGTCAATTACTAAATCCATACCGTTCTTTAATTATGGTACATATTTCGAAAACATACTCCTATGTCTAAATAGACACCAAATTTCAATCACTTGACTAGGAGTTAATAAGATCATTGAATTGAGTGCGGTACTGGAAATAAGACGGTACTCATAGAAAGCGATGTACAAGAAACTATGCAACGAGCAATTTTTACCCGTTTCTGCAGTTTGGTTGCGTAATTTATAAGAGCAAATGTGTAGGAAAAAAAAAAGTTGCTTTCTATGTAAGTTGTTCAACCAAACGAGTTATTCATATTACGCAACAACGAAAAGATAACTGAGTATGATAAAAAAAGAAAAACTATTTTGAAACTGAAATTTTTTTATAACAATTCTTAATTTCTCATTGTACATGTCATTAGGGCTGCAAACGAATCAAACTGAGTTGAACTTAACCCAGTTTGAGTTCGAGTTAGAGCCAATTTCGAACCGAAATGGTTTGATTCGAATCTGGATTTCAAACTGAAAAGAAGAGTTCGAGTTTGATTATAATCGATTCGAATGAGTTTCGAACTGAACTGGTTCGAAATTGAAGCAAGGTTTAGAACTGAAAAGAAGAGTTTTGAATCAAACTTAACCTAGTTCATATTCGAATTCGAACTAATTTCGAACCGAACTGATTGATTTGTTTCAGAATAAACCAATTTCGAATAGAGTTAATTAGAATTTTTTTCGAATCGAACTCAATCAATTGAATCACGAACTACGAGCTTTTTGTGCAGCCCTACATGTGATCACTTCTTCTCAAGACAAAGTAGGTTGTTGACAAGAGATGCTGATAAGTTCTTACTGAATTAATCTTTTTTCTTTCAATTTTATCCTATAAGTTTTTAATTTTTACAATAAAATATATTATTAATTAATCTCATAAAATAAAATTACATAATATTTATTTATCTAACTTATATTTCAATTTTCTCGTTCCATCTATAAGTTCATTTTCTTCCAACTTATCCCCTCACTTTGTATATTCTACCTCAAAAGCAAAAGCAATCTAGATTTTTTTTTCATCTCTCTTTTCTTTTATTTATCTCATTTACCTTCTCTTAACTGATACGGAAACAAATAATAAGTGCGTACGTAAGTCTAGCTTTAATCCAAAATCATGGAATCTTTTGACCGCATAGGGAAAAACAGAAAACAGTAACTCCTCCTAACCGCAATAGATCAACGAACACGTATCCTCTGCATTAACTCAAAAGAGAATCTTTTCAGTTAATACATCTCAGCCGTCAGATTTTAAAATAAGTCAATCCGGCCGTCTAATTTTAACACAGAGTCTTTAATATTACTGAGAATATAGTCTGCACGATTATTAAAGCAGATCGGATAGTTGAGTTAATGCAGAGATACGTGTTCGACCCAAGCAGAATAGAGTACGTATCCTAAGATATCTTAAATTTTGCGTGACCGACGTGTTCAGTGTCTATTGGTGAGTGTTGCGGGGCCCAGTATTATTTGAGCTCTGGGATTCGCGTAGAATGTATTGGAACGGTTGAGATTTTCGAAAAAGTCACGCAAAATATGAGATATCTCAGAGGATGCGAATTCAACAGAATATTATGTTGGATATGAATTCCTGGTCTAAACGGCTAACTGGATACCAAGTCCACGCAACAATCTCTATAAACCATCAAATCTTTCCCCCCAATCGAGATCTCCGCATTCCCTTCTCTCTCTCACTCAATTATTGCAACCTTTTTTATTAGTGAATGGAACCGGAACCCGAACAGGACACGGACACGGACACTTTTCCCAACGACTCCTCTTCACTCAGCCAACTGCTCCTCCCCTCTCAACGGTCTCTACCTACTCCGTCCTCCTCCTCCTCCTCCTCCTCCTCTCACCTTCCTTGGCTCACCAAATCCAATTTACACCGCGCCAACACAGCCCCAGCGATCTCCGTCCTTCCTTCCTCCCTTACCTCCCCCGAAGCCTTACCGAACAACTCCAGTTGTGTCATCCAACACGCGTTCCTCTACCTCCTAGCCTACATCTCCATTGGCGTCACTGTCTACTGTATTGCGGGCCCCGACTCCTTCACTGGCCAGAAAACTAATCTCTGTGTCGACGCCATTTACTTCTGCATCGTGACACTCTGCACTATCGGGTACGGGGATATTGCGCCCGCCACGGGGTTTACTAAGGCCTTCTCCTGTTTGTTCGTGCTTGTCGGGTTTGGTTTGATAGATGTCCTCTTATCGGGCGCTGTTTCGTACATGCTTGACGCACAGGAGGCTGCAATTCTGGCCGGGGCACGAGGTGGAGTTCTCGTGGATCCGGCTAAGGGCAGGATGCGGATCCGTATGAAGGCATGGTGACCCACTTTATTTTTTAACTATTTATTTTTGTCAGTATATAATCCTTGGGCGTTGGATAGGGGTGTTCATTGTGTCCGGTTTAATCGGTTTCGACCGAACCGAATTAGATCGGTTCAAACGGTTTTATTTTTTCGGTTTAATGGTTCGGTTCGATTTGAAAATTTTGAAAACCGAAATAACCGAACCGACCGAACTTTTATATATTATGAATTCAGTCCGGACTGCCCTGATTTATTTCTTAATTTTTCAGTTTATTACAAAACAATTGCTTTAAATAAAGAATTAATATATTTCAGTTTGAACCGAACAAACCGAAATTAAACTTTGGTTCAGTTCAGATCGATTGCAATGCTAAATCGGTTCGGTTCGGTTCTATTTTTTAAACCGAATTATAACTTTGGTTTGCCTAGTTCGGTTTGAACTTATGAACACCCCTAGCGTTGGAGGATTCTTTTCAAGAAAGCTAAATAGTTCATTTTCACATACACTCTTCAGTTTTCTTTTAATTTTAACAAGGGATGATATGGTCATGTAGGCTCCCAAAATCTTACCGGAATATAATCTTTACAATCTTATTCGACATTGTTGGATTGGATGTATTCCAAAATTAGCCATTTTTGTCATAGCCAAATATAGGTTACATGGTTAAATGCATTATAAAGAAAGTAGGGGTATGGATTTTAACAGAACAGTTTTGGCTTCATGTAGCGTACAAATCATATGTAGTGCTGTTTTAATTCTATAGTCCATGAGCTGTATGAAGCCAAAACTTCTATGTTAAAATCTTTACCCGAAAGAAAACTGAACTGAATTTCAGTGCATAATTGCACATCTGTGAGCTCCTGCTCCTCTCTCTTATTTAGGGCTTCTTATTGAGTCCATTGTAGTATTTAGTAATATGCTGATCTAGTAAGAATTAACTTAATTGCCACTTCTGGTTACCGCTTAACACTAGCGAAAAATTATGGCGAAACAGTGCCATGCCAAAATTGAAATTCTTGATACTAAACCTCCAGTTCGACAAGCTCGTAGGTTGCTCTAGCATTGAATATTGTACTGCAGTGGATATCTAGCGTTGGCTGGATGTACACAGTGTTCCTTCTTGATTGTTAGCTGTGACAGTCAACTATGGTACGGCCACACCAGTATAGGCACTGGTACAAATTCCAGAAGACCAGAACTGTGCTTTTTCAAGTCACTTATTTTCATTCTTTTTGTTACTTCTCGAGAGAGCAAAGACATGCTCAGATGGACAGAGCATATAAAACGTGAATAAACAACCAAATAATAAGTAATGGAAATATTAAACGAATCATTATATAGGGATACCATTCTGTTAATATACTTTGGGACTGAATCTTGAAATTTGTTCCCCAATAGCTATACTGAAATTTATATCCCTAGTAATATTACCTTACACCTATGCATAAATGCTTGCTAATCAAGGGATGGATCTTTTCATGGGCAAGTTCAGGCCAGTGCCCAGGCGTAACTTTAGAAAATAGTTACTAGCCTTTTCTGTTTTTCTTATAGGCCAAACAGATCCAGTATATGATTGAATTTGCCTAGGCTTATAATATATACTAACAGAAACCAAAAAGGTTGGTTTGAATTTCTGTGCATGCTCTTATGACAATCTGGATCCAAAATGCTGTAGGTCACACTAGCAGTCTCTGTTGTCGTCCTCTGCATTGGTTTTGGTGCAATCGCACTGTATTTTATCGAGAACCTCGACTGGATAGATTCCTTGTACCTGGCAGTGACATCAGTGACAACAGTGGGCTATGGGGACAAGGCATTCAAGACACTGTATGGTCGGTTGTTTGCCTCGGTGTGGTTGCTGGTGTCAACACTAGCTGTGGCCAGGGCGTTCCTTTTCTTGGCTGAGGCTAGAATCGACAAGCGGCACCGGCGCATTGTCAAGTGGATCCTCCACCGGGATTTGACTATTGATGATTTGCTGGCTGCTGACCTTAACCGCAATGGTTTTATCAGGTATGATAGACAGTTATGTTTACCAAAAATAATTACTTTTTTTACATTGGGATGATTTTCTTAATTGTTGGGCTGCATAACTTCAACATGGGACCTTACCTTACAACCTGCTCCTAAATATTGAAAATTTTCACATGTAACCCTTTTCTCTCAATATCTTAAAATGAATGAAAACTGATCTACACCTTTTCTTGTTACTCATGCATGGAGGCTTTTGTTAAAACTTGAGGATGACTAAATTAATTTCATATAATTCAAGGGTTGATTATGTTAAGTTGGGGAGACTGCACAATTGAGGGCTTAATGGGGTTTTATAATGCAGAGGTAACTTTGTCAAAAAAGGCAAGTAAGATATTCTTTATTTTCCACATACTCAGTGTACCTCTAGCATAGGTTAATGTCTATAAACCCTCCCAAAAATGTAAATGTTCTTTAAAACGGAATTATACCCACTACCCTTGTGTAACTACTGAATTGAATCGTGGCACTTTGTTGAGGATGCAGTGAGAATCAACGTTTCAGATGCACTACCAGCAGCCAGCAACTGATTAGGCGAATTGGGTACTACTCATCTGCTGGTAAAAATCTGGTACTGTAGGTATGCAACACCAACAGATGTGTAGTACCCAATCTAGTTCTGTAGGTATACCAGCAGTACTAAGTTCTCGCATACCAGCAGCCAACAACTTAGACATAAGGCATAATCAGTGCAGATAAAGCTGTGTACCCAATTGGCTTATGATGAAAATATAACAAATACGTGACGGTGATGATTGGATGCCATTTCCTATTTGTATGAAATCATTCATCGCTGGAAAACTAGAGATGGACTACAGTGCTGTGAAGGGCCTTGTTTTACTTCACGCTCATATTTTTCTACATTTGAAAGTCCAAACAATCAAAACCGATCAACATGATCTCCATATGAAAATGTTCTCAGATACCGAATTTTACATTTTTTTGGAACATTTTTACCTTTTCTTTTAGATAGTTAGAAAATCGCTGTTTTTGGTTGGTTTAGAATCCATTTAGTAACAGTAATTTTCTACCTATCTAAAAAAATAGTAAAAAATTCTAAAAATATGTAAAATTTGGTATCGAAGCATATTTTAATATGGAGATTATGTTGAACGGTTTTGATCGACTATTTGGACTTTGAAAATCGAAATATGGGTGTGAAGTAAAGCAACACACCCATCTTGGAAAACTATACATCTTTCTTCTTTTAAATTGAACTGTATGTGCTTATCGACAAAGTCACCACAATCCAAGTTTTGTCTGGTTCGACTTTTTTATTTTTATTTTTTTTTAAATATTTTCCCTTAATTTATATCCTTCTCTTTCATTTTCACAGTAAATCTGAGTTTGTACTACACAAACTGAAGGAGATGGGGAAGATAGGGGAAAAAGATGTGCTACTAATACTCCAACAGTTCGACAAGCTCGATACCAACAATACTGGCAAGATCACTCTCCCGAGTTTGTTACGTACCAGCAGATAGCAATGAGCTACATCTATGTGTGTATAAATTATACATACAAAAAGTTAGCACTAGATGATTATTTTATTTTTTATTCTTTACACAAATGTGGAACCTGGTAATTCTCAAGTATATTTTGAGGTAAGGTGGATAATGTGAATATTGAATTCTCTATTTCCCTCATTGATTTTCTCTCAGTACAAAAATGCAATGATAAAACTGCCTATTAAAGGGGCCCTCTTTAAGATTCGGTGCCAGGTTAAAAGAACAGTCCGGATCCAGTAGCTCTACAAAAGATGCATTCTATAGTCTGATAATGAAGCCCGTTGTAACAGTACCCAAAGGCCACAATATCTGAGCTAATTATATCTATAGTTAACATCAATCCATCAACCATATTACACAAAATATCATAAGTCTCAATAGGTAAACAAAAAGTAATAACAAGCTAATAGTTTTTGTCTTCTTAATTAATGTATCAAATTCATTACAAGTATATATTATCAGATTTCTCCCTGTGTTGCAGTTTTGTTCAAAACACATATATATACGAGGAGGAATCCACTTGCACCATTTTTTAGTGACATCAAATTACACCTTACATTTTTAAAGTTCAAACAATTGATTCAAACTATTTAACATGTTTGATATATTAAAATGTGCTTGCAGATCAAATTTTATATATTTTTTGAATTATTTTTACTATTTATTAAGATGGGTACAAAAATACAATGGTCTGAAAACACTGATTTTGTAAAATACTTAATAAATAGTAAAAAATTCAAAAAAAATGTAAAATATGGTCTCTAAGCACATTTTAATATGGAGGTTATGTTGAACGATTTGGATCGACTATTTGAACTTTAAAAACCCAAAAATTGATGTAAGTGGATCCTTCCTCTGTGTATATATATAGCATTCAAATTAATCACCCAATTAAGCTAGGGCAGATATACATCATACATCATACATGGGAGGAATAAGATTATAATTTTCAATTAGAGATAATCACAAGAAAAGTATCCAACGCGTTTATTAATTATTACTGATCAACGTTTTAAATTTGCAAGTTATAAAGAGACTATCCAATTCCAATAGCCATGCATTTGCATTTGACTGTTCAAACTTTTACTTTTCTACCTGAATTTGAATTCTTATCTGACCTAGCCAACTCAAAATATAACTCTTGAAAGTGTGGCAGAGTACGCCATCGCATGAATTGTCTCCTCAATTCACATCAGCACATGTTATACTACACAGTACACATGTCTTGTCTTCTGGCAGGGGTCCTCTTAGATTTTGAGTTTTAATAGATACCGGAACTTTTCGATCGACTTTGCCTCATTCTGAATTTTTTTTTGCTCTTCTCTGAATGTTTGAATTGTAATTCGAGTTAAATTTAGAATTAAAGATAAAATAAATTTCATAATTATGATTGATAATTAAAATTATAGGTTAAAACATCAGAAATTACAAGTTAAGAGTATTAGAAAGTATAAATTAAAGTATTATTTTTTTTCTCGAGTATCTAACTAATTAATAGGTTTAATTCTGATTAGTTATTTAAATTCAATTTGATATTTTTTTTTTGTTCTCCGACGAAAACCCTGAATTCGCGGCCTGACTTCCGGTAGTTTGAAAGGACAAAATATTTGCATTGTATCACACATCAAATAAATCATCAAGAGAGAGAGAGCTGTTCAAAACGACACCACATAATTTTGTCCGGCTCCAGGCACCACATGCATGATATATTGATATTGATAGCATGAAAAATAGGTGGAATTTCACGTATACCTCTCAAAAACTTTAAAATTATGTATTTTTCATTCTACATTTTGAAATTATGTATTCTTCCTCTAAACTTTCAAAACTTTCAAGTTTACCCATTTTATTTTATTTTATATTAAAACTCATTTTTAAATTTATAAAATATTCATTTTATCATTTATTAAAAACTTTAAAAATTATAGTTTTTTTTTCAAAAGAATGTCTATCTAATAAGTTATATACCCATTATACCATTTATCCTTTGTAAAATATCTATTTTCCCTTGAAAACCGGATATTTGTTATACCCATTACCCTTTATAAAAATTTACCCATTTTTTTCCTCAAAAATTGATCAAATAATAAGATGATAATTTCCTTAAACAAGCTACAATTTTGTTATTCTTTTTTAATGAAGAGTGAAATGGGTATGCTATAATTTTAAAATGAATTTTAATATAAAAGATATTAAAGTGGATAAATTTTGTGAGTTTTGAAAGTTTAGAGGGGAATATGTAATTTTGAAATTTAATTAGAAGAGAAATACATAATATTAAAGTTTTTGAGGGGTATACATGAAATTCCCCACTAAAAATAATAAAAATGTGATATTGATAGAAGCTGTATTGTTCCTTAAAACATTAATATTAAATTATTCAGAGTAAATAACTTTTATTGTAATTTGTACCATTGATTTCGACCGCATATTACAAAAAATAGAACCGAACATTACCGATTAAACTTATAAACTGATTAAAAACCAAATCGAATTAACCGAAGTTAATTTCGGTTTGTTCGGTTCAAACTGAAGTAAACCTATTGGTGCCATTATTAACAAAAATTACACATGTTTATACACAAGTTGTTCAATTCCATACAAAATATGTAAATGCTCTAAATATTTAAATTAAAATGAAAGAAATGAAGCAATGATTGAACCAAACAAAAATATAAATCATACTTGAACCAATATAGTTCGGTCAGTTTGGTTTAGTCGGTTTTGACAAGTCTAAACCGAACCGATCCATTTAAACTAAAATAATTCAAAAATTCAACCGAACCAATCCATTTAAACCAAAAAACCGAACTATTTAAAATGATTTTTTTTCGGTTTGGTTGAAAACTGAACAAACCGAACCGTTTGAACACCCCTACTTGTAACACGTGGCGGACTACTATTTGATAGCAAGTTTAATACATTGAATGACTGAACTATATTGTGCATTAATAAAAAATTAACAGTTTGCGCGAATTTTTTTAACCCGAACGTTTTATTGTATAGAAATATAAAAATTTAAATTTAAGAAAATAGATGGATTTATTTTTTCAATCTTATAGAAGGCTGGCGGCGGAATTAGAAAATTTGAATAGAAGGATTAATCTAAAAAAGAATAATATGTGAAAAAAGATGAAAATACCGTGGCTGGTGGAATTTGAACCCATAATCTCACAAAACATCAAATAAAAATTCAACTACTAGAATACAAGTACACATTTATTATTTTACGAGGAGACCTAAAAAAAATTTTAATTAAATTTTAATATACATATTTAAAAAAAATTAAATCATAGAGTTGACTTAGCACCTGATATACACGTAAATCCGTCCCTGATAGAAGGGACCCAAGTCCAACTAATAGTTCGATCCCTTTAAAATATTTTTAGTAACCGAAGAAATGGTTCGATCCTTAAGGGCCTGTTTGGCCTATAGGCAGGAACGGGAACGGGAATCGGTTGGACTCCAATCTGAACAGATTTTTACTGTGTGCGTGGAACAGAAAACATGAAGTTGAACTGAATTTTTTTTTCCCAGGCGCACAGTAACAGAGCTGAACAGGCCTTAAGATTGCCGAAATTTTTTTTATCTACCACCCCTTAAAATCGTTATTAATTAAATACCACCCGTTCAGATTTTCTAACTAAAATACCACTCTCGCGAAACCAGCTTGCGTACCAGCTCCGCCGAACTAGCTTGCGCACTCCCGGATCCGCCAAACCACCTTGCGCACCCCGGGTCCGCCAATCCAACTTGCGCACTTTGGATCCGCCAAACCACCTTGCGCATCCCCCCCGGGTCCGCCAAACCACCTTGCGCATCCCCCTGGGTCCGCCAAACCACCTTGCGCACCCGATTTTTGGTGCTATAAAGCCCCTGCGCACCCGATTCTTCTTCTCCTTGCGCACCCGCCGGCCCTACACAGCAAAGGTAATTTTTATTTTTTTTTATTTTAATTTTATAGTTTAATTATTTTAGTTTAGATAGTTTAGTTTAGTTTAATTAGTTTAGTTTAATTAGTTTAATTAGTTTAGTTTAATTAGTTTAATTAGTTTAGTTTAAGATAGTTGTAATTTAATTAGTTTAGTTTAGATAGTTGTAATTTAATTGTAGTTTAAGTTTAATTAGTTTAGTTAATTTTTTATTATTTAGATGTCCAAAAAAAATTATGATTTTGGTAAGCCACTCGGAGTCCGGAGAGAGAACAAAATTAATAATTGTAACAAATTGACCTTAATTTGTACCAAAATGACCTTTATTGAAATTAATAATTTGTACCAGTTTTATTGGGTTGTAGACCACCATTGATTAAAATGTACCCAACTTTTTAGAAAAATAGGGTATATAGACCACAATTGATTTTAGAAATTTGTTCAACTTACCAAATTTTTATTTATCATAGTTTTAGTACTATATAACAAAAATAGATTAGAAATGTACAATTGTACCAAAATTATATTTTTTTTTTACTTGTGGTCCAAAATTAGTAGAGTTTCTTAGCCAACAATTATTGAAAATTACCGACTGTGTAAGATTCAACCAAAATATTTACTTTCTTTTAGTATGGCATCAACGAGCGGCACATCCCCATTAGATGGACCTGATTGGGATAAGGAGTTAATATCTACCATATTTCCACACTTGACGCCTGAGTACATTAGCCCCATCTGTTGGTTTCCGATCAAGGGCCACAAGATATCCCTAGCATATGTAAGTTTACATTTGACAATTAATTTAAATTAATTTTTTTTATTTGGAAAAATATATTGATTGTTTCTTTTATTTTAGGAGCATGATCTGACGGAGGTGAGGAATAACCACATGACCCTAAAATATGATGTGCAATATGCACCGGTGTTACAGAGGATGGGGCTGTGGCATGTGTCACAGCTCACCCCTGTTCTCGCAGATCCCTCACTTACATCTGCGCTGGTCGAGAGGTGGCGGCCTGAGACACACATTTCACCTGCCCGTTGGAGAGATTACGGTCTCTCTTCAGGATGTGAGTTGTCTATGGGGCCTGCCCATTACTGGAGAGGCTATGACCGGTGTGGAGTACGGTAATTTTGATCAGCTCGTGACTGATCTGTTGGGTGCCGGGTTGATGAAGCAGCGGCAAACAAAGAAGGGCTTGATCGACTCGAAGAACGATATTAGTATAACAGCTTTGAGGCAGCAATTCAGGTGACTTTTAATTGAATTGATTGCGTGCATTTAACTTTTTATATTATGTAATTGCGGCAATTAAATTGTATAAGTACTTTTACAGTGGGGTACTAGCCGATAATGCCGATCCAGCTGAGGTAGCTCGGTGGACCCGAGGTTACATCATGGAGATGTTCGCCTGCTGGATGTTCCCAGATTCATCTGGAGGCACTATTCCTGCCTCATTATTACAGTTTCTGGTGGACTTGGAGAACCCGCGAAGAATGAATTGGGGTGCAGCGGTCTTGGCATGTCTATACCGCAATTTATGCACTGCGTGTCAGGTATTACTTACTATTTTTTCTGGTTAGTATTTAAACAATTTGTTCTCTGTTTGTATTAAAAAAAACTATAACTTGCATTAAAACAGGTGAACAAGAAGAGATTGTACGGTCCGATTGGTCTCCTCCATCATTGGTCATGGACGAGGTTTCCATTCGGCCGTCCATCGCCAGTAGTGAAAGATTGGGCTCCAGATTGGGGTAAGCCCAACGGGGAGACATGTCCTTCATATGCTCAGAGATGGTGCTCGGAGAAGAGGTCTTTCTACCGTACCCCACACGGACGATCTACGGAAGTTGCTTTTTTTCGGAGTCAGTTCGAGCAGATGAGGCCAGATGAGCACGTTTGTTGGCGCCCGTACGATGAGCTTGTACCGAGCGAGAATGATTATGGCTACCACTCTTTCTTGGATGACTTGTCTTCGATATGCTCGGCGCAGCGACACTTATGGTTTGCTCAAGTACGCTTGTATTATTAGCTAAAAAATGAATTCGTAAAATTTAGAGTTCTTTTATATTTCTTTTTTCCTCTGCAGGTACCGCTAGTCTATTTCCAAGTTATAGAGCATTATTATACTGGCCGGGTCATGAGACAGTTCGGCATGTCTCAGCATTTTCCTGTGCCCGTCCCGATAAGCAAAGACGAATGGTACCAGTTACACAAGGCACTAGATTGCACCGATGGGAAGAACTGGCGGCAGCTACATGAGGGTTATGTGCAGCGACTTGAGGCCATGGATCCGGAGGACATGATTCCTGAGCACCTGCAGACTTATGCTTTCGAGGCATACGACCAGGAGTACCGCTGTTGGTACCAGGAGTACTGTGCATTTACGATTTTTATGTACGGTCAGGTCTCGGAGATGAACAAGAGGCCACTCGCAGTACGGCGTGACATGAATACTAAAGAGTACGGCTACATTCCATGCGCTGGTCCGGCTGCACAGATTGTAAGATTTTGTTATTGCTTTATTATTTCAAAATATTTTTGGCATTAAATTACATTATGAACTAATTTATTTACTTTATTATTTGAAGGTGCTGATGAATATCAAGCAATGCTTGATAAGCGCAAGACTGGCGATCACAAGAGGGTGGAAGAAGTTCGGGAAGACATGGTTGTGCATGGCTGCACCCCCTGTTGTCGTCGCCGGATACAAGCCCCAGCTAGATAAGATACTTGTATTGTCAAATCTCCCGGCCTATGAGGACCTGCAAGAAATTCGAAGTGACGACTCTGCACCGCCTGGGTCAACTACATACCCAGATTTGTCCGATATTCACGCAGCTGCTACTGCTGAGGATGCATTTGCGACAGCTGGGGATGTGGCTGTATGTGTTTAATATAAAAAGTGATGTCCTGTTATTTTCATTTTGAAACCTAATTATTTTTTATTTCAGGGACGTACACACCTCCCAGGAGATGAGGTGGAGCAGCCAGCAAGAGATTTTACGTTTGAGCTGTGCACTCAGTACGGTACCTACACGCAGTCGCAGGACTTCCCTTCTCAGGATGATCCTTCTTCTCCTACATTATTCTCAGAGCCCCAGCAGGGTGGACCCATCACATTCGGTCCCGGGGCAGATCAGGCTGGACTTGCAGAGAGTTTTTTTTGGTGAGATACAGGAGGAGGCGCCACAGGCGTCACAGTCACAGCCCTCCCAATCCTACATGACGTGGTTTGAAGACGTACAAGACCAGGGACGTGGCAAGAGGGCTAAGAAGAAGAAGGTTCCCTACACACCATCCTCGTCTTGATATTTCTATTTTAGTTGTTAGTTTGTGTTGGAACTTTTATCTAGATTTTATGTTTGGGATTGTTATGCATATTTTATTTGGGACTGTTATGCATATTTTATTTGGGACTGTTATGCATATTTTATTTGAGACTGTGATGCATATTTTGTGTTTGAGGCTTATTTTATTTCACACCTACCTCTTAATCTGAATATTGTCTTTAACATAAGCTAATAATACAACACAGAGTATTGCCGCATAAATAATACAACATAAGCTAATAAATAATACAACATATTGTCTATCCTTATTGAGTATTACCCCGTGCATTTCTTCTCGTTCTCGCATTCCTTTCCAGGGTTTCTCTGTTGGGCTGGTGTCCCGCTGGTCTTCCTTCCAGTATATCCATCCACATTCGGATCCGATTATGTCGCCTCCTGCCCAATTTCACCATTCTGCGCTCCGGAACTAAGATCGGTCCTTCGTGTGTCGGCCAATCACTTTAATTGTCATACACGTGGAATTGACCACTCCATGTGGCGATTAATTCGTCAATGTTGTAGTAGTAATTTACGAAAATATTTGGATCCAATTTTCTACAATTTTACACAAATAATGTCAATCTTATCAAATTATTATGCGATGGTTATGAAATTATAATTAGATGTTTGTACCTTAAACGACACACAGACATCACATGAACACATGGTATTCCACTTAGCTGAGGCTTTTGGCAGGTGCATTCCATGCGATTGTTGTCATGAAGTACGACTCTGTATGTGCGGTCTCTCTCCATTTGTGACAAACTGTCTCTTTGCATGTCATATGCAATCTTCTCACCATGGGAGGTCACTTGCCACTCGTTACGGCCGAATGTGACTGCGCTCATTTTTGAGGTTTTGCAAATGTGCTTATCCATCTTTTCCAGGACACGAGTGGAAAAAAGTTGACCCTGCAATTGCAATTCCACCGCACGCTCTCTTCTTTCAACAAACCAGTCAACACACTTGGCGAACGTCTCCTCAACAATTGCGGCAACTGGTAACCTGCGAAAATTACAACTTACTATTAAATTAAGAAACGTAAAACCATCAATAAATAATAAAATTTTCGTTGATTATAAAACACAAACCTTTGGGAAGTTTTGAAGACATTGTTGAGCGATTCAGAACCGTTGCTAGTCATGATTTCCCAACGAGCTCCGTTGTCCATAGCTTGATACACTTTCCATGGCTTAGCCGGTTCTGCCTCATCATCAGGCTTGTACTTTCCACATGTATCCAAGTATTTGAGCCATTCGGGATTTCTCCTTCCGATTGCATCGAGACCATCTAGCATTCTTCTTGGTTTCTTTTTTTTCACCAAGATTTTGAAAAACTTGGCAGCAACCTTATCCTTGGAGTGTTTACCAAAATTCTCAAACACATGTTGAGAGCAGTACATGTGAACACACTCTCCATTCTCCTCAGACCAACCCAGATCATCCTGTATGAACACCTTTTTTATGCCCATGGCACGGTCAGATATGACACACATGAATCTATTTGGACCAATTACAACCTGCCTCACCCACTTCATAAACCACCCCCAATTCTCAAAATCCTCACTCTCTACCAGCCCAAATGCTAGCGGGATTAACTGGTTCTCCGCATCATATCCCGTTACAATCAACAATTTACCATTGTATCTACCTGATAGGAAACAAGCATCGATGCTGATCACTGGTCTGAGGTGACTCGCTGCTTCAATACATGGCCCCCAAGCCCATGCTAATCTTATGAAATACCGGTACCCATCTCTTTTGGTTCGCTTTGAAACAACTTTATATTTGGTTCCTGGATTTGCCCTTTTTATTGCATCCAACAAAGGGACAAGAAGCCCGTAAGACCCCTCCCAACTACCAAATGCTCGAGCAATGGCTAACTCTCTACCACGCCATAATTTGTTGTACTTAGGGAGGATTCCCTCGTACCTTTCAGCAACCAGATCGGTGATGGCACTGATACTAATATCAGCATTTTTTTCGTAATGACAACTTTATACAGTTGGCGACCATTGCGGATGTCAACTGCGCATGATCTGACCTGGATGCCTCAGCGTAGCATGTGTGAGGTCCATCATGTTTCGTGATCGCCCAGTCATTACCAAAACCTGTAGCCCTAGCAACCAACCCCCACTTGCAACGGTTGCTCTTGCACTTAAACCTCAACCTTGTTGTGTCGCTGTGTGTCAAATTCAACTCGATATTTTCCTTTACATGCCACCTGCCAATTTGTTCTGCCATTTGCTCTTTGCTGGAGTACGTCATCCCCTCAGACAATGCATGTTGTTTTCCATCCTATTTGAAAAATTAAAAAATTAACGAATATAAAAAAAATTTATAAATGATTTTTTTAAATTAATTAAATATTAAACACACCTCAGAATTTGCAAAAAAAGAGCTGTCAGCTTCTTCAAATCCTGATGTGTCATGAAATTGCTCGAACGGGTGTCTTTCTGCACCATCCGAAACCCGCCACTGTCGTCTACCAAGTACAGGAAAATTCGTATCCACATCACTAAAATCAGTTGCCCCACCACCGTCACTAGCATCCCAATTTTCCTCTGCCTCCCGCTCTTCGGGATCTTCATCTGTATTTTCAGCATAATAAAGCAGTTCTGGGGTTGGAGATCGATTCTGATTAGTTTTGGCCTGGCTAGAGCTAGTAGATGGAACCCGAGAACGTCCCCGGTCAGGTTGGGAATGACTAGGTCCAGCCCCTACAGATGAGGACCGACTAGTACTCCCTAAAGTTAGGGCATGGACATTACCCGTCACAGATTGCTCACGAACCCGACCCTGGGTTATTTGCGGTATAGTTCTGGTGTTCTGTCTTGGGTTAACTCTTGTGTTATCTCTGGTGTTTTGGTTTGGGTTACGTTTGGGGTTCTGTCTAGGGTTGGCAACAACATATAACTCTAGGAACTTGAAAGGAGTGGTCAAATTCATTGTCATTTGGGTATACAAACCCCAGCTATTATCATCTTGTACCGGTAGCTGTTGGAACCAGGTCTGGTTGCCTTGACCAATATTGATCCTTGCAGAAATTACCAGTTCATAATAATTGGGATCAATACCAACTTGCAGGTACATTTCTCTAGTTATACCTCTAAAATCTAAATCTGGACTGATATTGAACATTTTCGAAGGTTGGATACTGTAATAAACACCATTTTGTCCGTTTAAAACTTCACCACCAAAATAACAGGCAATTCCAATCATAATTGGTTGAATTAAGGAACAAACCTATCAATTAATAAATTTACAGTTAATTTAAAAATAATAAAAAATAATAATTTAAAAATTAAGGAACTAAAAAGAAAAAATATATACAGTGAACAAACCTGTCTTCGTTGATGGTTGTTTGTTGATGCCTGAGGAATGAAAAAGAGTGATAAAAAATCGGTTTTAATAGCAACAGATCGGGGTCCGCTAAACCAGATTGCGAATCTGCCAGTTTCGCCAAATCAGATTGCGCACCCGTCAGGTGCACCAAACCAGCTTGCGCACCTGGCAGATTCACCAAACCACCTTGCGCACCTGCCTCGAACCAGATTGCGCACCCGTCAGATGCGCCAAACCAGCTTGCGCACCTGACAGATTTGCCAAACCACCTTGCGCACCTGTCAGTTCGCCAAACCACCTTGCGCACCTTCTGTTTCGCCAAACCACCTTGCGCAACCGAAAGTTTGGTCCGCAAAACCAGCTTGCGAGGGTGGTATTTTAGTTAGAAAATCTGAACGGGTGGTATTTAATTAATAATGATTTTAAGGGGTGGTAGATAAAAAAATTTCGGTTAAGATTGTTACATTGATTCATAATATTTTGTGCAATTAAAAATATGATTGTTATTTTTATTTGTGTTGGTATTCATTATTACTATTAAAATTATAGTTATAAATTTTAATAATATCTTGACAATAATAAATTTGCTAAATGACCTCCAATAAATTGTCTTAGAAAAATTGTTTCGGTTTCAAATAAAAAAATTTGACCATCGAAAGTCAGAAATTTTTTATGCTACAGAATCTTTTTTGGTCCAGAAATGCCAATTTTGGGTTAAACTAAATTAAACAAAAAAGAACTATATTGGCCATGAATTAAATTAAATTAAACTAAATTCTAACATACATTATAATATATGGATCGAATCAATTGTTCGGTTTCTATAATTTCTAAATCTTCTATGAAAAAATTCTATTTGGGTGTGCTCAATACTCAGAGGAGAATCCCCTCATTAAAAGGAAGAAAGGGAATGGCGATGGGAGAGGTGAACTCTTCAAATAGTAAAATCTACATCTGATTTGGAGTGGCAGATTTCGCTAAAATCTCCATAACGGTTTTCTCCGAACAATACTTGCTCCCTTCCGTTCCCCCTTCTGGAGTAAATGAGCTCATCTGATCAGCCCTGATTTCGTAAGCTCTCACCTCCGCACAGTGAATTTGTTGTTTTCTCCCTCCACATCCCCCGCGGGACAGTCTAAGAGGACCTGTTTTCTGACATTTTTTTTTTTTTATATTTCTAAATATAAAAAAAAAGTAGGGGGAATATGGAGGCATGACACCTAGGGCTGTAAACGAGTTGGCTCGAGCCGAGTTGAACCTTAGCTTAGCTCATTAATTATGGACCGAGCGAGCTGGACTTAGGACTTCCGAGCTAAAATCTCAGCTCAAACTCGTTATGAGCCATCCCGAGTTAGCTTGCGAGCTGACGAGGTGGCTCACTGGGTCTAACTGGACCTTGTTTTAAGATGAAAATAAAATTTACAAATCTTTTTAGACCGAGTTGAACCGAGCTGGACCAAGCTTGCTAGTATAAAATAAACACAAATTCATACAATATTTGATGCCTAGCCGAGCTAGCTCGTAGGCTGGTGAGTAAGCTAGGCCTCAACTCAAACTCGTTAATTCTAGATCGAGCTAGTAGCGAGCTGGCTAATTAATAGCTCGATCTAGTAATGAGCGAGTTGTTAGCGAACGAGCAAGATACGAGTCATGATTGAGCCACAAGCTTTTTTTGCCACCCCTAATGACACCCACAATTTGGCTTTAACAAAAGAAAAAAAAAAGTTGGGGAATTTAACGGCCGGGAACAATTACCTCGTTTGCATATTTGGCAGTGTAAAGTAGGTTATTGTAGGCCAGTAATGCAATGCGCTATGTTACCTTACCTATAAGTTGTTTCCCGTGGAAAGAGACGTGTAAACGAATGGAATAAAATACGCAGCACGCACCCATCACACGTGCCATACCGACCCTGGCTATTCATTCACTGCGCTTCACCATGCGAAGGAAATAAATCTGCTGCGATCCTCTGTGATTGAAATCGCAGAGTTCTGCTTTTCCAAATCTAACCATTCATTTTTTAATATGTACAAATTTCAAAATTAGTTGATTTTTTTACACGAATCCCAAAACAAATAAATGGTTGGATTTGGAAAAACATGACTCTGCAATTCCAAAGAATCGCAGCAGATTCACTTCCTCATGTGAAACACGCCTACACAAATTAGGTCATTCATGTAAATAAATATGAAATAAAAAAACAAAAAAAATGTAAAGAAAGATGTAGTGGTGTAAATGAATTCGGATTATCTGTATATGGTCTGCTCCGAATTTCACTTATAATCTGAATTCAGATTAAACGGATACGGATATTTTTTATGTATAGAAAACTAATCCGGATACAGATACGGATAATTTCTTGTGGATATAAACAGAGCGGATATCCGTATATATCCGGATCTAATATTTAATCTTTTAGCAGCTTTCAATTCATTTCACCCTTATGAGTTTCTCAAAAAAACATACATATTCATTTAAGTCTAAGAATTTTGGTAGAGAAATCTTATAATATATTAGGATAATGGATTAGTTTTCTAAACCAATAAACAATTAGTAATGCATAATTGTCACTGTGCAAACTTAACAGGTCTCTTAATTTTTTTTGTCAATTTAGGTAATTAAATTAGGTAATTTAAAAATATAAAATTTAGTAGAATTACTCAATATCCGACAATTATCCGCTCCATATTCGTATTTAGATCTGCATCCGTGGATTATCCGTTCCGTATCAGTATCCATTTAAAACAGACATGGTTTTAAATTTTGATATCCGTATCTGTATCCGTATTAGTATTGTCTGCTCCGAATCCACTCCATTTACACCCGTAGAAAGATGTCATGTTGAGCAATCCCCAAGTATATTTTAAAAAATAGTAAAAAAAAATCTAAAATTTCTAAAATTTCATCTTCAAGTACATTTTATTATAGATATCATGTTGAGCAATCCGAATCGACAATTTGAACTATAAAAATAAAGATATAAAATATGAGACATGATGAGGTATTAGAACCTTCATATTTGTAAATAAAGTCCATGGTATATATTTACGATCCAATGTGAAATATGGTATCTGTAAATTAAGTCTATCGTATCTAAAAAACCAATATTTAATCTAATGGCAAATGACAACATTTTATGTAATTCGAAACATGAATAGAGTCTTTTATAGACATTAAATAAATGTTAATTAGCTACACCTTTCTACGTTTAAAAAAAAAAGTCCGTCATATTTAATTTGACGGATTAAATGTGAAATATGATATGTTATATGGAAATCAATTATGTCGTATTTAATTCGGACATACTAAATATGAAACACAATATATTATTTGTAATTCAAGTCTGCTGTATTTAATTTAATTGGACGGACTAAATGTGAAATATGATATTATATTTGCCCGTCGTATTTAATTCGGATGGTTAAATGTGAAACAAATCATATTATTTGTAAATCAAATCATATTTAATTCGGGTGGATCAAACATGAAAAACATGATTATTTTTTTTCTAGAAGTGAATCCCACCAATTCTTCTAGAAGCTTAGTATGATTCGATTTTTGAAAAAGATTCATGCATCTCTCCCAGGTTTATATATATATATAGAGAGAGAGAGGAGTTGGCTAATATACCATACTTTAGAATTTTATAACATCTCTACCAGATTTTTGAATTATAAATAGTTAGTTTTGATTTTCAAATAACCGATCCAAACCGTTCAATTTGATATCTATACTAAAATGTGCTTGGAGACCAAATTTTACATTTTTTTTGGATATTGTTTGCTATTTTTTTAGAATTTTTGAAAATCACTATTTTTCTCTAGTCTAAAAATTTCTAAAAAACAATGATTTTGAAAAACTCTAAAAAAATAGTAAATTTTTTTTAAAATATATAAAATTTGATCTCTAAGCATATTTTAACATGGAGAACATATCGGACCATTTAGAATTTAGATCGACTGTTTGAACTTCGAAATCAATAATTTATAGTCTAATGTACAAGAAGAGTTATATATTGCAACGCACCATAACCCAACTATATGTATGTCTGTATTTGTGCGCGCGCATTATAAAATACTTGAACCGCTAAATTAAATCATAATTCTATTAAAGTTGTATCTAAAAAACGCATATTATTTGATTGTGTCAGAATCTGTTTTTAAAATCGCTTTGCTATTAATATTTTTATTTCTGTCTCTTGCTATTAATTTGGATATCTTCACTATTCAAATTAAACGAACCCTTAATTTTTTTTTATTAAAGCATCTCAATACATTACATATTATTAACACTTAATCTACATCAAAATTTATGAACACTTAATCTACACAAATTTAAAACTATTAGTACAAAATCTAAATATTAGTATATTATAGTGAATTTTTTAGTTTTTGGAAAGCCTCCAATTCAATCTGCAGCCCTCTAAAAATAGAACCACAGATTAAATTGACGGTCCTAATATTTTTAAAATTTCCCGTAATTTGTGGTTTTTTTTTTTTATTGACAGTGATATAATAAAAATTTCGGCCGTCCCCGTGCATCTATGACTTATGACTTGTCTTAATCTCTGGTGACAAAAAAAAATGCAAGGCTAAGAAACGCCAACAATAAATCAAATCAGAGGTTAAATCCAAAAATGGGATGCCATGTGGCACTCACACTCACTTAATAGGTTAAGGGTAAAATAGTCAATGTAAAATATGTGAACCAGAACAACTTAAATCTATGAATTATTCATAGCCTCTAAACTGTGAAAAGAACATGACATGGAAATTTTACAATTTAGACCTCTCGAAATTCTGAAATGAACCGATACATCCATTTAGCAAAGCGCAAATAGTAAGTACTTCAATAATGAAAGACTAATAATGAAGACTTGAGTGTAGGTCAGATGGATCCAAATCCGTTGCTTGTTAAATTGGCAAGCAGAATTATATTTTTCCAAATCTAATTATTGAATTTTTTTCATGGACGAATCTCAACACAGATGAATGGTTTGATTTGGAAAAAACAGGGTCCTGCTTGTCCATTTGGCGAGCACGGTTCCTAGGTACGATGCCCATCGGATCACTGTTCAATCTGCTTTAAGATTTGTGTGCAATGTTTTGATTTCCGTGCAAATTTATTTCAATTTTCGTGCGCACAAATCTTAAAATGAATATGACAGTCGTGAAGCTCGTTAAACCTAAAAGTAAGTCCGATGGGCATCACAACCACTCCGTTTTCAATAAAGAAATAAAGAGTACTTATACAACAACAAGGAATTGTTCCGTTCCTTGAATTAATAGTTATACAACAAGGAATTGTTCCTTTCCTTGAATTAAGAGACAACTTGTTCTAATCCAGTCTGAGCCACCAACCATACTGTCATTGGATGAGTGAAATTAGAAAATTGAGATTGAAAGACTGAAAAATCTAATATAATATTTTTGTGTGTAAGCATATTAAGTCACTTGGAGTTACTGTTTGAATATGAAAAATATAATATAATTTGGACCATTTATATTTCAACCGAAATAAAATTGTTTCTATATTAGTCTAAACTCTATGAATTAGATTAATGTACAAATATTTGTAGAGGGGAGATTTCATGTATCCCCTAAAAAAATTCAATATTACGTATTTCCCTTTTGAAACTTTGTAAATCACATTTGCCCTTCAAAATTACAAAAACTCACATATTTATCCAACTCATTAACTTTTTTTCATTATTTTTAAATCATTCAACCTTCTAAATTCATAATTCACATTATACCCCTATAAGAAATAAAAGAAAAGCAATATGTTGTCTAAGTGACTAAGTCCATTGGAGGCTAATAATTTCAGTAGTGGGCTAGGATAACACAGTGCAGCTCAAAAATAGGGACCTGAATCTGCGATCCTTCACGTGTGTACAGTATCCTGAAATTCTTGTTTTCTCAAATTCAGCTGTCAAATTATTTCAAGATTCGTACATAGAAAAACGAATTGTTTCGAAATGTGTGCACAGAAAAAAGAGTTGTTTCAAGATGCGTGCATAGAAAAAGTTAGACGGCTGGAATCGGAAATGTAAGAACTTCATATCACTGTTCTCGAATTTCGGATTGCAGCAGATTTATTTCCCAAAAATAGATCCATCCTACTCATCACTCAATTCATGTTAATTATAGAGAGAGAGCTGCATCAGGATTATCAGAGAAATGGACAGGACGGTTGAAGAACTCAATTCTGACACACACACAAATTACCTTTCTTTCCTTTTGAATTAATTTAGCAGTATCTGGTTGAATGCTTTCTCTTTACACCATATTATTTATCAGTGTATTTTCTTTCTAAATAGGCTCAATTGTTTTGAACAATTTGTTTTCTTTTCATTAGAAGTTACAACCCTATGTAATTGAACCTTCATTAATTTAATATGGGCATTGACCAATGTTTTCCCTTAAAAAAAATTTGAAAATATCTTTTCATTAAAAGATGGAAAGTTTAACAACAAATTGATATGATACAAGATGTAGAAGTAGAACTAGGGTGTTCATAAATTCACCAAGTTTTTTTGTGAACTTAACTCTAAAATTAATCGAATTGGTTTCAAACAATGAATCAAAAATGTTGAAATCCTTCTACTTTACGAGTGATGCATCTATATGTGAAAATTTTAAACTTCCGAATTAATTTAGTATAGAGTTAATTGGTCAAAAGACGTCAAAAAAATGAATGCATTAAATTTAATTTATAAACCTTATAATTTTGACTGCTTGACTCTATACTAAATTAATTTGAAGATTTAAAATTTCCATATGTAGACGCATCACTCATAAGGTATAAAGATTTCAACGGTTTAAATTTATCATCTAAAAACAATCTGATAAGTTTTAGAGCTGAATTCAACATCTAGTTCTACTCCAAGATGGAAATGGTCATATAGAGGAGCAGCATAAGCTAAAGAAAACCCTGAAAGGGCAAGATCAGAAGGTTAGTAAAGAAGTGGTCAATGCATAACTTTTTAATTTGAAATATCTCCACCCATATTTCAAAGGGTATTTGTCCCAATGAATAGAAGACGGACAACTTCTTCTCTTACCCAAATAGCTCACTCCTGAAATCTCTAGCCTCCAACGGATTTAAAGAGCATTTACATTTCTGAAACTATTAGAGTTTATAATTTAGTTTCAGGGATATGTGAGTGTTTTTTATTTAGCAACTATATATGCAGAAAAGTTTCTTATTAAGAAATTGTTTATAAATTTCATACTAAGCAAATAATTAGCTCAAATTATTCTTATTTTTAATTATTGCTGACGTGGCTTAATAGAAACTCTAAAATTAATTTCAAACATGTAAAAAATTAGAAACTTTAGAGACCTTAATTTCTAAAAAATAGTTAACAGTTATTTAGAAACTCATTTGAGTTGCTGGGATGTAGATGCTCTCAGACAACAATTTGTTTTAATTTCTTTTATTTCTTATAAGAGTATATTGGGAATTATGAATTTAGAAGGTTGAATGATACAAAATTAATGAATGGTGTAAATATGTGGGTTTTTGTAATTTTAAAGGGCAAATATAATTTTATACAGCAGTTTTTATATGCAAAGATGATTCTTACTTCTTAGTTTTTAAAAAGTCAAAACACAAATAAAATTCAGAATTTTCATCTATTTATTCTGACTTTCATATAAAAATGTTTAAATATGCATATATGGCCTCAATCGTTTGATCATTTATGCATTCATAGTACCAATTAGGGATTCAAAATAATTAAGCAAAAATTAAAAGATCTGGTATAATACGTCAAAATTTTGAAATCCAACTATTTGCAATTATTCAGATATTAGTTATGAATAGCTTATCCTCTATTTGTATTTACATGTTATAGTCGGTATGGACACCCATTCCATCAAACAGTATTGATCCATGTGACCTTTTTCTAAGGAATAATTTTCTGCTAAATTTTTATTTCTATTTATTTTAGATCAGGACGGATCTAAGGCTTAGTTAAAAGTGACTAAATCACTCTTATAATTTTAAAATTTTAATTATGTAATTTGAAATTTAATTAAATTTTTATTTGTTTAAAGTTTTTATATAATTTAGCTTCCTCGTGAAATTACAAATGTGTGCTTTTAGTCTAATAGTTAAGAGTTCTACTTGGTGTTTGAGAGGTCTTGAGTTTAATTTTCACTAATTATATATATTTTTATATTTTTAAATATTATGTATTTTATAATTTGGCTCCCCTATTCAATATTGAATATGTGATTTTATCATAATTATTTTAATTTATTTGCATTCACTTATCTTGTCGATGCAAACAAACATACACTCAAATAGTTTTGATGGGTTCAATTCTAAATTTTATAATAGGCTTGTGAATTGGGAACTGATATTGGCACAACTTAATTTGTCATAACACAATATTATTTAATTTTTAATTTGATAGACAAATTTACCCTTTAATTGCCTCTCAAACATTAATCATTTTTCCTTAATTATTTTGCAATTAATTTTATTAAGTGCCATTCTGATTAAGAAAACAAATATTTTATACCATTAATACCCCTATTAGAACATCAGTTTATTTTTTTTTTAATTGGGACATAATTATTCTTGTAGTCATCTAAGTATATATAAGAAGAACTGGAAAAAGAGAAGCACTAGTAAAATTTTTCATTATTTTATTGGAAACTTGAAGTATATATCAAGCTTTCTTTTTATATGCACGTTTTTATATTAGAAGTTTTATCAAGAACAAGACAATAACCTATTAAAAATGTCATTGACAAAATCTTTTTTCAATCAAATCAAATGGGGTGACACAACTAAAAGCAGTTAAGAGTGAAAAAAAATGTCATGGAAGAGCCGACTTCGATCAATTACTTCTTCCTATACGCTAGGAATCCTTTTGTATAGGATACAAAAGAATTTTTTGGTATCCTAAATAGATAAGATACTTAAATTGTTGAATTGAAAAAAAAAAAATTGGTTCTATTTTTTTATTTTTTGAAGTCAAATTATATCACGTTCCATTAGAACATATAATGTATTATTTGAGATATCTGCTGTAGAATTAGGTCAACATCTCTATTGGCAAATAGGAGGTTTACAAATTCATGACCAAGTACTTGTCACTTCTTGGATTGTAATTGCAATCTTGTTAGTGTTAGTCATCATAGCTGTTCGGAATCCACAAACCATTTTGACTGATGGTCAGAATTTCTTTGAATATATTCTTGGATTTATTCGGGACTTCAGCAAAACTCAGATTGGAGATGAATACGGTCCTTGGGTTCCCTTATAGGAATTATGTTCTTATTTATTTTCGTTTCTAATTGGTCAAGTGTTTTTTTCCCTTGGAAAATCATAGAGTTACCTCATGGGGAGCTAGCCACTCCCACGAATGATATAAATATTACAGAACGGCATGGTACGTGTGACTATTACGTGTTGTGACTCGTATGTCGCGGAATGTGGCCATCTTTTGAAAATTTGGCATGGCATTGTACATCATGCAGAAGGTCTAATCACGGCACCGCACGTGGTCACACGAGTCACATGTAATTAGGACCGTTAGATCTTAACCAAATGATGAATTTTGAACAAACTAACATAAATTATGAAAAAAAAATAGTTAAACGTGACCAAATGTGAGTCACGTTTGAGCACAGCGTGACTCGTCTGCCGTGACCACTTCGACATTCTGGTCACGGCACGGCACGAGTAAATGTTCACTTGGTCATAGCACAGCACAGCACTAGACCAAAGTCACAGCATGACTTGTTTTTACCACTCTAGCAGTTAAAGCCATCTCAACAAAAAAAGTAAAAGTATTTTCATAACTAAATAACAGAGTATTTTGTTTATAATTTCCTTCTGTTTAATTAAATTAAAAAAAATCAACCTTTGATTTATACTCTAGTCATAAACATCACTTGATATATTTGATATATATTTACAGAAAATGAAATAGAAAACTGTGTTGCTAGTACTTAACTACCATTGTGTATCTATTTGATATTTTTAACAGAATTTTGCAAATAAAATAAATTATTTTTTCATATGTTGTCATCATTTGGATTTAAACATTTGGATATAACTTGTATAATTTGATATATAAAATTTAAAATTATTTGACCATCTATCAATATTTAGAATTTTATTTTTATTGTTTGATTCTAAGAACTTAATAGATGGCTTATGAAATAAGCACTCAAATTGATGCACCTAAAAATGATGAGAAACATCCACATATTTTTTTAAAATTTGGACAATAATTGATGCACATTAAATTAGAAATATGCTAAAACTATTCTTCCTGGAAACATTGTTATTTTTTTTTAATTTGGAAATATGTCCCGTTTTCTTCATGTTTTAATTTCATAGAGAAGGAAAACGATATTGTTGTCATTATAACACAGTAGATGAATTAATTTTGCTGCATTATTGGGATGTTGACACCTATTTTCTTGGAACTATGACCAAACAACAGACAAAAAATCTTGCTGGCTCACTACCTATCAATCTGAACATAAGCACAGAAAACCATACAAGCTCGCTATCTACTAATTTGAGCATGACAAACATAAGGCTCATCTTTCTATAATTAGAGTACAGTTTTGTTTTTTCTGCTTTTCTGGTCTAGCTTTATAGAAGGAGATTTTTTGTAATATTTTAAGTACTGGTACGACTATTTTATTTATATTTATGTACTAGTACAAACAGATGAATGTAATATGTTTTTGTCCTAATTAATGAAATACCCACTGTTTTTAACCAAAAAAATTATTGGAAATGTTTTTATTTCGTTTTTATTACAAGTACCCCGGGCAAATATTGGTGGCCCAAAATTGTGGAGAGATCCTTGAAAAACATACACAAATTGGCTATATAAAAATTATGCTAATAATATAATTAAAGAGGATCATTGACTGGATGTTTAAGCAAAAACACACACACACACACACACAAAAAGGAAAAGTGATCTCTATTGTTTTGTTCTGCTTGTATCATTCTCTGGAAACAATTTATATTTTTCAGATAGCAGTAAAATCATATGTGCATATGTATTCATTTTTCAAATACAGATTAAATATCTGTTTTTCTGTTATAAATTAAAAAAAATACGTACAAATATTATTAAAAATATCAAAGTTTGTAATATTTATCTAATTATAATGATGAATAATATAATTTATTAATAATACATATTTAAACTGTATATGATATATATCTACTGTTTGAATACAAATAATTACAATTTAAAGCTATACATGTATCCATATTCCTACGAATATTTGAATATTGAATATATGTATCTAATTTTTTAATTATAATCAGATATTATCCGTTCTGTTTTCACTCCTAATTTATACCAACATATACAACAGTGCCTTCCTTAATAATTATTTTTCATTTTCACAAAAAATAAATTCCTAAAAATTAAAAGTTATCCTATTTGTTTGCATTATAATATTATTAAAATAGCTCCCTTTTTTTCTTTCCAATTAACCTACAGTGGCACATGACCCAATAAGGTTGTTTCTCGTCAAAATATTTTTCATATTTTATTTCAAATAAGCAAGTTGGGTGCATTATTGGACCCCAAATCATGAACCAAACATTTGGTTTTTGTCTAGAGATAGAACTTGGGAATGGGTCCCAGAAGGTGACATCTGGTATCTTGTATACGTATGATACGTATAGAGGGAACAAGATAACAGCTTTTGTGCACGCATCTTGTTTATAGATATTGACAGATTGATTTTGCCTTTACACAGCACACAGACAATAGAATTAGAACAGAGAAGCATACCACTCTTGAGCTGCATGAAGAAACTATTACTCTGTTAATATTTAAACTCTACTTTGGCGTGTAATCTTAAATATAAACCGAAATTCTTGGAATCCCTTCACCGAATTTTGCGTTAACCTCTCTATATTCCTGCGAAATATAACTAAACTAAACAGAAAAGCGTTTGTCATAGTCATGTTTTCAATCAAAATTCAGGATAATTTTTTCCCTCTTACACTCCCAATATAAAAGAATTTATATCAATTCAAAATTCAAAATTCAAAATTCAAAATTTCGTATGAAAAAATTATTTATAAATATTAAATAATTAAATAGTTTGACTTTTAACTTTTACTCAACAAAACCAAACATTAAAAGAACTAACATTAAAACTAAAAGACAACAGTATTCTTGAATAGTGTATTACATATTTTTTAAGATTTGAAGGGCAAAGAAGAAAGTATGCAAAAAAATTTTAATTCACCATTGGATTGCATTAAGATTCGTGCGAATTACATTAAAATTAGTCCAAGTCAGTTTCAATTTTCGTGTGCACAGATCTTAATGCTAATTGTATGGTGATAAAGCTAATTGAACCTAAAAGTAGGTCCGATGGGCATCGGACCTACTCCAATCTCAAATTTTAAATGCATTAAATCCACCTCGTGAATCAGATGAGCGTTTCCTTTGCTTCCATAAATATTAAATAATAAATAGGTTCAGTTTGCTTGTAATTTTCTCCTCATTCATTCTCCAAACTCTCTCTTTCTATCATCTTCTCCAAACTCTCTTTCTTTTAACAACTTCCACAAATAAGATAAAAAAAGGAAATCTTAGAGAGAATCATCTTACTGCTGATCAATGCTCTAACAAAGGCCAGGCCCCTCTCTCCTCTCTCTCTCTAGAGATAGATAGATAGGTAGTAAGATAGATAGATAGATAGTAAGAGAGATCGAAGCAATTGATTGATTGCAACGAGAAGAGAAAAGAAGAGATCGATAATGACGAAAGAAGCAAAAGTGATAATGGGGAAATATAAGATTGGGTGTACGCTGGGGGAAGGAGGTTTCGGAACAGTCAAGTTCGCGCGCCACGTGACAACCGGACAACCCTTCGCCATTAAAATCCTTGAGCGCCATTCCGTCCTCGCTCGCAAATTCCACGACCAGGTAATTATATTAACTAATTCTTCTTCTTTTGATCTTTTCTCCTATTGCTGCGTGCGTGCGTGCGTGCGTTCTTTCGTAAATTTCTCAAGTGCGTTTAAATGTTCACATTTTTGTATTTTGCCAATTTACTTGGATACCCAAACAAATTTGACATTTTGTATCACGCCGTTACTGATTATCAGGTTATTATTAGGGGTGTCAATGACACTTTTTTACGCGTTTATCCGATCCGTGTTGCATCCGAAAACACGAATTAACAGGTTATTATTAGGGGTGTCAAGGTTTAGATTTTTTTTTTTTCCGTAGCTTATCGGGTATAGATAAGAGTAACGATCTTTTTTCTGTTATATTATCCATTTTCGTATAAGATAATTTTTAAAAATAAAATTATATATATAGATATATATTTGTAAGATGATACATGATACAATAAAGTTTTGTATTTTATTAAATTTTCATAACACAAATTAGTTGTATTCATTATTATTATTTTTCTTATTTTGAAAAATATTTCATCGAAAGTACAAATTGAATGTTAATGACACTTTTTTATTTGTTTGTTTGATTCGTACCGTATTTGAAAAGATAGGTAAGAGTAAAGATTTTTTTTTTCGTTATCATAACTGTACCTCTACCCTACTGAGTGTGTATCCTCTGAGATATCTCAATTTTTGTGTGACCGACATGTCCGGTGCCTATTCGGGGCAGCGTAGGGGACCAGTATTATTTGAGCTTTGAGATTCGTGCAGAACATATTTGAACGATTGAGATATTCCAAAAAGTCACGCAAAGTTTGAGATATCTCAGAGGATGCGAATTCTACCCGACCCGTATTGTACCCGTTAACACCCCTAGTTATTATCTCTTTGTTTGTAATTGGATATGTTGAATAAAAATTTGTTGTGGGCTTTAATGTCAATATGCTTTTCTTTGTTTCGTCTGTGCATTTTTCAGTTAAAAAGGGAGATTGGGACGCTAAAGCTGCTCAGGCATCCCCATATCGTTCGGTTGCATGAGGTCAGATTCAGTTCCCAAATTTTTTTTTTTTTGCCATTTTTATTTTGGAAATTTTATGTACACCCTTGAGAAAATTCGAATATCATGTCCATTTTTTTTAATTTTAAAACTCACAAATTTACTCAATTAATTGTCTATTTTATTATTTACTAAAAACTTAAAAAAAATTGTAGTATGTTTAAGATTAATGTGTATTCTTCTGATTGGTCAGGTGTGAGAGCAAATAGATTTTTTTTTTTTACTTAAAAACTGGTTAATGAGAAAATTGGATGTTTTTTTCACACGTACTGCATAATTTTAATTTTTTTTAATAAATAATAAAATGAGAACATTACAACAATAACACAACTAAAGACTAGGCTAGAAATAAAACCAACGGTAAAATAAGAACTTTGTAATTTTAAAATGAATTTTAATAGGAAAAAGGCAATAGGTTGGATCAATTTGTAAATTTTTTAACTTAGAAGGTCAAATATGATATTAAGAAATTATAGGGAAAAAAAATAATTTTGAGGTTTTTGAGGGATATATATATAAAAGTAAAACACTCTCTCTATTTTTTGGACAAAACAGAGGGAAGCTACGAATAATTCTTTTCTTTGCTTCTTTGCAAGCGCGTTTATTATTACGTGCGAAACAATCGTACAAGTAATAATTAAGCGAACTTAAAAAGCGTTTTCTCTTCCTAAGGAGATGCAAATCCTATTTGAGCTTTATTTTTTTTAATGAAGAGAGAAAGAGAGATGTGGCTTCCCCCCCTAACTTATTGAACCAAGTTAAAATATTATATATATATATGGAAAAACTGAACTCTTTCAGAGCCTCATAAATATTGGTAAAAAATGATGGTGATTAATTAAAATGTATATAGGAAACGGTTTTGAAGAAAGTCAACTTTGTACCTTGCTATCATAAAATTATTTAATAATCCTTGTGTAACACATTTGATGTCTTTGTTAATTTGAGAAAAAGTCATATAATTATTTAATAATCCTTGTGTAAAACATTTGATGTTTTTGTTAATTTATGAAAAGGTCATAAAATTATTTAATAATCCTTGTGTAACACATTTGATGTTTTTGCTCATTTGTTTACCTTTTTAACATTACACCTTTGGAACTTGGAAGATAGGCATTCACAAATAAATTAGTCATATGAGTTTTTGCATGTATGTTCTTTAAAATGAACATATATGGCTTTTGCAGAGACATTCATAGCCTGACTAGCTAGCTTAGTAGTTTTGCGGCAAGTTCACATGACAAAATATTATTGTAGAATTACTGCATTCTTTCGATTTCATTTTTTGAACAATATTTGCAAGAAATTGATTAAACATGGCACTTATACTACAATTCTAATAATGTAGGTATCAGCAAGCCAGACTAAAATATACATTGTACTGGAGTATGTAAGCGGAGGCGAGTTATACAACAAAATTGTAAGATTTCGACTCACTAGTCGTTGCAGTATAATGTAACCTGAAATTAACTTAATTATCAGTTATTGCAACCATGCATAATTACTTTGTAAGGGTGCCGAAAATTTTGTATTTTTCTAGAGTGTATATGTAATTCTTCTAACATACACCTTCATTTGTCTCTTCAAGGAAAAACAGAGAAAGCTTTCAGAACAAGAAGGAAGAAAAATATTTCAGCAGATAATTGATGCTGTGAGCTACTGTCATGACAGAGGTGTTTATCATCGGGACCTAAAGGTATAAATAAAATCAATCTCAGCTCATTAACAAGTATCATGGCATCAAATTGTCAATAATTCCACCAGAATTTCTTCACTTTCGCAAGAAACCGTTAAAAGTTGGGTTTTATGACAACTTCATAACTTCTGACCCTGTATTTTTTGCTTATTACAGCCAGAAAATATTCTTATGGATGCAAAAGGAAACATAAAGATATCCGATTTCGGCCTAAGCGCTCTGCCTCAGCATCTTGGGGTTAGGATTTCTGGCATTAGTTTTTCTGTGAATGCAAATAGACATTTAGTACTAATATCATAATTTTATTTCATGCCAGAGAGATGGACTGTTACATACTACCTGTGGTAGTCCTAATTATGTTGCACCTGAGGTATGATTAATATTTCTATTACATTAAGGAGAAAAATAGTCATTTTATTTTGACAAAATTAAAAGAATTGCTCTACTATGTATAGCACCTTGGATTGATTAATGCAACTTTTTGATGAATAGGTCCTTCTTAATAGAGGATATGATGGCTCTCTATCAGATATTTGGTCTTGTGGCGTGGTTTTATATGTTATTCTCACAGGAGACCTACCATTCGATGCGAACAATATTGCACTTCTATGTCAAAAGGTGAGTGGTAATTTCTCAAAGGATCAGCTTAATACCTGGAAACAAAATCTGGTAAAAATAAATAAAGAAAGAGCATAACAGCAAAGTAATACTGGTTTGCTATGGATTTTGAGACCATCAAAACCATCTTTTCTTTCAATAATCTCACGGGTCTAAAATTGAAGTACATTTTTTTTTCTGAATGTGTTAACTAGATAGTAAAGGGGGATATGAAAATCCCAAAATGGCTTTCACCAGGAGCACAAGACATTTTGAAGCGGATCCTAGACCCAAGACCCATCACCCGTTTAAATATGGCAGGGATTAAAGCCCACGATTGGTTCAAACAAGATTATACTCCTGCAGTGCCATACGAGGATGAAGAAGAATGTACTACAACTGGCGATGCAAGTGTCTCAATTAAACAGGTAACAGCAAAACAAGAGAAAATTTAATCATTTTAATTGCTACAGTTCATGTGCAAGCTTGCAAAAGTTGAAAATAGTATCATTTGTCAGAGAAGCTTTATTCATCCCTCCAGAATGAATGAGAAAAATATTCACCCTCTGCATTCATTGAGAGCATGTTAACTTCTGGGAATTAAAGTTAAATATGTCTGAATTATTTTTCATCTCTCTATTCCAGCAAACAGAAGACTATGACAGTGCATCACCTACGCAAATAAATGCATTTCAGCTGATTGGCATGTCGTCATACTTTGATCTTTCAGGGTTCTTTGAGAAAGAGGTTTGAATGCCATATTTCCTTCTGTAATATTATTATTTTGATAACAGTATAAGTTTCTGATTGACTGAAATAATTTCCATGGAACACGAGTACATGTTTGTATTAAATCTACTTATTGTATTATTTTGATAGTTGTAATACTTGTCTTAAGTTCACAACTATCGGGATCATATTTTATGTTTCAAGCAACATTAACTGGAAAACTAGTGAGTTGATTCTGAAATGTGTTTTGCTATAAACTTGAATTTGACTAATTGTAGGAAGCCTCAGAGAGGAAGATTAGATTTACATCGACATATTTACCAGCAGATTTATTTGAGAAGATTGAAGGTATCGTTTCGACAATGGGCTTTCAAGTTCTACGCGCAAATGGCAAAGTATGTATAATTAAATAGCCCTTTAGCAACCTCTTTATTCATACTTAGAAAATATACATATATGAGTGCTACTCCAGACAAGAAAACCGGGGTGGATTATCCACAAATATTCTATCTCTGTCAAATTTATTTAGAAATGACCATAATACCCTCCATAGTAATTAAGCAGAAATATAGAATATTTCAGATACTTTTGGGTAAGAAATCAAGGGAGGAACATTTTCAAAATGTCTGTATACATGTATATATGCAATAAGTTTTCCTTTTACTTGGTATATCAGGTACTCTCGTGTTTTTGTTTTGTACATGAAAATTTTTGTCTACTGAAGGTACATTGATCATATTGAATTTAAATGTGGAATATTCTGTTTCTGTAGCTGAAATTAATGCAAAGAAGAAAGACTACTCTTAGTCAGAGAACTACTCCCTCCTTGGTAGTCTCAGCTGAGGTATATTTTCTTAATTTAAGCTAAACATAGGTCTATTTATTGTTTTTATATATATAGATATTAAAGACAAAAGGCAATTTGTATCGTTCAGAAAAGCATTTAGTAAAATTATGTCTGAACTTGAAGAAAATAAAAACACATCTCAATTTTAATACTATAGTTTTGCAATGTCAGTCAGTATACAGAATTTGATGAGTTGTTTTCCTGTATATGTCTGTTTTAGTTGTTTTTTCTCATTTTTTTCAAAATTATGAAGTGTGTATTATTTATTACAGGTGTTTAAGATCAGCTCTTCTCTCTATGTAGTAGAACTTAGGAAATCTTGCGGAGACTCTTCGTTGTATAGAAAGGTTATCTCTCTCTCTTTCTCTCTGAATCAGTGAAATATACTGTTATTAGCCAGTATGCTAGTTTTTTCATACAAATGCCACGGAATTTATTTTATTTTAAATTTCCAAAACTAATAAAGTTCTTTTGGAAATGTGTACAGTTGTGTGCAAAGCTGTCAGAAGACCTGGGTGCGTACCAGTGCCAGCAATTACAGAAGACTCATTCTTGTCCAATGCCTCTTTGTGCTCTGTGACCAACAATTTGTCAAAAGAATATGTTTAGTTTGTACAGACATAGTTTTACAAAAAAAAAAAAAATTAAATTAAATGTCAGTTGTTATAGCTAGAGGTGTCAATGGCGTTTACCCGTCCTGTTTCGTATTCGAAAACACGGGTAAGGGTAAGATTTTTTTTTTTTCGTTAGCTTATCAGGTACTGGGAAGAGTAATGATTTTTTTCCGTTATCTTGCCAGTTTTCATATTAGATAATTTTTACAAAAAAAATTATATATATAAATATATATTTGTATGAAGATGATACATGATACAATAAAGTTTTGTATTTTATTAAATTTTCATAATACAAATTAGTTGCATTCATTATTATTTTTTTTTCTTGTTTTGAAAAATATTTTATTCAATGGCACGTTTTAATCCGTTTACCCAACCCATACCGTATTCGAAAAGATGGATAGGAGTAAAAAAAAATTTCATTATCATAACGGGTACGGATATGAAAATACCTCCACCCAACCTATATCGTATCCATTGACACCCCTAGTTATAGCTCCTATATTTTTTTTCCATTCTTTCATTTCTTTTTGATGTAGAGAGGAGATCGTACATGCAAATTCATAAAGAAAACAAAACAGCAAGGATTAATGAATCATGTTTGTTTGCTGATATGAACTTCTCCCTACCTCACACATTTAGGTTTGTTTAACAGAAACAAAAAAAATGCTCAGTAATGCCTGATTAATTTGGTCCATAAAGAAATTATATCAATTAATGAATTAATGATGCAATAAGAATTGATACAAATATTTGTTTTAGGATCAATCTAATTCTTTCATCTTGTTCTACTTAATGAATGATGCAATTATACGTATTGGTACGTATTTGGTAGTTTATAAATAAGTTTGTAACATCGCTTCTAATTAAAAAAAAAAGTTATAAAATCAAAGAACGTTCATTTTGTACAACTAATGACGGTGTAAGATTGAAATTATATAGAATCTCTACAACTTCTAACCCGAATTTTTTATTAATATTCAAAAATAATAATAAATTTCGAATCATTCCACGATTTACTGCAGAAACCGCAGAATCATTCCACGATTTTAGGCATCTCAAAACCTTATTTTGCGGTTTTAGGTTTTTCTGTATTTTTTTTAATTAGAATAGAAAATGTTATGATTTATTTATTTTAATTAAATATTAGAAATATTTTATATATTTTTTTAAAATAGATGGAATACTATATAATTTAATTTATTAGAAAAATTGTCACAAATAACTTGGATCATCATTTTTCAGGCTGGATTTTTTTTGCAGCTGTAAGAAAAATTAAAATATTTCTTTTTGTTATTGAAAAAAAATAAAAATGATTTGAATTTGAGTTATTGATCCCGGTTCATAAGTCACTTCTAGGTAAATACAAAAAATATTGTTGTCCTTTTATTTTTAAAAAAAATTGCTCTGACAAAAGTCAGACGAAAACATTTCTTATCAAAGTGTTTTTGAAAATGGATACAATATCTTTTACTTGAAGAAACACAATATTTTCTTTATTTATTCAAAAGTAAGTTTTAAAGCACGATCAATAACTAAAATTCAAAATATTTTTATATTTTTTTCAATAACACACAAAGAAATATTTTAATTTTTCTTAAAACCGAAAAAATATGATTTGAAAAATGTTGTTCGAGTTATTTATCGTAGTCTTTATAATAAATCAAATTATATCGTATTCCATTTATTTTTTAAGTTCTGGAAAAAATTCGAGAATAATTCACGAATAATTTGAGAAAAATTTGTAAAATTCGCAAATTATTTACGAATAGTTCGGTCAAAGTTCAATCAACCTAATAATTCAGCGCTCGGTTCGACATCACCAAAAAATGAATTATTAGCAAATCTCATGACTAGTTGAGTAGTTGTGAAAAAAAATGAATTATTCACCACATAATCCATTTAAAAAATTGACAACAGTCTTTCTTGTAGTCGTACATACATATTACAGAATTCACCTTCAGTGCATTACCTGAAAAGGAAATCTTTTACAATTAGTGGATCCGGACCGTTCTTTTTAGATTGGCACGAATCTCAAAGCCCATAAAACTGCCCCATATTTCCCCCGAATCTCAAACCGGTTGAGATTAGACCCATCCTCTACGGTACCTGGGAGGATATTGGTCCCATATTACATACACCTATCGAAAAGTGATCGCTGCGAGGCTGAGACAGAGAGGGAGAGATGAAAGGAGATGAAGCCATGGAGCTTTTAGGTTTCGCCCCCAATTCACGCCCCAATCCCTCTGAGGTTTCGTGTTTTCAATTTATTTTTAATTTGCCATCTCAGCTCAGCTCAAGTCGTTATCTAGTATTGCAAATCTAAAATTCTCGATTGATTAAAGTATCGGACTACTGCTATTAGCTTCAATTTTACTAATTTTACCACATAGTGTTTTGTTTGATTGAGGTTTTAGGTGAAACCACACGTTTAGTTAAGACTTAAACTTTAAATCTAAATTTTGTTTCATCACCTGTCCCATTTTGGTATTTTCCTCAGCATAGTTTGGTGCAACTGGTATATTATACCTTGCTTTTGCTATTGTAGGTGAAGGCGGCGTATAAAAGAAAAGTAATGGAGTCACATCCTGACCTTTTCCCGGTACATCAGAAATCTCAAGCTGAGACTAAATTTAAACAGGTTTTTGTTACCACCTAAAAAGGGCTTAATTTTATTTTACAGATAAACACATACCTACTTATATTTAATCTTTACATTTTTGGTGAATTAGTCACATGGCAATTGGTAATCTGATACTGGGGCCAACCTTTTATAGAATACTCTTTATTTCATTAAAGAGGTATCTGTTAGTTTGACCAAATGGATTTGATTTCCAGAATAATTTATTTTATTCACAAGTTCACATAGGGTACTTCACAAGTTCACATATTCGTTCAAGAAATGCGAGAACATGAATTTTGGATTTATTTTATTAGGCAAAGTAACAGATCTTTTTTTGTTTAATTTTCCAAGTGTATGTATAAATTTTGTAAGGTTTTTGTGGGGGCAACCTTAAGCTTCCTCAGCTTAATCGAACTTTTTACTGTAAACATTAATGGCAATGACTCTTAGAATTAAGATTTTTTTTTTCGTTTCTTCTTTGCTTTGTAGCAAATCTCCTAACTAAATTCTATGCACAGATTTCAGAAGCATACTCGTGTCTGAAAGATTGTAAGTATTACCGATGTTCTTATAATACCATTATTATATTCCTTTTTTGAAATGAAGCACTAACATACTAAATATTGATGTTTCTGCCGCATGTTTACAAGCTTTACCTAATTTAGTAATTGGAGGTATCATTTGTTTTAGATTTGGTAGTGCTTAATTGCAAATTGAGTGTAAAATGAGGCTAGATGTTGATTTGTTTACATGCTCATTTGTTTAGTATGTTTACATGCTCATTTGTTTTTTCATACAAATGCCACAGAATTTATTTTATTTTAAATTTCCAAAACTAATAAGGTTCTTTTGGAAATGTGTACAGTTGTGTGCAAAGCTGTCAGAAGACCTGGGTGCGTACCAGTGCCAGCAATTACAGAAGACTCATTCTTGTCCAATGCCTCTTTGTGCTCTGTGACCAACAATTTGTCAAAAGAATATGTTTAGTTTGTACAGACATAGTTTTACAAAAAAAAAAAAAATTAAATTAAATGTCAGTTGTTATAGCTAGAGGTGTCAATGGCATTTACCCGCCCTGTTTCGTATTTAAAAACACGGGTAAGGGTAAGATATTTTTTTTTTTGTTGGCTTATCGGGTTTGGGTTAGGGTAACGATTTTTTTCCGTTATCTTTTCCGTTTTCGTATTAGATAATTTAAAAAAATAAAATTAGATATATAAAAATATATTTGTATGAAAATGATACGTGATACAATAAAGTTTTGTATTTTATTAAATTTTCATAATACAAATTAATTGTATTCATTATTTTTTTTCTTCTTTTAAAAAATATTTTATCGAAAGCACAAATCAAAATGTCAATGGCACGTTTTAATCCGTTTATCCGACCCATACTGTACGTATTCGAAAAGACGGATAAGAGTAAATTTTTTTTTATTATCATAACGGGTACGGATATGAAAATGCCTCCATTCGGGCCGTATCATATCCGTTGACACTCCTAGTTATAGCTCCTATATGTTTTCCATTCTTTCTTTTCTTTTTGATGTAGAGAGATTGTACTTGCAAATTCATAAAGAAAACAAAACAGCAATCCTATAATGGATTAATGAGTCATGTTTGTTTGCTGATATGAACTTCTCCCTACCTCACACATTTAATTAGGTTTGTTTAACAGTATTCTCATGAAAGGAAAAAAAAAAACATTAAATTTTTTCTAGAAAACAGAAACAAAAAATGCTCAGTAATACCTGATTAACTTGCCCCATAAAGAAATTAGTGATAGAAATAATAAAATCATAACGTGTTTTGCAATTAGGACACAAACAATTCAGAATCCATAAATTCAAAATAAAATAGCAAACATATTTTAATCTTATAGGTTTGAAGTGACGATATCGTTAAGTGGAAGCGTAAATTCTGATCATTAATGATTTTTCTCAGACGTGATGATGGAGACCTTAGACATTTTTCTTTAACTTTTCTATTAATTTTTATGGTCGAAGCTTTCATAATGAATTGGATGAGTCCAAATAAGAGAAGAATGATTTAATAACTCTGAGGCAACCTTTGGGACCAGTATATTTTATAAATAGCAATCTGAATTTTTCTGAAAAATTCAATGTCTTTTCATTAATTATGTAAATGAAATTAGTGCACAGTAATAACATAGACCACATAATTAAATAAAAAACTAACAATTAAATCAATTAATGAAAAAATGATGCAATAAGTATTGATACAAATATTTGTTTTAGGTCAATCTAATTCTTTCATCTTGTTCTACTTAATGAATGATGCAATAAGTATTGGTATGTATTTGGTAGTTTACAAATAAGTTTGTAACATCGCTTCTAATTAAAAAAAAAAAGGTTATAAAATCAAAGAACGTTTATTTTGTACAATTAATGACCGTGTAAGATTGAAATTATGTAGAATATCTACAACTTGACTCATCACATTAGTAGTTCAAACGGATTTTTTGGAGTTTCAGTTTGAATTAATAATGATTAAAAATAGTTAATATTTGACATCTCTTTATAATTAATGAAAGGACACCAATTAATGTGGAAATATGCATCTATTATTCGTTTTTTTTTAAAAGAAATTGAGAACGGCTATATCAAGTATTATGTATTTTATTTAATTTGAAATCGAAACAACTCTTTTAAAGAAGTTTATTGTATGACATTTAACAGATTTACTTATTTTCAACAAATTAAATTATTTTATTATTTTCGAATTTATTTTCAGTAAAACAGGTGGAACGCTGCATTATTTGCATTTTTAGAAAGAAAAAATGCTGAATAATTCAGTGTCTAGCCAGAGAAAATGCTGAATTATTGAGCATTTTAACTTATGCAGAATGCTGAATAATTTAAATTTTATGTTATGAAATGAGATTAGAATGTTTTTTGTGTGAGTCTATGGTAATAAGCATATCACGGGTTGATCTGTAATACAGATTAATATTTTTGTTTTTAAAATCTGAATAGTCGATCCAAACCGTTTAGTATGATTCCCATATGTACTTGTAGACCAAATTTTATATATATATTTTTTATTTTTTTACTATTTTTTAAGACAAATAGAAAATCACTGTAGAATTCTACAAAATCTCCATATTAACAATGATTTTCTATCTATCTTAAAATATAGTAAAAAAAATTCTAAAAATATAAAATTCGGTCTCCAAGTACATATTTATATAAAAAGAGTACTTTGAATCAAACATTAAAATTTTTAAAATAAAAATATTGATCCACATTACATATTAAATTGTGATATTCATAGTAAGTTAGTAACAGACTCATGTTTTTTTTATTTGTTTATGTTATGAACCTCTTACCGAATTCGAATCCTCTGAGATATCTCAAACTTTCTGTGACTTTATAGAGAATCTCAACCGTTCAAATACTTTCTACACGAATCTCGAAGCATAAATAATACTGCCTCTTCGCTATCTCCGAATAGGCAACGGACACGTCGGTCACGCAAAAGTTGAGATATCTCAGAGGATAGGGATACACACTCCCTCTTTACTCTCTCTTGTTTTTTTTTTTTTTTTTGAGGAGATTCTCTGAACTCTCTCCATATATACTTCTGTGTTAGCTATTATATGTATGTCATATGTCATACTATCATTGAAGTAGCCCGCTTTCCAGTGATTCGCCACATAATCCATTTAAAAAAAAAAAAACGACAGTCTCGAATCCTTTAATACCGTTGCATACACCTATCGAAAACTGATCGCTGAGAGCCTGAGACAGAGAGGGAGAGATGAAAGGAGATGAAGCCATGGAGCTTTTAGGTTTCGCTCCCAATTCACGCCCCAATCCGTCTGAGGTATCGTGTTTTCATTTTTCAATTTATTTTTAATTTGCCTTCTCAGATCAAAGTCGTTATCTAGTATTAAACCCCAAATCGACAATTCTCGATTGATTAAAGTATCGGACTACCGCTATTAGCTTCAATACCAGTTTTATTGTTTGCTACCAGCTCCCAATTTTACCAGTTTTAATTACTTTTTTGTTCATATTGTTTTGTTTGATTGAGATTTTAGGTGAAACCACAAGTATAACTAGGGTGTTCCTAAGTTCACCAAGTCCCCTTTGTGAACTCAACTCTTAAATCTATCGGATTGACTTCAAACCATGAATCCAAACCGTTGAAATCCTTCTACCTTACGAATGATGTGTTTACATGCAAAAAATTTAAAATTTAAATTAATTTTGTATAAAGTCAAGTGGTCAAAAGGCGTTCAAAAAATAAATGTATTAAAATTAATTTATAAAACTTCTAATTTTGACCACTTGGCTTTATACTAAATTAATTCAAAACTTTAAAATTTTCACATGTAGATGCATCACTTGTAAGGTAGAAAGATTTCAATGGTTTGGATTCGTCGTTTGAAGTCAATTCAATAGATTTTAGAATTGGGTTTACAAAGAGATTTGGTGAACTTAGGAACACGCTAGTTCTATTCTGAAACCACACGTTTAATTTGTTTGACGTGTTTAGTTTTTAGCTGTATTACAACATAGTTTGGTGCAACTGGTTATACCTCGCTTTTGCCATTGTAGGTGAAGGCAGCATATAAAAGAAAAGTGATGGAGTCACATCCAGACCTTTTCCCGATACATCAGAAATCTCAAGCTGAGACTAAATTTAAACAGGTTTTTGTTACCACCTAACGGGCTAAATTTTATTTTACAGATAAACACATACCAAGTAAAACTAGGGTGTTCCTAAGTTCACCAAGTTTCTTTGTGAACTCAACACTAAAATCTATCGGATTGGCTTTAAACCATGAATGCAAACTGTTGAAATCCATCTATCTTAGTACGAGTGATGTGTTTACATGCAAAAATTTCAAACTTTCGAATTAATTTAATATAAAGTTAAGCAGTCAAAATTAGAAGGTTTATAAATTAATTTTAATGCATTCATTTTTTTAACGTTTTTTTGACCTTTTCACTCTATACAAAATTAATTTGAAAATTTAACATTTTTTCATGTAGATGCATCACTCATAAGGTAGAAGAATTTTAACGGTTTGGATTCGTCGTTTGAAGCCAATCCAATAGGTTTTTCAGTTGAGTTCACAAAAGGATTTGGTGAACTTAGGAACAACCTAGTTTTACTCACATATACCTACTTATATTTAATCTTTAGATTTTTGGTATTTTATACAACAGAATCTGCAAATAATATTTTATCTGAAAATGTGCATAATATAAAATTCAGATCTTCTAACTTGGTGAATTAGTCAAATGGCAATTGGTAATCTGATACTGGGGTCAACCTTTTATAGAATACTCTTTATTTCTCTTTAATGGAGGTATCTGTTAGTTTGACCAAATGGATTTGATTTTCAGAATAATCTATTTTGTGAAAGTAACAGGATGTGTCAAATAGGGTACTTCTCAAGTTCACATATTCGTTCAAGAAATGGGAGAAAATGAATTTTGGATTTATTTTATTAGGCAAATTAACAGATCTTTTTTTACTTTCCAAGTGCATATATAAATTTTGTAAGGTTTTTGTGGGGGCAACCTTAAGCTTTCTCCGCTTAATCAAACATTTTACTATAAACATTAATGGCAATGACTCTTAGAATTAAGATTTTCTTTTTTCTTTTCTTCTTTGCTTTGTAGCAAATCTCCTAACTAAATTCTATGCGCAGATTTCAGAAGCATACTCGTGTCTAAAAGATTGTAAGTATCACCGATGTTCTTATACTACCATTCTTATATTCCTTTTTTGAAAGTAACGTGTAACATACTAAATATTGATGTTTCTGCCACATGTTTACAAGCTTTACCTAATTTAGTAATTGGAGGTATCATTTGTTTTAGATTTGGTGGTGCTTAATTGCAAATTGAGTGTAAAATGAGGCTAGATGTTGATTGAATAGGTTCAGTTGCAGAATTGAGGGCTACTTGAAGCAAAATAGGGGAGTATTGCAAAAACATAGGTTAAATTGGACAATTAAAGGACACTTGACTCTATCTGATGCTACAATTTATAATTTGAGGGTAAAGAGGCAAAGGAAATTTATTGCTAAACTAAAGTTATGTAACTCTAAATTGGTTTAAAAAATAAATAATATGGAGGCTCAATTGCTTGGAATAGATGCTCAACTGAACGATTGAGTAAATGTATCAACCGATATGGGCAAAATGTGCAATCCTTGTTTCAAGTTTCTAAGAATATTTGTTGTATGCTTGTTTTTAGATACATATATGCTTATCATTTACTATGCTGAACTTTAGTTATGTTTATTTCACAGGTGAAAGACTTGGAAATCAAGCAGGAGGTAATTGCATAAAGCAGATTCATAGTGTTTTAAATATTCCAAGCCTATTGTTTATGTACTATCTTTTGCTCCTTTTTTGTGAAACAAGGTATGAAGCCCTATATCTTTCGAGAATTTGGATCCCCTAAAGTAACTCAAAGTTTGAGTTTATATCTGGACTGTAGCATGAATATTAAAGGGGACCCGTGCATCCACCTCAGGCCGGATTGGCCCGGATTCTGATATGACGATCTGGATCCAAACTCAAAATTTTGAGTTACCTCGGAGGATCCGGACTCCTTTCTGTTGCCCCCTTTGAAACCCGCTCAGCTTCCCTTGTTGTTGCAATTTGACTCTTGTTGAACATCTTGCGGCCACCTAAAATGTTAATGGCTTCTTCTGGAAATTAAATCTCACATAATTTAGTTTGGTTCATGGTGCTAATATCTCATGATAGGCTCATATGTACATGTTGCAAGAAGAGGGGCGTATAAAAGTTATTCAAGACGCAATCAGGCGTTGATTAGAACTCCGTTTATTCTCCTAATTTTGGCTACAATTTCTTTTGGTTCCTTGAATGCATCAAGGTGACTAGTCTGTACCTTGGTTTTACAAACTTTGTGCATTTTTACAGCATTATTACAAAAATGAATTATGCTCTTAATGAATGTGCAATAAACTACCCTTAATCTCGTGTAAAAATAATACCCGAGAAAATAACAACAGTGAGAGGGTGTTTTTATGTTTTGCAGGGTCATGCTTGACATTTTGAGGTTTTGATATTTCAAATGAAATTGCCCTTTAAATAGTTTATTAATAATTCTTATTATTGTGTGTAGGGCATACAGGAGAGAGAAGGAAGCATGCCCCTCGTACAATCCCTTTCTTCCTTGAACAGAGAGATCGTGTATGGTAAAACCTATAACAGCATTAAAGTATACAACTCATATAGTCGCATGTCAATCTCTGTTGTATAGTAAACTAAGAATCTCTTTGGATTTCACCCATTGGATATATTTGTGTGTTTCCAAGAAACATGGCAGTAAATAACATGTAATAATTATGCTGATGCTTGTAGGTATATGGTTTACAAATTTCTGAATCGATGCCTACTTAAAATTTCCAGAAAAGACGTCAAAATATTAATAAACTTCCAAATCAAGCTGTGGATGGGGGTAACAACCCAATAATATTATATCAACTACTTGATTAACATGTTTTTATCAAAAAAAAAAAGGCATGTTTACTTTAACAACTGAAAGCTTAAATGATCCGTGCCAATTAAAGAATTCTAACAAAAGAAGTGAAAGTATTTTATTTACTTATTCATGCACCTGAACTAAGATTTGAGAAAATTAATACCAAGGAAAAAAAAACATTCAATTTATGTAAGATTGGCACATAAGAGTTCTATATACAAAGAAAGAGGCCAATTTTTCTTCCAAGTTTGGATATAGACAGCTAAATATCTTCATGGTTAACCTCAACTTTACAGAGTGATTATAGGAGAAAAGGATAAGGGAAAAGATTAACATATTTTACAGGACGGGCACTATTTTGTTAAGTCGTTATCTTCCGGTGGGGTAACTCTTGTCACAAGAAGTTGGTAAAGCTCCAAAAACTATCTTCCTCGGTGTTATACTAGTTTCACCAGAAGCATGTCGAGATAACTAAACCAGGTCAAATCCACAGTGGCCTGGTCAACAGTCAATAAAATTCGATGTGGACTTTGCCTGTTAACCTGGCAAGTAAAACCTCAGATTAGCCAAATACAGTACTCCGTACAGGATATTGCACACACATTAGGCCATTAGTCTTTACATAATTTTGGATAGAAAAGATTGGGGTCTTTTAAAGTAAAAAATCAAAGGTGGGGTTAGGTCATTTATCAAAGGTGGAAACCTTGCAGCAGGTGAAGAAATCAAACCTGCCAGACAGATCTGTGTCACTAATGCGACTCTAAGATAAATGGTTAACATAAGGAAAAGGATACTTACATAATGAATCAGACAGGTCAGCCTGGGTACCAGTGAAGATACCAACTATATCCAATATAAAATGTTATTGAATCATAGGTGAGTTGTAATGTAATTTTTCCAGTCCACCAGTTTCTTCGAGTTGAGAAGATGAACTTCCACCATCACCAAGCTGCAATAAATAAATAAACAGAGATAAGAATGGATGTTCAAGTGTCAACTGCCAAGATTTTAGTATAAGAATTCAGGAAGAAAACAAGTTTCAACAGAGTTTCTAACAGGGTGGAACCGGCGTTCAAATGATAATATTGGTTAATAAATGACATTCCTGTGTAGCTATACCACCCCAGTTAGATGATTGCTCTGTCGATGCTTGTACACTAAATAGCCAAATTTATACTGCACAAGCACACTTGCACCAATACAAAAATTGAAGCATGCTGGTACTTCCCAAATTTTAATCAACTAGCTCAGACTAGAATTATTGGAAATTACCAGTTTGATTCACACTCCATTTGACCATAACATAAATCCAGTAAGTAATTAATAAATCAACATGCCTTTGCTTTGAGGGAGCTGCCCTTTAGCCTCATATACTGGTCGCGTGCCTCTGATGAGCGGGCCATAGACCTAACCCTAGAAAGAGCTTTCTCAATTCCAGCCTCTTTCTGCCTCCGCCCCAGGCTGAGGTAATCATACTCGTCAGAGCTACCACTCTCATGTAAGGCATCTCCTCTCTTGGCCTTGAAACCCCTCAACCCAGCTCCCTTGCGCCTCCACCGTAAAACTGCTTTCTCTACTATGCTGACCGACCATACCACCTTCTTGTACTGCTTCCGTACCTGGTGCCCCCTCACATGAGCCTGAGAATCAAATATAGAGAATAAGCAATTGTATCTTTTTAAAATTATAAAATGCGAGCTGGCAGAATCTGACGTGATCCAAAATAGCTGCCAGAACCAAAACCCGACCTGACCCAAAATGAAGTAAACAACTGGAAAATGATCAGACCTGAACATGAATTGACCAGTAATCTAACAAACTTGCAGAGTTAGGTCTGTTCTGAATACAACAAGAACCTAAAACCCAACAGGCCTGATACCCCTTCCTTTACCCAAAGGAATAATGTGAGATACCCGATAAATATTAAAATATTGGATAAATTTCGTCGGAGGTCACTAAACTTTGCTCTTTGTTACGAATTGGTCACTCAAGTGTGATCTGTACCTCGGTAGCCATTGATCTTTCTATTTGTTCCGATCAAGTTATTACTATCTAAAATACTCACGGAATATGATGTGGCAGCCAATTCACTGTGTTTGAATAAATTATGTATACTTATTTTGACTAAAACATTATGTGCCAGTTTAGTGACCTCCGACGCAATTTGCCCTAAAACATTACATCAAATTTTGCCGGATCAAACTAAAAATCCTGAATTGTGAACTCAGCCTGAAATCAAAACTGGACTGAAACACAAAGCTCATCTTGAATTGACTCAAAATTTGATTTGGCTGTAACCTGACAATGTCAGACCAAAAACCTGAGACCCAATATTAACCTAACCAAAATGAGAAAATCAGTTGACTCAGGTCTCCAAACTTCTATACTATTTTCTATTGTCTTTCTCATGTTACTTCTGTAATTTGCTATTGTCAAACTAAGATGACCTAATTGAGGTTAATCAATAATGAGTTCTAAAAAAGTGGGCCTCAATTAGCTATCCTGAGAACACTGTTCTACCATGTGTGGCATCAATAGCAATAACAGCTTTTTCAAAATGGTACCTGAATTTTCACAATTTTATCACGTATCTTCAGAAACTCCTTCCTTCCCTTCCAGCCACGGTACTTCTGCTGTATCCTGACAGCTGCAGCAGAATGCAGTGGCTCGCTGTTAGATCTGGCAGAAGTGCCCAACTTTAACCTATTCCCAATTGATGAAACCACAGTTACACTGTCCAACACGTTGACACCTTCTCTCTTCTCTTTTCCTCTCATCTCCCGCTGGCGGAAAGAGCAAACCCTAAGTGCAGTATGGATCTTTGCAGCCGCCTGCACTGAGTTGCGCAATGCGGCCAATGAACCCTTGAGTGGCATGTCATATGTTTCTTCTTCACATATAAGTACGCTCTCAGGAAAGTCAGTATTGTCAGAAATGACCCCCTCCTTTAGGCTTAGCAAAGAGAGGTGGCTTGTCAAGTGGGCTTCAGCTAGGAACCCCGCAATACCCTTGTGGCCACGAGAAGATGCCACATCAGCAGCAGTACGCCCATCAGGAGATTTAGAGGTGGGGTCCTCAAGTGCTGCAGGATCTGCTCCAATATTGACCAATGCTACTACAGTCTCTTCCCTGTACACCCCATTTAACCAGAAACACGTCATTTTTCACACCATGCCAGTTAGCATGAAAAATCATTACTTCGGAATTTTTTTTTCTTTTTTAATTTTTTTAAGCTTGAGTGTTAGCTATCAAATAGTTTCTACCTCACAATGAAGTAATAACTATTGCTACCAAGTACTAACAAGAGCTCATGGTCAGGGAACAAACTAGCACCAAAGTATAGGAAATTCTCTTTTGATTGCTGTACCAGTCAGCAAGTGGCATTGCAGCCTGCTGATGAAATTTCAGCTAGTCTGCTACCTGTAATTACCAAGAAGATACCGGCAGTGCGTGATACGGCTATTAGTAGTAACAGCTTATAGTGCAAATAAAAGTTGCTTTATTTGAATATATTCACCTGCCGTAATAAGCAGCCCAGTGAACAGCTGTCCAACCACGTGCATCCCTAAAACTTGGGCTGATACCTGATGCAACAATGGGTCCCAATGCCCAGTCATATCCAAGAGCTCCTGCCAGGTGAATAATCCCTTGTCCTTCCGCATCCAATAATTGTACAATTCTGTTCTCCTCTTCCCCATGCAATGTACATCCCAACCATTTAATCAACCTATCCATCATCAGCCTTTCAATCAGACCATTCCTCAAACTTTTGTTACTCGTGCTGCTCTCACCCAATTCTTTGTTCAAGCACCTCCAGACCTCGCACTTGGTACAGTTCTGAACTGAGCATAGTGCTGTTGCCCTCTGCATGGGGTCCGCAGAGAGGAGATTCGCAAGACGCACTTGGAGGCGGTACTCCTCGGTATCTGCTAGAGGATATTGAGTTGCAGGAGCTGGGTTTGCACAGAACTCAAACTCACGTATTTCACTGCATGCGAGGCGGTTGGAGCGGGTGACATAAAATGGGACCCGACCCAACTTGCTGCAAGGTGGGGCAAGACACCGAAGGGCCCCACCTAATGATGTCAGAACCTCAGCAGGGACCTCAGTCTCACCAAACATGCACCCCCATTTGATGGTTTCTGGATCAGCAGTACCAAGGAACTTCCCCGAGATGAGAACCTGAAGAACATAATTAAACATAATGTTAAGGAGCAAAAAATTGCAATCAGTACTAACAAATGATGTTTCCTGTTCATTGTTTTCAAGATGGAGTCTTTGTGGTGTACAGGTGTGAAGGACTAAATTACCTTTGTTTCAACATTGGTGTAAGCCCACTCAGGAGAGAAATCAACTATACTAAATAATTGCTCCTGTGATACTGAAGGTCCCAAGGAAACATCTGCATCAAGCTGCATAATGTGGCGTGAAATGACCTCCTTGTCCTCAGCCTGTGGCGATTCGTCAAAGGTTTTCCAGTAATTGCACGAATCCGAAGCAGTCGCGGCCATGATCGAGTCATCGCAGTCCTTGACGAGCTCTTTGTTCATCCACCGGCCAAAGCTGTCCAGTTTGTTAAGGTCCTTTGATTTTCTCTCTTCAGATGGTTTGGTTTGTGTTTCCTTTTGGTACGTGGTCTCATCGGATGTTTCAGTTTGGTGCTGGTCATTTACCATGTTCTTCTTTCTCATCTGTTAATCAAAGACGAACCAGAGGTGAAGCTAAATATTCATTTCACACTGCCAGAGAGGAATTAGCACAGCATACCCTACACATGGATGCATTCTCATAATTCCCATACAGAAGTAGATTATATATAAATTGTAAAAAGAAATGGTTGTAGTTCTCTGGCACTAGCAATGAAAACCACACTTAAAAAGTCTAACCTGCTCTCATATAGTGTGTTCTTCCTATCAGCTTTCCTTCTAAAATACCAGTATAAGATCCTTTTTTGCAGACAAGACCGCAATGGTCTCTACTTAACTTTGTCCTTTTGGAACTAAATTACAAGAAATACGGTCACCAGAATGCAATGAAAGGCTACATCATTTGTGTTGGAACTCATTTGCTGACAATTTGCTGTGAATGAAAGCAAGAACTGAGGCAGAGTTCCAAATTTCTGCTAGATAAACAGAAAATTGGATTGTATAATTGCAATGATGGGTAGTTTATAAATGTTCATAATCAGTCATTAGTTCCTAGAAGCACATCACACCATTTTGTACCATCCATACCTGATCTCCCCGTCTTTCACTATCGCCAATAAAGACAGGCTGGACGGCAGTGGGAATAGTGAAGATCTCCCCTCGAGAAATATCTTCAGCTCCCTTCCGTAGGTCAGCCTCAAAGGAGATGAGGCTGTTGCTCTGCTCTCTTGTTCCTTTATCCAGCCACTCTGACTTAACCGTAGCCAGTTGAGAAAAGGGGGCTGCACATTAAATCAAATTAACATTCACGTGTTACAAAAAGCGACAATCTATTTATGCTCCTTAAAAACATCAGTTAGTCATTTACTGCCCCTAAAAAGAAATATACACCTCTGGAAAATGAAAATAGCATCTATAAGCCTCCTTCCCTCTAAAAAAAAGGAGAGAAATGCACTTCTGGCATCTTTTGAAGTAAATGTTGACAAAAGGGAATGCAACAAATATATTTCATGTGTGATATATGTATAGCTCATACTTGTACATCTCAGGGATATACATGATATTTCTCTTCTTCCATGGGGACACTCAGCACTTGAGGTCTTTTAGCATATAGGTGAGATTGCCACTACTCTATATATCAAACATCAGTCAAATTGAGTAACTTTGTAGCAAAACAACCAAGCTAAACTTAATCAAAAAAAAAAAACCAAGCAAAACATAAAGGGAAACAAAAAATGAGTACTAAATATATAGTAGTAAAAAAGAAACACACCTTTGGAGGCAATGATGGTTTTCTGCTGTTCTGAACTCAATATAAGGTCTTGAAATGAGACCTGATTTGACATCAAGTCATCAGTGTAGATATTATGAATGGCAGTGGGGAATCCTGTAAACCTCTCCTTCATTAAAGGGTTTTCTCCCGGCAGAGGCACAAAGTTGAATACCGGAGGGGCCTCATCCAGTGGGGCCGCATGTCTGCCAAGCTCCTCTCCTGAATCCTCCTCAAATACGGGAGATGATTGTTGAAGTTGGAAGGAACTTGCATTAGAGTTAGAGCTTGTTTGTGCAAATCTTACAGGTTCAGTTTGCTGTTCTTGTTGGTTTATTCTGTTTTGATCAGTAGTTAATGTGTGAGAGGAGATGCTTGATCCACTTGGCTAGAAAAAGATAAGGGAAAGAACACAAGCTGTATAAATTTATAGTACAAGATTATGATAGAAAAGTAACTGCTATGTATAGGGAGCCAACTGACCTCATTAATGTCCCTGTAGTGCACAAGCACAATATGTTCCAGCTTCCTGAAATGTACAAAAAGTAAAGTGTTGGTAAAACAAAGTGCGCACTAAAGATCGCAGCGTGCACCCACACAAACATGCATATATATATGTAGAGAGAGATAAAAAGAACCCGTCAAGCATCCAGTAGCTACGCCTCTGAAAGTTCTCATTGTTCTCCCCATGGGCATAGTAGCAATGAAGCACATCTACACTGCCACACTATTTGGAAAAAAAAAAGATTGAAATCATTACATTTTATGATAATTTTAAGCAATTATTAAGTGCAAACCTTTTCAAGAGCAGACCAAGTATTTAGCATACTCAGCAGGGAATACAAGTACCAACTGACATCAATTATCTTGTCTTCTATCAGTGATAATTGATAATTCAGCTGATGCTCAAATATCAAGAAATGACAACAAGATTGACAACACATAACTAGACAACTCAAGAAAGCATATTACCAGAATATAATACCAGCAAACAAGAGCAACTGATGTAAATGGTACCTTAAGTTTTTCATGGGCCTCCCGAACAGTTTTTCCATCCTTCTTTTTTCTCCAGTTATGGCCATCCTTGCGAAAATAGCGCAAAGCTTTTCGATCAAATAAGAACAATGAACCACCTACCAGAGGTAAAAAAAGCTTCTTAGAAAAACACCTAATGGTATGATGTTAGAGCTGCCATGTGGTGATTTGGGAGTGTAGCCGTTGAGGCTAAGTTTGACTTATTCAAACTAGAGCTGGTAAAGGAGAAAGAAGGGAATTGTATTGCAACTTCCGGATACGTATCTACCATCACACGCCGCATACCATGGTGCTATTGCAATTGTATGTATGTTGAAAGAAAAAAGAGAGTACCTGTAGGCATGTAAGGGGGATCAGGGGTAAAAATGAATCTCTGGTAGTTGCGGATTATTTCACAAATTTCACCAGGGCGAAGCCACCTTGTTTTTGCCTCTTGTAGTATTTTGGCTAAGTCTGGTATAAAGGGGAAATATCAAATGTTAACTCCAATTTCTAATATTGAGTAAATCAAGAACATGTTGGCAGTTCTTTTTTCTAATTCTTGATATGTGTTTGTTTGGTATTTATTACTGTCTTCTAGTATTTATACTACCCACTTCTTTTCAATATAAATACAAGATTAAAAGAAAGATCAACATAGTTACTACAACTTCTTTCAAATTATAAAATTGACGTTATCCTTGTTATTATGGAACCCACATTGCATCAAACCAAGTAAAAAAAAAATTATTTGAACTAATTACAACATGAAGGTATCAGTGATCACTCAAACCCCAATTCAGTAAGCTAGATACATAATTTCCCCAAAAGACACAGAAATATAACGTCTTCACCAAAAACCGTGTTAAAATTGAGTAAATTTGAAAAAGGTTCATAAGATGAGACGAAGATAACACATTTGAAAGCCCATACCCAGTTGGGGATTGAAGGCGTATCGCCTCGTATCAGCCATTCGCCACGTGGAATCCACCATTTTATCCTCAATTTCTCAATTCGCCCGCGTAACTCTTCGCTCGTAAAATTGACAAAGCATCGATTCGAATTCGACTACCAAATGTAAAATGGAGAGAACAAGAACAAGAGGAGTGCAGAAATTGGGGATAAATATAATGAAACCCTAGAAAGAGAAGAAGAAGAAGAAGGAAGAAAAGGTGGTGCGTTTCGGGTTAGCTCCACCCGTGCCCGTGACGATAGAGGATGGAGTAAGCACGCAGGTGCTGAAAGATGCACAAATATAATATTTATTTACCAAAGATATCGTGGCACTCATTTATTGGCTATTATCATGTCAACATATGTTGCTAAACTTGCTATTATATCATTAATAAATAAAATTATTGAGATAGAAGTAGGTCCGATAGGTCCAATTAGCTCTAACACCGTAATATTAGCATCAAGATATGTGCGCACGTAAAGTGAAATATTCATTAAAATACTCACGAATCTTGATGCCGATCGGATGGTTACTACACCCATCGAACTAAAGTAGGTCCGGTAAGCATCGGACCTGCTTTCAATTCATAAAAATTAGTTTTATACATGCGGTGAACTTTAGAGAGGAAGAAGAAGACATTCGCTGAACACGTTCTATCAACGATACCAATAAAGATCGGACATTCATCTCTTCTTGCCTTCTTTCCCGGCGCGATATAACGAATAGTTTATAATTAGACCGGGTCTAAGAATAAATTACGGCCGAGAGGATCGAATGGGGTAGGAAACTTGGAAGGACGCGTTCTGCGAAAACGAGGAACACCTACGGCGTATCCCCGAAACTTTCTATTTGAGAGATTAAAATTTAAATGTTAAATTTTTTCTTTTTAAAAATTAAACGAAATTTCAGATTTAGAAAGTCCTGGAATTTTAATTTTTGCTTGTAAATACTTTTAATTTTTTTGTCAAAAAAAAAAGTTAATAACCGCTATGAGTTTGATCTCTCAAAAAACAAATTATTATTTAAAAATCCTATTCTTCAAGAATCTGGATATAAAATTCTGGCCTTCTCCTTTTTTATTAAAATAATGAATTTTTAATGGAATTTAACTATTCAATTCTTCCTAGGACAGGATAATAAACCGACGTCTTTTTATAAAAAAGTTTTTTTTTTTTTTAAATTGTTGGATAAAAATTGATTAAAGCTGGAATTTCAAATACGGAACCGGATTTTGTTTCATATTTTTCTTAGAGATTTATTTGAAACTAATTTCTAAAATAAAATCTTTGGATCGTATTTTTCACTATTTGGTTGTGTTTCAACTTTGTTATGAGTTTCGCTTTATGTCAGTGAGTAAAAATTACCTTCTAAAAATTTCTATTTAAATCTGATTTGTTAATTTGCTTCGAAATGCGAAATACTTAAATTTAAAAAAGTCTCCTAACAAATCTACAGTGTGAAAAATTTTGTCTTAGGGGAAAAAAAAAGAATGTCAGCTATTGAAGACTAGAGGTGTCAACGGGTATGATACATATCGGGTGGAGCCATTTTCATATCCGTATCTGTTATGATAACGAAAAAAATCTTTATCCTTACTCTTTTTTTAATACGGTACGGGTCGGATAAACGGATAAAAATATATTATTGATATCTCAATTTGTACTTTCGATAAAATATTTTTCAAAACCAAAAAGAAAAAAATAACAGTGGATACAACTAATTTTTATTATGAAAATTTAGTAAAATAGAAAACTTTGTTATATTATGTATTTATCTTCATACAAATATTTATCTATATATATAATTTTATTTTTAAAACTATAGAATAATGGTAAGATAACAAAAAAATCATTATTCTTACCCGTGTCTAATAAGCTAACGAAAAAAAATCTCACCCTTATCTGTATCTGATAAACTAATGAAAAAAATATCTCATCTTTATCCGTCTTTTCAGATACAATATGAATCAAGTAAACAAATAAAAGGATATTATTGACACCCCTATTGAAGGCTGTTTAATTATACTTATATAATTATGTCCCATTAAATCTCATAATAAATTATATATTAATAAATATTCTTAATTGCATCCCGATTCCCGCGGCATATAAATTGGAGTCGTCCTATGTAGGGGTCTTGAATTTAAAAAAAAAAAAAAAACTGAAGTCAATATTTCTACACTTGATTATTACTTAAATTGAATTTATCTTTGATCTACAATAACCCGTACCGTAAACACGCATTCATCATGTTATCCATATTTTATGGTTTTTCTAATGCTGATTTTGTAATTTTTAAATTAGAAAATCTTAAATTTTACAATTACATGCTTTACTCGCAAAAATTAATCAGTTTTAACAGTTTGACTTCGTTGTTCAACAATTAGCAAGTAAATTGTTAACATTTAACGAATGTAGTTACGTGAGAATAGCCGTACAAATCCGACATGCACAACCATTGTGATTTGTGACTTATGGGTGTCACATGCCTTCAAATTTCATACTCACGTTATTATAACAAAATATTTATTCTATTTAAATTTCAAATTCATATATTTATTCTATTTAAATTTCAAATTCATATATTTATTCTATTTAAATTTCAAATTCATGACCTTCCCCGTGGAACATGTACATTTATAATTAGATCAAAGGCTGATTTTTCAAGCTACGTATTATGAATCAATGTCTTTGTTTCAAAAGTCTAAATAATCAATCCGAATTGTTCAACATAATTTTCATACAAAAATTCACTTTATATCAAAATTTACATTTTTACCATTCTTTTTACTTTTTTTAATAGGAATAAAATCACTTGATCTAAAAATTTAGACCATTTAAAAAGAGTGATTTTCTACTAATCTAAGAAATTAGTAAAAAATTGTAAAAAGATATAAAATTTAGTCAAGTACATTTAATATATATGAAGATCATGTTGAATGACTGAGATTGACTATTTAGACTTTGAAAAATAAAAATATTGATTCATGGACCGATACTATGCATATCACTTACACAAACTATATATATATTTTTTTCCTTCTCACACGTCTAAAATTTTCACAATAACACAAAAAAACCATTTTACAAGGCATGCTACAGCCGTTGGATGTAACACAACTAAAACTATCTATGGGTTTTTAGAAGAAAAAAATAAACACAACCAATATGGGTTGGATAAAGGCATTTTCATACTCGTATCTGTTATGATAATGAAAAAAATTCTATTCTTATATTTTTTTCGAATACGATACATATCGGATAAACGGATAAAAAAATGTCATTGACAATTCAATTTATGCTTACGATAAAATATTTCTCAAAACAAGAAAAATAATAATAATGAATACAACTAATTTGTATTATGAAATTTAATCAAGTACAAACTTTATTGTATCATATATCTTCATACAAATACACACACACACACACACACACACATATCCATATCTATAATTTTATTTTTTAAAAATTATCTTATACGAAAATAGATACGATAATAGAAAAAAATCATTATCCTTACCCGTACTTGATAAGCTAATGAAGTACCCTTATTCGTATTTTCGGATATAACACAGATTAGATAAATGAGTAAAAGAGTGCCATTAACACTCCTAACGAACAAAACAAAACAAAATAAAAAACCTGGATCCCCTAAAGTATCTCAAATTTGCGTTCGAATTCAGATTGTACAATCAGAATTGGGGCCAATTGGGTCTATCATAATTCACGGCTATTATTAATATTCGTGCGGATTCTGATCAGATGGTCTGAATCTAAACTCATACTTGAAAGTTACCTTGGATCCGTATCCTCTCTATTACTACAGAGGATGTGCATCACTTTACGGTTTGAGATTAAATCTCAGCCGGCTTGATATTCAGGAGAAAGAAGGAGGCAGTATTATTGGGCTTTGAGATTCGTGCCAGGTTAAACGAACGATTCAGATTCACTAAAAAGAGAATCATTATAAAAGATTCTCTTTTGCAGTACCCCACTGGATACGAATTCAAGTTATAATTTGAATTCCTCTTTCTATGCGGTCCTACAACATTCCGTTCAAATTTACTTCTGTCATACCCTCTGGTCTTTTATTTCCCGTTACCTAAGGTACCACAAATTTTGAGTTTGAATTGGACGTTCGATCTACTTTGGCTCGAAAAGTAAAGAGGATCCGTGCATTCCTCTTCGGACCCAATTGATGCGTACTCTGATCGAACGGTTCGGATTCCAAATCAAAATTTGAGTTACTTCAGGCGACGGGGTCTTTCCAAAGTCCCGCTTTCAGCCCCTCTCTCTCTCTCGTTACTATTAGTTCTGGAAACAAATCTTCTGAAATTCTCGGGGATTCCAGAGATTCTGAAATTCTCAACTCAACCGTCTAAATATTTCGTGATTCGCGTATCAGAAAACTGTTTGCTTCAATATTCGTGTTTCAAAAAACTTAGACGGTTGGATTTGAAATTTTAAGGTTCTGAAATCCCCATGAATTTCAGAAGATTTGATTCCATTAGTTCTTAGTTCTGCCTTCTCTTTTTTGAAAAACCCCTCCAGTCTAGCCGAGTGTAAACCTCTTTTCTCTTCTCATCAAAGTAGCCTCAAAACCTCTCATGGCTTCCCGACAAGGTACCAAATCTGGCACCATCAGCTATCAAATTATCTACATTCTATAACTAAGGCATTTGAATTTGTGCTGTTAACCCTGAAATTTTCAATACGTTTCTGGTAACGGTGTAGATCCATGGATGGAGATGATTTTGGAAGAAGGAGACAGCAAACCTGAGAATCCCCAAGTAGGAGTGGTGTACGGTCGAAGGAGAGCACAAGCGAAGGCGCAATCTGACACAGAAAAGTAACTCGCATTAAATATTTTTTTCCATCAATTACAATTTGGGATACGCCTCAGAAATTACCCTTAATATCTCACATTGAGTGATTAAGGGATGTGTTATTAGGTTTATCAGCCCAGATTCGCCCCATTTTAGTCAAAATTTTGCCCAATTAAGCTACAGATAACTCACTTTAGGATCGAATTGTGCAATATGTTGGTAAGCTCATCCCAATGCTAATTCTGACACAGAAGAAAATGTTTATTTTGATAAGGAAGTACATTTTATTGAGCTCCTAACGCTTCTTGTTTTTGGAAAAAACTAATAGAAGCCTGTCAGGGAGACAGAATAGAGGAAGCTTCGGAATGGGCAGTAGTAGCAGCTGGAGCCATTCCCTCTCTATCAGGTTCTCATTTTATGAACTATATTGCATTTTTTTTCTTACTTTTCTAATTTTTGGCATGGCTTTGGTAGAATCCTATATTAAGACGCCTTTTCATTCAGAAGTGTATAGTTGATTCGATGGTTTTATATAGTTCATTCTAAGTTAACATTACATGATATATGGTGTTTGGCAATTGTACATCACAAATAGAACATATAATTTTGGTTCTCTCTTTTCCATTGGTGAATAGAAAGAGAACAATAATTTTTTTTCCTTACATTTGCTTAGCTCTTCCTGCTGTTCTCATTTTATTGGATTTTGTTCTTTGTTTGTTTCTATTCTTTTGACAGAGGGAGAGAAAGCATTGTTATAGAGTCTGGAGTGAATTGGCAACCCCAACAGAAGCCAAAAGGCCCGTCTAAGAGACCACCTAAACACACTTCAAAGGCAATTTAATCTTTTATTTTTTAAAATTAAGATAAAAATTTACCCGGGAATAAGAACTTAAATAAAGAGGGTTAGCAGGAGAGATAGAGAGGTGAAAACCATCAACATTTTTCTCCAGCGAAGTCAGAAAACTTAAATAAAAAAGTACTGCATTGATAAAAATAAAATAAGTACTTGCGTTGATTTGCTTCTAATTCTAAAAGTATGTTCTGTTTTCGGGAGAGATATGTCCTGCCTCCGTGTTACCTCAAAACTTGTAACTAAGCTTAAGATAATCTTTCACTGGTATTTTGATTGCTTGGACATTTGACCTTTCCAGCAGAAAAGAACAATAGAACCTGGTAACTCTGAATTCCCTAATGGTACTTAATGTGTCTCATCTGCTGCATGCTACTCTAATTCTTGATTCCAGGCACTCCTTGCATTTGATCTATTTTCATGATCATCATCACATAATTAATTGTGATTTTTCTTTTACAGAAGAAAAAGGATCCCTCACCAGACTTGCGAAAGGAGAAAGAATACTTTGAAGAGGTGGATGCATTTGAGCTCTTAGAGGAAACACCTTCAGCTAGTAAAGGCACCACGTGGGTCACAGGGGAAGAACAGCAAGCAGTCCCACATAATTTGACAGCCATCCTGGCTGGGTGGCGCCTGTCTGATGTTACTAATACATCCCTGGATAAGCCGGTTGAGAAGTCGTTGCTTCCTTTTTTTGATAAGCTTGCTATAGAGGAGAAGGAACAGGAAGGGGAAGAGAAAGTAGCAGGTACTGAGACTGTCGAGCCCAATGTGGTGCAACATGAGTTGCCAGTTGGTGAAGATGAGTGCATGAGTGCCTTCACACAACTTTTGATGGTTTGTAAACAGACTGCACCGGTTAGCCTCCGTGAAGTTCTTTCTTCATATTGGTACACCTTTGTTCTGTTTGAGTAGATTGTATTTCAATGTTTTCTGTATTGCATTAATCCATGTTACAGCTTCATCTGGTGCAGATATATATTAGTAAGGTTTATCTTATAGTAGCTACAAACTGTTTTTACCCCTTTTTTGTGCCTTCCCATGTGTTAATCTAACCATGGCTAAGTATACCTCAATCAAATCGAGGGCACCAACTAATTACATGGTTCTTATTACATCTGGAAGTAGATTTAGAGGTTTCATCCCATTTTGCTTTCCCCTGGGAAGTTCAATCATCCAGGCTTTGTATGTGAGCACTTGCTCAACCTTACACACGCTTGTGAACTGCCCTGGTTTCATGCTTTAAAAACAGTGATCCATCTAGCATCAAGAAGTTGGGAGAAGGAACATATGGAGAGGCTTTTCGGGTAGGTCCCACTGTATGCAAAATTGTTCCAATTGATGGGGAGATCCTCGTCAATAATGAAGTTCAGAAGGTTTGTTCTAGGCTACTGCAATGATATTAGAATTCAGGAAAATACTTATTGTATTGCCTTCTATAAAAGTTGCAACCCCCCCTCAAATGCACGTACATGTACAACACACTTGTGTAGTTCTGTAGTCCAGAGTAGTTGGTGCCAAAATAGTAACGGATATTAGTACTCTAATAATAACAAATCCAAGACCTTAAGTATAGCTTAAATGCTAAATCCTACACATAGCCTTACAAATCATAGTTGGACCTTCTGTACTATACCTGAGGAAATAAGTAATAGAGAGATATTCCATGAATTAGTCTTGTTTGTTTACTTGCCTTTGTTTCCTTGTACAGAAATCAAAAGAAGTACTTGAGGAGGCTTTACTTTCTTTGACTCTCAACAATTTAAGAAAAGAGGGGGAGAACTCCTGCACTGGATTTATTGAAACTATCGAGTACGAAGAATTTCTTTGTTTCCTATGCAATTAACACCAATTCTTCTTGTTTCTCTATGGATAATGCATGCATAGACTCGGAAACATCAAATTTATCATGGATATTGCTGCCAGGGAAGAAATATCTTGGAAAACTATTACGATACAGTAAAATATCATGTATATACATAGAAAACAGACTAGCACCAACTTTTGAGGCTACTCAACCAGAAATTGATCAAATGCTCCTCATTTTTCATAGTGTCTTGTTGAAATCACTTCATGACCTATTCAAACGAACTTCAAAAGCAACAATGCACTGATCTAATGGCTGGTTATTATTTGTAAAAATCCGAACTAGTGCTGGTCCATATTCACAGATACGATCTCACATTTCTTAATTTTGTGAAAGAACAATTACTATTAGTTATGTAACTGCATCATCAAGTTGATTTTTTGTTGATAGTTTTCGAGTATGCAGAGGAGCATATGATGCAGAGCTAATTAGGGCATGGGAAGATTGGGATGCAAAGAATGGTTCAGAAAATGATCATCCTAAGATATTTTCAGATAAACAGGTACTGTCCTTGGTTATGATAGTGTACTATCTATCGTTTTCTTCCCTTTCTGCTTTCTTCCACTTGCCTTGCATTAAACTGCTGGATGCTGATACCATCCAGTCAGGTCAGATACAGGTGCCATTCCCAGAAGCTTGTCAGTTGGGTTAAGTGTTGTCCAAAATAGTCATTAGAGAGTTTGTTTTATTGGTAAAATGGTGGTCATGTCAATAAAAAGAATATGTACTTGGTTGTACACAATCTCTACCTGTTTTAATGTTGGCTTCTCATCTTTGATCTGTTGCTTCTAGGGTATAATTTGTAAAAGAGCCTCGCAAGGCACTACCCTTTTACTTGTATATTATATACTTATTTTTGGTCCAGTGCTATATCGTGTTTGTGTTAGCCGATGGGGGGAGAGATCTAGAAAGCTTTGTTCTTCTCGACTACAAGGAAGTCCAGAGTCTGCTTTTGCAAGTACGCCTTTCTCCCTTTTTTTTTTCTTTAATAAGCACATATATAAAATTTTCTAATGCAATATAAATTTTGCTTGCCTCTGAAAAACATGAGACATGGTGCAGAACCCTGTGAATAGAAAACTTTCTGCTGATTTGTTGACAGTACCAAACCACCTCTGTTTTCTCTATTTGAAAAGTCATTTTTCTTCGTTTGGGTATTTTCTGTGCTTTGTCAAGATTGAAGGATGTTTTCTTTTTGTCTCCCATGTTATTTTGAGATTTTTTGAGGTATTGTGCAACTTTCCTACAAGGAAATATGAATGATGTTTCAGTTGCTTGCCAGGTCACTGCATCCTTGGCTGTTGCAGAGACTGCTTGCGAATTTGAACACCGGGATCTACATTGGTAATTTTCCTTTCTATTTCACGCCAAGCCTTCCAATACCTGGTGTTTGATGTTTGCATGCAAACCCTAAAATTGCTGAGTCAAAGATATCCCTTCAAAGGAAAAAGCAATGTTAATATGCAAAATATCTCATAGAGATATATGTACATGCATATTCAAGACTCAACAGCAAGTGTTCTTCTCGGAATACGCCCAAAGCATGTGCTTATTTCTTCAATTTATTTTCCTTCAAGTTCTCTATTTGAAGTACTCTTTACTATTTCAGGGGTAATATTCTATTGTCTCGTGACAAGACTGAAGACATTAGTTTTACCCTTGGAGGAGAGAGAATGACTGCTACTACCTTTGGGTTAAGAGTCTCTATTATAGACTTTACTCTCTCTCGGATCAATACTGGTACAGATTTTTTATCTTAAATTTGCGCTCAATTATTTTGCTTTTTTATTAAATTGAATTTCCTATAATAGGTCAAAATATCTTAAGTAGCCACTGTACTGCCGTTCCTATGTGGTCACATACTGTTACTTAACAGATGTTTACTGGCTTGTTAACTTAACAGTGCCCAAAAAGTGTCACATATTCAAACAACCTTCTCCAAATTAAGCTCAAACAACCTCATATATGCAATTTAACAACTTAGATAGTTGAATAACATATCCGCCCAAAAAAAAAATTATCCTCAATTTATGTTAAATTATGTACTACATATACAGGAGATGCTATACTCTTTCTGGACCTATCAGCTGACCCAGAGCTATTCAAGGGAGAAAAAGGAAACAAACAGGTCAGTGGAGATTTTAGTAGGCCTGCTTGCAAATATCTGATTATTGATTTATTGTTGTAAACATGTTTTCCTATGCACTGATCGTACTTAGTTTGTTCCCTTTGTTTCTTGTACATAGTGTGACACATACCGGGCAATGAAAAAGGTCACAAAGAATTGCTGGGGTGGAAGGTAAATTTCTTTTTACCTCCTACAAATGAACATAAATATAATTGAAAAGTGTTATGTTACGACGAAATTGTGTATGGCTCCTGGGTTGTGTTGCTTGATTTTCATGTGACTATTTTGGCATTTTATTTCCATGAGAGTAACTTATTTGGGTTTACTATAGTTAAATAATTTCAACAAGGCAATATACATTTCCCTTTATTTTATAAATCTTCAAATGCGCCACTAACCTTCAAAAATAAATCTTCAAATGCTCCATCCAACCTATAATTTCTTGGTTCTAAATACTTCTTTAGTAAATAATTTATCGTCAGTATATTCCTGTTTGTGGACTACCCTATTTTAGCATCGTTGAAATGTATTAGCTTTTACCCTAAAAACATTAGTTTTTTTTTTTTCTAACTTTTCGTCTGTGCTGCAGTTTTCCAAAGACAAATGTTCTATGGTTGATCTATCTTGTAGACATTTTATTGCTCAAGAAACCCTTTGTAAGTCGCAGTTCTCTTTCTCTCTCAAACTTTCTGAATACTTAAACAAATCTTAAAAAAGAATGAAGCTTCATGTGATGACATTTGGATTGATATGATACCGAAAGGACACTCGGAATTAGCCTATATTGGGTAAACCTGTCCTGATATTGCAGAATTGGAGGTTAATTTTAAAGAAAAAATTGTACCTAATTATTTTTAAATTAAGTAGGCCCAAAATCCTCTGGTAAAAAAATACTAATAAAACTTCGATTTAATTAAAATATAACATTATTTTTTTTGTTAACATATTTTACAGAAAAGAACTGTAAAGGATGAAAGAGATCTTCGATCTTTGAAAAAACAGATGAGCTTGTACCAGTCAGCCAGAGAGTGCCTCATGGATTCGTTCTTTAGTGGCTTATTAGTTGCAGCATAATGTAATTACTACTCGGACATTTACATACATACTCGATACATCTTTAAAAATGTCATGTATACCCATGCAATACGAGAAACATTCATCTCCTTACTAAAATATTATAGTATTGCATGTGCCCTTCCTCTTTGAATTAATTAAGAGTATTAAACTCACCTTGCTTTTCTTTCCCTCATTTGTGTAGAGCCAAAAGGGTATTCTAACCATCTTTTAAGGAAATGGGGGGAATAATAGGCACGGAGACTTTACAATTTTTTTAAGGGCATGCGTAATATGGCTTATGTTAATTTGTTAGGATCAGATTTGAATTCTCGTTTTGCAGGGTAGTGTGCGATATTATTTTTGATATTTTAGAGGGTATACATGAAATCACCATGAACAATTGACCTGACCTGTCATTTGCCCTTGGTCTCAGTAGATTTGGTTGTATATATATGTGTTGTGAATATGGCTTTTCTGAAAAATGCTCCATGCCTATTTGGTTGTATATATTATATATAAGTGTTCTTTTCTGAAAAATTAAGATCTAGCTTTTCTTTCCCTCATTTGTGTTGTGTCGAGACAAAAGGGTATTTCGGTCATCTTTCAAGTAAATGGGGGAAAATAGGCATGGAGCGTTTTCAAATTTTTTTTTTGAAGGACATGCGTAATATGGCTTATGTTTGGTAGGATCGGATTTGTATTCTTGTTTTGCAGGGTAGTAATATCGACCTATATGAATCCAGTTATTGTGACATTGTTGATATTTCAGTCTGAAAATCACCAACACCAAAAATTTAATTATCAAATTGACTTCATGACACATGATTAAATGAGAATTCAGATCATGTGCAATACCTGATCGTGTAGAATGAGATCTGAGTGATCCGTTTTAATTTGATATGAATTTTAAACGACCCCTATTGAAAATTGATTTTGATCGGGATGAATATTCTCATAGCGAGTTCTGAAAAATTTGAGACCTGGGCCAGAAAAAAATTTGGACTCTTTATATATACAAATTTTTTTGGACCTCCTTGGATCTTGAAGCCCTGCACTTGGGCCGAGCCTGAATATTCTACACCGTCAGATACCGTAAAGCATCACAACTCATTAAATGATACTACCCATAAAATTAAAAAATAAAACACTATCAGCTATCAGGTACCATACAACATACCCATTCAATGGCTACTTCCCATAAAATAAATAAGAATTTGCCACTGCTGTACGTCTCCCACTTTATCACATAAAAACATTTGTAAAAATCTATTCTTGATCTTCTGACTGAAGTCGGCATGCTTGAATGCAAACCTGCAAATACACCAATGGTACAAAATGTAAAGTTAGGCATAGACCCGAATCAAAGCCAAACAAATAAAGAAACGTACCAAAGGTTAGTGGGAAAGCTAATTTACCTGTCTCATACTAGACCTGACATAGCTTATGCAGTGAGTTGTGTTAGTCAATTCATGCATACTCCGAGTGAAGAGCATATGGAGGCTGTTATGAGAATCATTAGGTACCTAAAGGGAGCACCTGGACGAGGCATTAAGTTTGAGAAACACGGACATCTCAATGTCGAAGGGTACACAGATGCTGACTGGGCTGGGAGTATAACTGATCGAAGATCTACATCGGGATACTTCACATTCGTTGGTGGAAATCTTGTTACCTGGAGAAGTAAGAAGCAGAATGTTGTAACCTTATCAAGCGCCGAAGCAGAATTCAGAGGAGTGACAAAAGGTATATGTGAACTTATGTGGCTAAAGAGATTGCTCAATGAACTCGGGTATGGACCAACTAACGAGATGAAATTATTTTGTGATAATAAGGCAGCTATAGATATATTCCATAATCCTGTACAGCATGACAGAACCAAACATATTGAGGTAGATAGACACTTTATCAAGGAGAATCTCGATTCAAAGATTATCTCAATTCCATTTGTGAGATCAGACGAACAGCTAGCTGACATGCTGACGAAAGCAGTATCAAGCAACGCATTTTACAATTCACTGGATAAACTAGGCATGACGGATATCTTCGTGTCGACTTGAGGGGGAGTGTTGAAACTTCAAGCTGCACGTAGCATTGGGTGGCACAATGGATCCAGAAGGGCAAAATCAGGAAAGGAATCACTCTGATCCCTGGAGCGCTTCTCAATATTAACAAATATTATAGAATTCTTTATTTCCTTTATATTTAGATAGTGTGTAATATTGTTGCTAGACTTAGCTGATAGCAATCAAGGTGTAAGATTTATTTCCTCTGTTTTTTAGACTTTCCTCTGTTTTAGACTTGAGGCTTTATTTGCTCTATAAAAGAACCGTGTGTTATGGTTCAAAGAAATCATTCTGTAACTTAACCAATTATAATGAAATAAAGAAAGAGGGAGGGTTGGGCGGAGTGTGGTGTTCTTTACTTTTAATTTGTTTTCAGTTTTGGTAGCTTCTGCCAAGCATTAACAAAAAAAAAATAAGATTCTATAACGATGTGTCACCAACCTTCTTCATTGAGGGCAATCATTCCCAATTTCTTCCTGATATCCTCCAAAGGAAATCCCCAATTTGATTCAAAATTGACAGGTTAGTTTAAGTTTATCCATGTTGTTATCCACTCTTGCAAAAGAAATTAACTTTCTGAAAACACTTAAATTCAAGTCGAGTTGGACAAATTTTGTATAGATACAGCTACAATATATCAATAAAAGGTGTCTCGGTTACTTTGATTGAAAAGCTAGTCACAACCACTACTGGATTACTAATCCATTTGCCAAATATTTCCCCCAGTAATTAATTTAATTATCTACTATTTTTGAGGGTGAGTTGGCAACTGCCATCTCACATTTTCCATTGATAAAAAAGTATTTACAGTGTTAATTACATTGCTTCCTACCTCCTCATATAGATTGAAACAGAAATTTAATTATAATTAATCTAATCTAAATCTCAATCAGCAGCATCTCCTCCATGCCCGCCTACCTGTCTCGCTTCAGCCATGTCTTCGATCTAGGGTTTTGCTCTAACCCTCGCTGGGCGCATCAAGCTTCGACCTGTGTTGAACAGAGGAGCACACGCTGCCCCTCTCTCAAGGTACCATCACTGCCACCAACGCCTCCACTCCTCTAACAAGCAACCCTCGCTACTAGGGTTTCGCCTCAGCCGCCTTCGACCAGAGGTCACCGGAGGTCGGAGGTTTTTTCCTCGCTGGTAGGGTTTCAGTGCCTCAGCCGCCTCTCGCAAGCAACCCTCCATCCCGTCTCAACCCATCGCTGCTAGAGTTTCGTCACCTGAATGCGTCTCCACCCCTCTAGCAAGCAACACTAACTGCTTGGGTTCTCAGCCGCCTCCGAGCTCTGCTGCTAGGGTTTCGGCGCCTCAGTCGCGTCTGAGCTCCGATCGGCTCGGCTCTCTCCCCTCTCCCGCATTCTCGTCTCCGTACGAGGAGGAAGAGGAGAGAGAGCCGGTAAAACGCCGAGTTATGTACTATTTATTTGTTAGAATGCTATAATTCATGTTTGACGCTGTAATCTTATTTTTATTTTACTAAAGTTCAAGCATTAAACAAAAGATACTCCTTTATTGTCAGTGGAATTCCTTTTTTGAGGGGTCCGGAACTTGCTTTTGTTTTTTTTTTTCTTTCCCATATCTCCCACTACCTTTGCTTTGCTTTGCTATCACAAGAGCACAATAGCACTCGCATAAAGTTCAAGCATTATTCGAACAGAACAGATTAAAACTCTGCACAGTTTAACACAGTACATATCAAAACATCTGAAAGCCTCAACAAAAGAATAAATTCAGTCCCTAATTTCTACTGTTCGGCTTTTGAGTAAACACACAAAAATTGTAAATTTGTATGATGTTCTGATTTGTTAGTCATAAATAGATTGTTGTGTATTTATCCGTTCCTTTTATATAGTTGAAGGTGGACTGTTTGCTATTTATGTATTCTGATTGAGGATTAATATAGGCTAAATTGAGCCTAATGTGATGGTTGAGTGGCATAAACATTGTTAATTGTTAATCGACTGTGACTACTTGAGTGATTCGGGCCGAATCCAATTTTGATTTGATTTTATTTTATTGGACTGGACAAGGCTTCGAGTTAAAAGCCCACCCATTGGCAGCCCTATATTGTATGTATTGTGACCTCGGTCCAGAATTAATATAGGCTTTTTAGAAGGCCCAAATCATCAGAATATTTATATTTATATATATATAGAGAGAGAGAGAGGTAGGCTGTGGTGCTATGCATTTTTAACCGTTGAATGTGCTTTAAGATTCGTGCATTAAATTAGTATACAATATATGAATCCAGTAAGTTGGGTGGATTAGGTTGAAATGAAGCATATGCCGAATTTGCACTTCAGTAAATTAGTATACGATATATGAATCCAGTTATAGTGATATTGTTGATATATCAGTCTGAAAATCACCAACCCCAAAAATTTAATTATCAAATTGACTTCATGACACATGATTTAATGAGAATTCAGATCATGTGCAATACCTGATCGTGTAGAATGAGATCTGAGTGATCCGTTTTAATTTGATACGAATTTTAAAACGACCCCTATTTTTTAAATAGACAGAAAATTGATTTTGATTGGATGAATATTTTCAGAGCCAGTCCTTAAAATTTTGAAACCCGAGACGGAAAAAAAATTGGACTCTTTATATATACAATTTTTTTTTTTGGATCTCTTTGGATCTTGAAGCCCTGAGTGTCTTGCTCCTGGGCCGGACCTAAATATTCTACACCGTTAGATACCGTAAAGCATACCAACTCATTTAACGATACTACCCATAAAATTAAAAAATGAAACACTATCAGGTAGCATACAACACATTCAATGGCTACTTCCCATTAGGGCTGCACAAAAAAGTTCGTAGTTCATAATTCGATTCGAGTTTGATTCGAAAAAGTTTGTAAAAAATTCGATTCGAAATAGTTCGAAATTAATTCAAACCAAACTCAAACTAGATCTGGTTCGTTCGAAATAGGTTCGCAAACTATTGTAGTTTCAATTTGGTTTGATTCATTTGCAGCCCTCCTTCCCATAGAATAAATAATAAACTTATCTTAAATCCGCCTCTGCTGTCTTCCACTTTATCGCATAAAAACATACTATGTAAAAAATCTAAGATTTAAGATAAATAAATTAATTAAAAATACATGTAAAAATTTAAATTAGTCAAACTTAGTTAAAATAAAATACAGAAAAAATATTTCTGTTTTAATAGAATACAATAAATCCAGTAAGTTGGGTGGATTAGGTTGAAATGAATATTAAGAAATGAAAATAGGAAGTATAAGTATTATTAAACTGACATGTGGGTACCAGCAGTCGGTCCCCAAACCCCACAAAATGGGCACATCATTGAGTCATGTCCCTCTGGCACTCGCGCAAACTGCGAGGGTAGCAGCCCCTCACCCGTTCATATTTTGGGAATTTTTTTATTCGTTGAAATTAAAGAAAAGGTAAAGATTCAATTTTTTTTTTTGAAGAGAAGCCCGTAGGCGGTAGAGATTCAATTGATAGAAAGATAAGTAAGATTTGTATCGATTTCACCCAGTTTGTTTATTTTTTATTTTTTCTAATACTGTATAAAAATATTTTATAAAAATAGATAAAGTATCTTAAAATTTAAATATGACATAAACATTATACTTATTTTTTTTAAAAACTTTTTATATTTTACTAAAGATCTAATATAATTATTCTCTTCATTTATACATCAGATTTAAAGGAAAAAAATTCAGTTTAAATCAGTAAAATTCTTACTGATTCAAATTTTTTAATTTTTAAAATCAGTAGGAATCAATTTTTCTACCAATAAAAAAATATGATGTACTTTGTGTTTCTCTTTCTCTCCTTTTCTTTAATTTCCCTCGATAAAAAATTTCCCATATCTGTGTTCCCCTCTCCTTTCTCTTTCCTTTTTTCATTGTACTGTTAAACGGGTGAGAGTTTCCCCTTTTGGAATAAAAGAAAGAGGAGGAGGCTGATTGGAAGTCGATCCTTGTGCTAACGGGTGAGAGTTTCCCTTTTTTTCCCTTCTTTGCATTCTTTACATTTTACGTGAACCGTGAACCTTTTTTTATTTTGTTAACCTTAACGGGTGAGAGTTTCCATTTTTTTTCCCTCCCTTTTGTGCTGGCTGCATGTTTTGCTGTTTGGGGTGTAGGTTGCTTGTTTGCTTGTGCTCTATTGTGAATTGTTGTGGCGGCACTGGTACCAGTAACGGTTGGTACCACAGTTGTTAATGCACTTTTAGGAATTACGGCAAATTAAAGATATAGAATGGGAATTTGTGATGTAAATTAACCAGCGTTATACATGATAAGGGACTAAATTGGTACCAGTCTGGTACCAGATTTGGATGCATGGTACAGTATTCAGTTGTGTCAGGAACTTATCTTCTCTTCTATAGTGTATTCACTCAGCCAAAAGAAATAAAAAGGGATTTGTGCCTTCAACACTGCTTGACAAGCACCAGCAGTGTTTTCAAGTTTAGAGACTTTTAAAGGAAAGAATATAAATTTATTAATAAAAGAAATTCATAATTGGCTGATTAGAACCACAAGCTCATCTTATAATTACAAAGCAATCAACTACTTTATTGTTCGATCCAAGAATCTTGCCCCACTGTTACTAGAAATAACAGAGGACCAAATTGTACTGTGCTATGCAGGTCAGAAATTGAAATAAGGGCATTAGCTGTGTTTAGTCAATTGTCAACATGCTGTTCCGTGCTTGCGGGTGTCGTTGCTCTCCCATATTTCTGCACAGCGTTGTGTTATCCTGGCATGGTGTAGATATTATCTTGAATTATAATATTGTTATTTTTATTGGAGTTTATAATAATAGTTCATAATTATGATTTTTTTCCACCAAAACGCTTAAGAATTTACACATCAAATAGACTTAGACTTATTATTATTATTATAAAAAAATTAATTATCAAATATTAAATAGAAATAAGTCTAAGTCTATTTGATGTGTAAATTCTTAAGCGTTTTGGTGGAAAAAAATCATAATTATGAACTATTATTATTTTACAAAAATTAAATTAAATTCTTTGATAATTAATTTTTACACATCAAATAGACTTCTACAAAAATCGGTGTAAAATTAAATTCTTAAGCGTTATTTCTATTTAATATTTAATTATTTCTACTTCAATAAACATGTTATACAAAAAAATATAGTAAGTCAGTAACTCACTAAGTGCCCAGAACTTGTAAATGACAACATTGTTGGTGGGCAGTGGCTTGGAACAAAACTACTTCTAATTTACAGAAACTCCCCAAAATTTACTAAATTACAGCATCAAAATTACAACACAACAAATTTGTAACATCAAATGACTATTGTGCAGTCTACAGGTACCATTATTCCTGCTCAAGAATACAAACATATATATGCAATAATACACCTACTGGTACCATTATACCATCTATATGAAATCATTTTCAAGGCACATAAATTTCAGCAATCAAGATATCCAAGTTTTTTTTACATAAACCCTCCTCTTTTATCCGGGCTTGGGACCGGCCATGTCCAATATGACATGGGCAGAGTTAAAAGTTGGTGTTAGTATCTATATACAAATAAATACATAATTGAAGATGTAATAAAATTCTGAAGATAAAGAAAATAGTATATACCTCTGTAACAATAGATCACACCATATCATCAAATCACGCCATATCATCAGATTACACCATAAAACTGAAACCAAAAGAGCATACAAAAGTGCAAGAAAACTCTAACTTGATAAAATCCCAGCAAAATGAATCTATTGTCACCAAAAGAGCTAGACCGAAATTCTGAAAATATAATCTTCGGTACAATCCCAGCAACTCTAACTTGATACAACATAGCTAATTTCAGTTTTAGCACAAAAATATAGACTAATACAAATCAAAAGGAACATACTGTCACCTTCACTAATTAGGGGTTTCTCTTGCACTCTCCAATCCTACTTTGGAAAATTCTGAAAATACAAACACAAACAACTATTCACTAAAACCATTCTAGCACATAAAAAAAAAAAGAGAATCAATAAATAAAATATTTTAATTACCTTTTAAATGCAACTTGTAAAATAAATTATCAATGCGATAACTTGTGAATTTTTTCTTTCTAAAAAAACGAGTATCTAATGTTACAATAAAAAATACACAACCAAGAAAAAAGACAAAATATAATGTTACAAACAAATGAAACCACAACAACCCAACCCAATACAAATCCATGCACAATTTAAAGAGTACAATTACAATTGATAAAATTGAAAATTACAAACAATAGAAAATTAAGCCTAGCAACCATGGCAAGTTTATACGCAGAAATTGAAAAGTAGAACAATACATCAACAGCAAATTGAAAAAGAAACTTACAATCAATGAGACTCTCGAAATCAAACCGTCCATTTCTAGGCCGAAATTAATAGTACTTTATTTGAAAGGTGGTGAGAAATTCCTACTTCGTTGTGTTGCATCTCATTCTTTCTATCACCATATATGCTAGTTGTTTTCGGTCAAACGGATCAGTCCTGCACAATATAATCCATGCAATAATTAATAGTAGATCAATTACAATGAAAATAATAGAAAAGTGCTGACAGTCGAAAATAAAGTCTTGCAGCCATGCAAAGTATATGAGCAGCAAAATCAAGTAAAGAAATCATACAAACAAAAAAAGCATGAGATGATGTCACCTTTTTAGACTCACAGATGGTATATATATGCTTAATTTTGTATACATCTTTATCTCCTTGCATAGATTTCCATACCTCTGCTGAGGAAATTACGAAAAGCTCTTGAAGAGTCGGCACATTAATTTTGTACCTCGGAAAGTGTGTGCAGTTTATAACATTGTACTATTTGGAGGTGAGTAAGGGTGGGCATAGCTTGGGAAGTGTGTGCATTCATACTCATGTGTGCTAATTAAGCAATTGAAAGAAGGTTACCCCAGCCTAGCTACAAACGAAACACAACTTATATTTATTATCATTTTATATTTATTAATGGATTTTATTTTCTCCAATCTACAGCAAGTTGCAACCACTTCTAGGCCTACAAATGAAGGATCGAATGGTAACATAGATGAATATAACACATTTTTGTCGAATCATGTCCCACCAACTAATGTAACAGAATCTGTAAACCTCTACGTCGACTCATTTTATGGATTTGTAGATTTCCAATCTAATTTGGTGTTGTGAGGGTTCTTACTTCTTCCAAGGATATTTTGTGTCTGTTAAAATATTAATGTAGATTCTATGTTTATTTTGGTTATAGTTGTGAATTAAGTGGAGGCTTAAATGGGGTATAACTTTTGTTGCTAAACTCTGTAAAGATGCATGATCTTTTATTGGTATATGTATGACTTCCTTTAAAAGTATGATAATTTATTGTTTTCATTGGTATTATTGCTAGTCTCTCTTCTTAGTTTATTCTGATGTTTATGACAATTTAGTGTGATACAAAAAGAATGGGGACTAGTCAATGGGAAGAAATACGGGTATGGTACAGGAGGTATTAAGAAATTCATTATATAAATTTTGATATCATTCCTGTGCACTTATGCATGGTAATACTATTCTTCTAAATTGCAGTGTGTGTGTGTGTGTGTGTGTATTAACGTCATTCCTAGGCACTTATGCATGGTAATACTATAGTACTCATAACAATAACCTTGCATTTACTCATCCTAGCAAATAAATTACAATTCCGTGGAAAATTGTATGGCATTCGGTTTGGAAATGTTTGCACCAAAATTAATATCTGCGTGGTTATAGCAATCCCGTGGGTACGTGCACGACGATATCAGCCAAACATCCACACAAATAATCCAGTCCAGACCGTGTCTACCCACTTTCACCGACCAACACAGGCCTCGGTGATAGTAACAATTTAACCTCACTAATACTAATGGCGAGGACTCAACGGCGATAATTATTAGTGGCGTGGAGACTAATTGCGTGGTTGCTAATAGGGTGGCTATTTCCACGGAGATGGTTATTTCCGACCAACTAACCATGCAGCAGGTCATTTTTTTTCCATGTTAATAAAACGATTTCTTGTAGGATGTGATATCACTATTTTATTTTATTTTGAGGGCCGGTGAGTACAACTTGAGGGGAAAAATTAGAAAACATAACTTAAGTTGAATGGTTAGATATACCTCTAATATGGACATGATAGTCTATCTAGTATTATTCATCATCTTCTTCTTCTTCATGATCTTCTTCTTCTTCTTCATAATCTTCTTCTTCTTCTTCTTCATAATCTTCTTCTTCATAATCTTCTTCTGCTTCTTCATAAATATTTCTATTAATAAAAAAACCGACCCAATGTGTTAATACCCGGTGGAGCTTATTTTCGAAAATTCAAGTGTTGGTTTGTTGTTTCGTTTAAATGGATTTGTCCTTTTCTATTTTAAAAAATGAATATTTCTTATAATATTAAATTAACGTAATTATTATATTAATGTCCAAACACATTTTTAAATGAATCATATATATGGTAAATATTGAAAAATATTTGTTCCAATGTTAAATCAAGGTAATCAACGGAGAGAATGCAATAAATGAAAGCTTACTGCAAAAATTTGCTACAAATTTTATAGAAATAATCATTATTCGGTCAGAATAATGTTATAATATTGAATCAATGTAATCAATGTAAAAATCTATAAAAATTAATGCTCACTTTAATTCCTGCACAATATAATCCATGCAATAATTAATAGTAGATCAATTATAATGAAAATAATAGAAAAGTGCCGACAATTGGAAATAAAGTCTTGCAGCCACGCAAAGTATATGAGTAGCAAAATCAAGTAAATAAATCTTACAAACAAAAAAAGCATGAGATGTCACCTTTTTATACTCACAGATGGGATACGCACAATTTTGTATGCATCTTTATCTCCTTGCATAGATTCCCGTAGGTCACGTGAGGGAATTACGATAAGCTCTTGAAGAGTCGGCACCTTTTGTAACTCGGGAAGTGTGTGCAGTTTATCACATTCTTCTATTTGAAGGTGAGTAAGGGTGGGCATAGCTCCCTCTTTTATGTCCCAATGACATAGATTATCCAGAGATGAGAGCTTCAGTTTTTCGAGGTTAAGAAACCCTCCAGTTAAACAGACCAGCTCGGTTCCCACATATGACCAAAAACCTAAATGAAGTATCCTGAGGCTCTGCAACCTCTCCAATATAGGCATTGGATCTTCCTTAAGCCTAGAAAAACGGAGCGTCAATTTGGTGAGGTTTGTTGGGAACATCTCAACACTTGGAATTATATCTGGTGCCCACTCTCCTCGGAGATATAGTCTTTGTATATTCCAATGACAAGGTAAGTCTGTTGTACCCCCAAATGGTAGTAACCTCTTATTTAGCACTGTAATACCGAGGTAGACCAGCTGTTCTGTGCTTTTCAGCACACACTTGAGGTTTTTCCACTGCCTTTCATTGTCTCCATCAGTGATAATGCGAATGCTAAACGTACGCAAGTTGAAACAACATTTTAATTCAGAAATTAATTCTGGCTGTATGTTCACATTTTTAATTGTTTGTAGATTTGTAAGTTGATCCCATTTGAATGGTAAAAAGTCAAAAAAATATTGCCTTGAACCATATACATGTCTTAGAGTTGGGATAACGACATCACACAAATTTCTTGTTCCTTTGCCTCCACTTAGTGTCTTTGACCACTTTAAATCAATAGTTTCTAAATTATTGACGGAAAACTTCTCAAATATATCTAGTGGATAATGACAGTCTCTTAAACCCAAATACTTCAAACCTGCCAAGCCCTCCGGCGACTGTAACTGAGTGAATTGGGTCATGTTGACCCTCTCCAAGCTTAACACTCTAAGTAGTCTAAAGCCACTATAATTTAGTTTGCTAAAGCCACAATTATCTGATGGACGTTGGCAAAAACCAAAACAGATTAAAGAAAGAGTGTTTTCTGAATAAATACCATCCTGGGTGAGAGTGCAAAATTGCAGTACCGCACGGAGCGGCTTTTTCTCAGCTAGTTGGTTAACATCTTTGCCTTGTTTTGAGAATACTGTGAAGAAGTTCTCCTCTTCGGCTTTGGTGATAGCCAGATCTCGTAGAAGATCGTGCATATTGCAGTATTTACAGTAGCCGTTCCATGATTTTTGAGTAACTTGAATCAAGCACCTACAACAGTATTTTTCATACAGATTGACATCAAAGAAGAAGGGAAATATTTGCTTATGAATAAGTAGGTATTTCTTTAAGTCAAATTAAAATGGAAAATGATGAACACTTGACTAATATAAAATAAATTTAGGCAATATGGGTGATAGAAGTATAAAATAAATTTAGGCAGAACGAAACGCTGAAATTATTGCTGTAAAAATTCTTACTCGGCTAATATATTTGCACATAAATTTGTTTTGAGTGGATGTATATATTTTGTTGCGCAATAAATTTTTCTATATCGATAAAATTAAAAATGCTGATAATGCTTGACGGTGAAGCAATTAATTAAGAATATGGCTGTCATCTTTTGTTTAGGTGTAAAAACTACATATAATACACAATGGTAATAATTTGTTAGATAGGCTCTGTGCTGTAAGCCGTCGTTATATATATATATATATATATAGTCCATGTCTTACCAGACACCTCATAGTAACATACTCTTAATTAACTGCTAAATTAAATTGTTAATTTTGACCATCTTTAATTGACAGCTCATTAATTGCATACAGTCTCTCTTTGACAAAGGTTATTACAACTTTCCAAGTTTCCAACTATGTAAAGATAAATTTTTATTTTTTAATCAGTTTTATTATTCAAATTGTTTCTCGTTGCTTCAATATTGCTACCTAATTAATTGTGTACCGAAGTTTTATTTGCAATGAAGCTTTGTAGGAACGTATAATTGAATTTTTATGTTTGACAGTCTGACACTATAGTACAGTCCAAATTTTTTTTTTTTTTGGACAATGTTTTGTAGGATAGAGAATTACATCGAAAAAAGTATAATTTGCAATAATAGAAAATAATAATATTGGCTATTGTTTCAAATAATAAATGATGTAAAAAATATTTCTACAATATTTTATGGTGTTAGAAATTAGTCGATAACTCAAGTTTTGAAATTTTCTCTGCTATCTAATTAATTAGATAAATTTTTGAAAAAAAAAAATAACATTTTGCTATTTGATGATGAAATTTAGCCACTCAAGTCAATGAAGCGGTGAGTGAAAATGAAGACGTAATTAACATGATCTTTGAGAATAATGTTACTACTATGTTTTATTTATAATTAATTTTTAAATTTTAAGTTTTCATTTCAATTATTAGAATTGCAAAAAAGTTTTCATTTCTATTGTTTGGATGAACGGAAGTGAAGAGTGGTAAGGCAAGAGAGAAAATTTAATAAATTGTTCTATTTTGTTGAAAATTTAATAGATCAGTAAGGTAAATAGAGGCTATTCTTTTAACTTTAATCATCTAAAGCTTTTATTGTTTTACTCTTCAAATTATAAGGTGATTGAAAATTTAATAGGTGAGTATGTAAATAGAGGTTATTCTTTTAACTTCATGTAATCTTATAAAACATTTTTTTTTACTCTACAAATTATTGTGTAACGAAATAAAACAAGATCAATCAAATAATTATCTTTCACCTCCTATGAACCAAACAGATTGTTAGTTACACAGGTAGGCATCGTCCTTATTAATTATATTGCTAATTAATTTTGTAAACCAATTTATGTTAGTATGTCGTATGCAAATCTCTTCCTAACTGTAGTTTACAGTTAAATAATGAATATATATTATTGCAATTTTTTGAAAAAACAAATCTTATTAAAGAAATCATTTTTATAAAATATATATTGATTCAAACTTATGACCATGTTCATGACAATCATGCAACATTTTATCTAGTTCTGTGAAACATAGACAAAAAAAAAAATTAATTTAATCTTTTTGTAATAAATAATTTCTTGCTTAAAAATTTGTAATTCAGTTTCCACAATTTCTTCAACAATTACCGATGATAACTTATATACGTAAGTCACAAAGAATATATAGCTGCTCGATCATCAAAAAATATATTGTTGTCTTTTTCTAAGGTAAAACATAATTTTAATTCCTTTCAACGAAGACCAGAGCATTCTACATTCCTAAGCACACTTACTATTTTGCCAAATGGCACAAGTATGCATATACAAATATAAATAAGCTTTTCTTTACAAGATTACTTAAATATGAATTCTCTTTTGAACTCCTTCACAATATCAACCTATGCTTATTGTTTTTAGCTTTTGTATTGACTACTGATTGTGCAACTTACCTTACGAGATCAACTACAATAAATGTTACCATTTGGTACAAGGAGTATCCACAAAGATACTGTTTGTAAAAAATACTATTATCCTCACAGATTGCCGAAATTTTTATTAATATTCAAAAAATATTAAATTTAACAATCTACCCAACTTTGGATAAGAATTTTAAATCTGCCCAAACCGACAATATAACAATCGGTTATGGCCTCTAAAATTGATGAAAAAATAATCAGTTCGTACCCATACATAACTGATGAAAAAATGAGCGGTTCCAATAACCGATTATTAGACTATCGGTATTATGCTCCAGAACCGATAGTTTAATCATCGGTTCAAAATTTAATGTTTTTTTAATAAGACTAGCCTACACATAACCCAAGACTATTGACCTCAAACAACAAAAAGGTTCAAAGTTCTCGCCTACACAGAAACCGTTCAAAAAAATATCAAACATTGAGCTTCTCCAGTCTTGGATTATGTGTGGTTGAATAATGACCTCAAACAATATGAAACACAGAAACCGTTCAAAGTTCTAGCATCAAACAATAATGACCCCAAGACTATTGACCTCAAACAATAAGGGAATAAGGTGCAAATTTTTTGAGCGGTTTTAGACCGATGATCATATCGTCGGTTCTAATAACTGATGATTTTTTTATCAGTTTCTCACTGCATTCAACCGATGATCGAGTTTTTTATCAGTTAAGAAAGTCAGAACCGATCATTTAGTTATCGAATTAGGTAGATTTCGAATTCTCTCCACTAGTTGGGTAAATTGTTAAATTTAATATTTTTTGAATATTAATAAAAATTACGGCATAGATTGTCACAAATTTTTATAGCATTATTTATACGCACTCTTCCTGGGGACCAATTAATAAATAACATTTGTACTTGCAAGAGAAAAAAAAAATGAACACGGTCAATCTTCTATACCCTACAGGTTCTATAATTAATATCTTGCTAAATGTTGATAATATCTAACCGTCTATTAAGAGATACCAACTAATAGTTAGGTCTAGGAGTGTCAATTGGTACGGTAAGGATCGGGTGGAAGTATTTTCATACCCGTACCTGTTACTAATTGTTCTTACTCATACTCTATTTTTACCCACTTCAAATTACTTTATCCGTACTCTACCTTTATCCGTTATAGTTGCCGGATAAAGAAACAGTAGGGGTAAATAATGAGTAATACTAATATAATAATTTTATTATTATTTGTTAAATAAAATATTAAAACATATACATTCATTTCACATATGTATAATACTTTATTAAAAAAAATTATGATTATACTAAGCGCAAGTAAACAAGTTAACTTACTTTTTTCAATACTAATATATATTTATAATTATCCCATTGGATAACGGGTATGAAATAGGTCTTACCCGTACCCTTATCCGTTTAGATAACGCAAAAAAATATTTATCCGTACCCGATAAGTTTACAAAAAAAAATCTTACTCATACCCGTTTTATCGGGTATACGATATGGGTCGGATAAACAGATAAAAGGGTGCCATTGACATCCCTAGTTAGGTCTATTTAAACAATTATATTTTTATTAAAACGATAATTGGAAAGCTAGCCGTAAAATAACTTGTGAATTGTCTAATTCCGTTCTTATAATTCTTTTGTTTCAGTTGGCAATTAATGTATGTTAAGGAGTCGTGTATGGGCACAAAAAATGTTATTTAGATACGCTCCATCCGATCAAAATGTTACATAAATTGTCTAACTAAATTTGTAGATGGGTATGAATAATTTATAACAGAACATTTTATTTAGGTACAGTCCTTGACCTATATGCATTAATTAGAAGATACTAAATTTACTGTAAATATTCTTCTATAAAATAAGATATATTTGGTATTATTATCATTGTAAATTACTTTTTTTTTTTTTACCTTAGGAGAATGGTGGAATTACTTTTATTTTTTATACGTGATATTTAAGTACCTTCAAAAATATAACCGAAAAGGGATATGTACCTTTGCACTAGCTCTTCAAGACATTTCTCAGCTCTATCCTCTATTGTTCCACCTCTAGCTTTCGGTATGAATTCTTCAGCCATCCACATTCCTATAACTTGCCTTGCTGAAATCTGATAATCTTCAGGAAAAGCAGCGAAATAAAGAAAACATGATTTGAGATGGTCTGGCAAGTCTTCGTAACTCTTGGCTAAGATCTTCATGCACTTCTCCCCATCTTCGTCGTGCCAATCCAAGGTATCCTCCACCTTACTCCAAGCACTGTAGATGTCATTTCTCCTTCTGAGGATACCGCCTAGCACAACCAATGCCAAGGGTAGCCCACCGCATTTTTTCGTTAATCTTTTGGCAATTTCCAAGAGATCACGAGGGTAGTTTTCAGGTTCTATATGTCGTTGAAGAGCCTTTCTGAAGAGGAGAGCTAGACTATCATCGTCATTCAGGTAATCGAGTTTATATTCTTTTGTATTGCGATCTGCCGTTGTAGCAACATCAAGCGATCGGGAGGTAATTATCACGCGGCTCGCATTGTTCAGATCAGTTGGCAATGCTTTTTCGAATTCCTCCCAAAGATCAATATCCCACACATCATCTAGGATAATTAAATATCTCTTGCTTCTCAAGGAGCTCTTGAGATTCAGCACTAAATCCCCATCTGTTATATCTTTATTTTTCTTTTGAGGATCAACTGAGTAAAGAGTTTTTCTCAAGAGATCATTTAATTCGTACTTTTGAGAAATGGTCAGCCATGAACGACAATCGAATTGCCCCTCCAATTTTGCACTGTTATAACAAAAATGAATTGTGTCACAAATTTATAACAAACTTACATATCATTAAGAATATTTCGACTACATTTTGTAACAAATTTATATATCGTAAGACATGATCTTTGTAAAAAAAAAAAAAAAAATTACATGTGAAATTTCCCTGAGTACATGATTGATTTTTTTGTTACAAAATTGACATGATATTTTCCAATTCCGCACTGTGGTTATAAGAATGAAATTACATTAAGAAAAAAGCAGCACAAAGGGAAAAAAAATTATTTATTGGAGTTTTTTTTTGTGTCCAGGTTACATGATTGATTATCTGTATTCTTAAAAAGATCTCAACCACATTTTGTAACAAATTTATGTATTGTTAAGAGAAAAATTGTAGGTAAGAGTTATATGCAAGCTAGCTAGATAATTGATTAGTAATAGTAATAAGTAATTCATGACAAAAACCTGTTTAGATCGAAGAATTGAAGTATTTCATGTTTCATCACTTATTGATAAAGGAAATAGAAAAAAAAAACTAAACAAACAATCAAATTTGGACAAATAAGTTCTAAATAACGAGTTGGTTTGAGATTTAGCAATTATCTTGTTATAGACCGGTCCACAAAATTTTAGACACTCCAAATAAAAACATCGGTTGAAAAGATATAGCTCATGCACCTTTTGTATACTTTTTGGGCGAGGGTGGTTTTCCCGAGGCCACCAGTACCAACAATCGAAAGCACCGTGCGCCTTGAAATGCTTCTATCAAGCAGCTGCTTGATAATCTTGCCCTTGTCATCCTCAAAGCCAACAACTTCTGGATCAGGAACATTATCAGAAGGTTCTAGATCATCAACATCATCTCGGGCATCAAGCTTTTCCTGAATTCCCAACTGGATTCCGTGCTGCCAAATCCTTTTGAGGTCCCCTATGATATCTTCGAGCTCTTCAGGCAGGCCGAACTTGTACTTATTATAGTTTCTTTTAAAAGCCTTCTTAATTTTTCTGACCCATTTGGAACTTTCTGCACGGTTTTGTTCAATCTGAACCTCGAAGGTATCAATCACGGTATCTATTCTCTCGGCAATTTCTTTGACCTGTTTCAGCCACTCTGCTACCAATTTACTACTGTTATGCTTGGAATTGGCATCACTCAGCAAAGCTTCAATCAAGCGAAGCTCCTTCTGCACCAGCTTGATCTGCGCACTCACACCCTGCAGTTTATGAAGTTTAGTGAGCAAAGCTCCTGCTGCTGCTCCTGTTACTATTTCAGCAAGCTTGCCCAACACAGCGCTCACAATAGCTGCCTCTGCCATGTGTTTCCGATTGTGGGAAGTATCTTTATTCTGTTTTTTTGTTGGGTTGGGTTGTGTGTGTGGGGAGGAGGGGATGGGTTGGGTTGTTGGAAAATTAATTAGCTTTGTGCTTGGGGATGATGGGTAGAGCTGCCTGAGATGGTTATAGATAGAGAGCTTAGTTGAATTAGTTGAAGTTTAAATTAGAAATAAAGAAAAAGATAAAGAATAAGGTGGCGTACTGGCTCTGGTGCACTGTATTTTGCAGTTATTTTTGAAAGAGGAATGAAGAGAGACTGAGAGAGGCATCTTTCTTTGCTGCTGCTTTTTTTTTTTTTCCTTTAATCAATGTGCTGATACTGCCGGTTTTTTTATTAATCGAAATTAAATTTAATAAATATCGAAAAGGGGGGAGGATTTCGGGTTTTTGCGAAATCTAATAAGGACGGGGACAATGTTAACGTCCATGCGGACGGACACAAAATCACCGTCCATATTAATCATAATCAATCCCCTAATCTTGATTTTGTGTCCGTCCGCATGGACGTTAACATTGTCTCCGTCCTTATTAGATTTCGCAAAAACCCGAAATCATTCCCCCTTTTCGATATTTATTAAATTTAATTTCGATTAATAAAAAAACCGGGCTGATGCTGGGATGATAGATCTATTGTACGTGAATAGCACAGATTTGTTGGCCTTGGGACTTCACTCACAATCTAACCCTACCCATTTTGGTTTAACAAATATTACAAAAATTGCCACTGATAATTGATTTTTCCAGCTGCCCATGTGCGCTGAAACAGTGAGACCACTCAGTGTCAGAAGAAAAGGTTTTTTCTTTTTTGATTTCAGTCACGCCTCTACAGAAATTTTCTCCATTGTCAAACACTGGACACACTAGAGTCATTGTCACTAATAATTGTTTTTTTCAGCTACCATGTGCTCTGACACAATGGGGCCACTCCGGGACAGAAGACAAGGTTTTTTTGTTTTTTAACTTAGAGTCACGCCTCTACATAAATTTTCTCCATAATCTAACACTAGAGAAATTGAATTTTTTTGTAAACCATAATTAAAAAAAAAATTAGAAAACTAACATGATTATTTTTTTTTTTATAAAAACCATAAGAACCAAACAGAAATTGAATGTTTTTTGTAAAGCATAATTAAAAAAAATATATAGAAAACTAACATGATTATTTTTTTTTTTTACAAAAACCATAAGAACTAAATTGACAACTCAATCCGAAATTTTTTTTATCAGGGGCCGAATTGGCAACTCGGCCCATCTTGTTTTTCAGTTTATACGAAAAAACTGTGTAGTCATTGGTGTAACGCCGTGTTTTTCAGGCTTTTCAGCCGGGACCGAATTGGCAATTCGGTTCCAACCTTTTTTTTTTTAGGGTTTGCTTATAAATTATTTTTCTAGTCCAGTTAATGCGGGTCCGATGCTTTTTAGAGATATTTTGTGGTCGGTATTCGTAAAAATTGTAAAACAACTCGGGGCTGAGATATCAATTCTAGTCCAATTGCCAACTTGGTCCTTATGATTTTTGTAAAAATAAAATAAAAAATAATCATAGTGGTTTCCTAAAAAAAATTTAGTTATGGTTTATAAAAAAAATTCGGAGACATTTGTATCAGAGACATGAAAATCATTCACAAAGCTATAGTATGAAATTTATTGTCTACAAGTAAAAATGTCAAATGAGTAATTGTGCTATTAAATCCCCAAAATCAATAAGATTAAGCAATTTATTAAATAGAATTAAGCAATTTAAAATTCTCCTAACACCTCTTATTTAAGTCAATAAGTGGCAACTTTTTAATCAAGAATTAGAAAGGAATTAAGTCATAAAGTATCAATTTTTTCTCGTTTAGAACTTTGTTTTCTGAATTCGCTCCGAATTAAGTCACTAAGCCTATACCCTCATATTAAAAAGGTTAATTACTTAAAAATATGCACGGAATAATTTCATATGTGCCCTTCAATAACAATGTTACTAGGGGTGTTCATCGGTTCGGTTCGGTTCAAACCGAACCGAACTAGGCAAACCAAAGTTTTAATTCGGTTACAAAAATTGAACCGAACCGAACCGAACCAAAGTTTTATTTCGGTTTGTTCGGTTCAAACCGAAATATATTAATTTTTTAATTTAAAGCAATTGTTTTGTAATAAACCGAAGTATATTAAGAAATAAATTAGAGTATTAAGAAATAAATCGGGATATTAAGAAATAAACCGAAGTATTTAAAGCAATTGATTAAGAAATAAACCGGAATATTAAGAAATAAACCGGGGTGGTCCGAACCAAATTCATAATATATAAAAGTTCAGTCGGTTCGGTTATTTCGGTTTTGAAAATTTAAAACCGAACCGAACCGAAGTTATAATTCGGTTTTGAAAAGCAAACCGAACCGAACCATTAAACCGAATAAACCAAACCGTTTAAACCGATCTAATTCGGTTCAGTCCAAAACCGATTAAACCGGACCCAATGAACACCCCTAAATGTTACTCTAGTATGGAGCTATGAGTACTTTTTCTGTAGCTG